>CALSCE010000030.1:6279919-6294574 GCA_943593645.1 Bovichtus variegatus
TCAGTATGGAGATACAACACACACACTTATTGAGTACCTCAGTCCCTACAAAGGCCTTTTCCTGCCAGGCTACAAAGAGCCTCTGTTTAGGGATCCTCTGTTAGCCAAACTGTGAGTCTCTAATATTTCCTTGTGCTACAAAATGTTACCAAAATGTACACAACGGGTATTCTCAAAAGTATCCATGCAATGTTTTTTTTTTCTTCCTTTCTTTGTAGTCCTCCAGCAGGTTTGCACTTCATCGATCACATGGTGGGAAACCAGCCAGATGACCAAATGGTGCCAATTACAGACTGGTAAGACTGTTTGTGCACACGTACACACGGAGGGCAAAGCAGACACACGGGGCAAAAGGACAAGTAAACACTCCATATGTGGTCACTCCACCTCTGATGCAGTGGGGCAGATATAAAAGCTGGCTCCAGTGCAACATTACTGGTCTATAAAATAAAAAGGTTCACATTTTGTTACAATAAAAGAGGGAAAAAAATTACAGAAGCCCTGAGAGACAAGTCAGTAAAAAAACCCACAATATGACCGTTTTATTTAATATTGTGAAACTGTCGCAATGTACACTTGACCTTTAGACACAAATCTTTTGTGCATGGAGAAAATAAAACTCACCTAGAAGAAAACATGAACGCTTTTAGTCCTATTCAGAACATGGGGTCGTGGTGCACTTCAGCCTCTTGTGGCCGACATGGGTCTTACAACAACAAATAACAAATTTTTACCTGCTAAAACTTTTATTTTTAAAATAAAATAATTAAGGAACTTGGAAAGATTATCCTGGGAAACCATAATATTTAACCATAAATAAGATTTCCGAAAATGTATCACCATCATTTATTTTTTCTTACTTTGAATTGCATATTCAAACAATTCCAAATAAGGCGCAGCTCGTTCATTAAGCTCATTGTCACATATTCTGTTTGTGTTCCCCAAACTTCCAGGTATCAGAAGTGTTTGATGTTCCATCGGTTCTGGTCAATAGACGACAAGCAGATCCACACGCAGTACAGTTCACTGAGGTCCATAGTGGTGACCAACTATGAGGAGACCATCAAGATGCCCATCAATGAACCTGCGACGGGGAACAAAATTTCACAAATCCAGGTGTGACTTTATCAGCTCATTTATTACCACATTTTCTGGTTATCGCGGTGGTACATCCCAGTGGTGTATCGCGGTGGTGCATCACGGTGTGGTGCATCGCGGTGGTGTATCACAGTGTGGTGCATCACAGGGTGGTGCATCACAGTGTGATGCATCACGGTGTGGTGCATCGCGGTGGTGTATCACAGTGTGGTACATCCCAGTGGTGTATCGCGGTGGTGCATCACGGTGTGGTGTATCGCAGCAGTGTAACACAAATCCTAATCTTCCCGTATGTGTATCCCTGTGTTGAAATGTGTGACACCTCCTGGTTTGCAGCTCTGCCTTAGTCGTGTTAATGTTCTGCATGTCCCTCCTCACAGGAATATGTGGACTACAACGGGGGACCAGGTGTTCAGCACATCGCCCTCAACACGTCAAACATTATCCAAGCCGTGAGTCTCCTGCGTTTGATTATCGCCAAAATTTCATTAAAAAAAATGCAGCTTCATCTTCACACAGCTTCCCCAAATCTGCAAGTAAGGGCAAGTAGTAGATCCTGCTTCTTTTTGTGTGTGTGTCTTAAATCAGGTAGTGAACCTGCGCGCCCGAGGGATGGAGTTCCTCTCAGCGCCTGACATCTACTACGACAACCTGCGGGTGAATCTCAAAACCGCCAAGATCAAGGTGAAGGAGGACCTCGACCGTTTACAGGTGAGGAGACGTATAATTTCAGCAAGCCTGCAATTATTTACAGCCTTTTTGCTTGTGTCACTCTCAACGATAAATCTGTGTTTCCTTTTTAAGGAATTGAAAATCTTAGTTGATTTTGATGACAAGGGCTACCTACTTCAAATCTTCACCAAACCTGTGCAGGACAGACCAACTCTTTTCCTGGAGGTCATTCAGCGGAACAACCACTATGTAAGTGCCACTGATGGAAGAAGTATTCAGATCCTTTTCTGATGTAAAAGTACTAATTACACACTTTGAAAATACTCCACCACAAGTAAAAGTCCTGCATTGATAACCTTACTTAAGCAAAAGTATGTACGTTTTATCTGCAAAATGTTCGACAAATGTATGAAAAGTAAAAGTATCGATCGAGCAGTAAAATGTTCCCTGTCAGTGTTTCACTGTTATATATGTTTCTGGATTAATATTACTGCTGCATTAATGTGTATGTTGCATTTTACTGCTGTAGATGTTTAAGGTTGTGCTCATATTAACTCCCTTATATACTGTCGGGTAGTTTAATCTACAGCTATGCATCATATTCTATAAGATCATCATGTGTGTAGCTTTGTCTCTGTCCTGTGGGAACCACGTGTTTCTATTTCTCAGAAAAAACTTTTTTTCAGCTTTGTGAAGTTGCATTTTCCAGCTGATCCATTATTATATATTATTTAGCGTAAGGAGGAGAATTAGGAATCCTTCATCCAAACATTCAACATCAACACACCTGCAGATACCTGGTTTTCACAGTGAAAAGTATAGTTCCTGAGTAAATGTACTTATGCAAACTACTGGTCTAACTGGCAAATTGATGGCAATCTTCCCGCGTTTTTGTGGAGGGATCTACAGGCCTGTGGTGCAGTTTCTTACCTTCTTCACCACCTTTAAGAAGCTGAGACAGAGCCGCCTGAACACCTGTTTGCAGCTCCCACCCAGTGTGAACAGTATAACAGTAGCCCACTTGTAAAAGCTCGGTAAATCTGTCACAGATACAGATTAAAAGGCTCCCTGCTTCACAGCGAGGGGGATCTTTGGATTAGGTTCCACCCTGTGGCACTTCATTTATTACCCAGCACCCATTCTGCTTGTCAGAACAGGCACATCTTGTCACTCTCCAGCATTTCACTGGAGTCTACAGATGTGGATACAATGCATGAAAGTGAGAAACTGAATCTGAACCGCAGCAAAGAAGCTCTGAGGGCAACCACCAACACTTGATCTTTTCATTATCTATGATGGAAATATTTACACGATTAATTCGCAAGCCCCCAGTGAGCGCAGCGCCCTGTCAGAGGCGAGTGGGATGTTTGAACCCTGTGAGAATATTTATCTGCCTCCAACTTCAAAGTTTTTTTTTTTTACTGCAACAGCCTGAACGGTGTCTGAGAGAAGATCCCCAGAGCCATAACAAATGACACAGAAGACGGCAGATCTTTTGGTAATTAGCCATCTGCGTGTGCTTGTTCTCTCTCCAGGGCTTTGGGGCGGGAAACTTCAAGTCTCTCTTCGAGGCCATTGAGAAGGACCAAGACGCCAGGGGCAACCTCACTGCGCTGACACCCGACGGGCAGGCCAAAGCCTTCTACTGATCCTCCGACTGCTGCCGCCAAACCACACTTCGACTCTTATATATGGCTGTACATTTCAGAGGCAACATTACAGTGTATGAAACGCATGTGCAGTGTGTATGGAGTGTATAATATCTTCATATATCTATCAGACAGGCTTTAAGCTGTCTATGCTGTATGACTAAATAAAGAAACTTATCTTCATGCAGGTTGCATTGTGTGTTTGAGAAACAGGTACACATTTTAAAGAAAATGTTTGACATTTTTTGGGAAAGATGATTGTTTTGTTTTCTTGCCAAAGTTAGGTGGGAAGATCGATACCACTCTGTAAATATGAAGCTAGCTAGCTCCAGCAGACGGTTAGCTTAGCTTAGCACAAAGATAGGAAACAGGGGAATAACTAGCCTGGCTCTGTCCAACCCCTCTTAATACCCCGAGTTAGACATGACTCCAGGGATGGACTGCACCAGGGCGGGAAATAATGCCGTACATATCTCCGTAAAACTGCAACCTGTCGTTTTACTGGACAAACAAGGTACAATGTGTTAAGATGAGAGCTTTAAAGGTGCTGGTTGGCAGATTTTGTTACCTTCGACCACAGCCAGGCTAGCTGTTTCCTTCCTTTTCAAGTCCTTGTGCTAAGCTAAGCTAACAGGCAGCTAACTGTAGCTTCATATTCACAAACCTGGGAGCGGTATCAATCTTCTCATCCGACTCGTCAAAAATGTGAACGAACGAATTTCCCAAAGTGTCAAACATTTACGCAGAATGAGTATGATTAAAAAAACACAAAGCAATGTACAGACTCATACAAAAGATAATGCTTCTCAATCCTCATTTATCATTTCTCAGCTTCCTTCCGTTGCTGAGAAATTAAGTAAATGTTCCAAAATCTGCAGTTCCTCGAAAATACACAGCTCAGATGAGTACGGAATTTTTGTTTCACAAATAGCAGCATGTTACAGACTACACCCAGTTTTACTTCCCCTTCTTTAATGGATCGTCCTCAAAGGGTTATAATGATCATCAATGTTTTGAGTCATTTTATTTTTAGCCGTAGGTATTTGATTTTAAACTATGTGGGGTAACTATTCCTTTAACAACACAAACCCAACTCTTTTGACGCTGTGGGAGTTACTCCGGATTCTCCTGAATAAAAAATGCATTCGGCACGGAGGTTTTATTTCAAAATAATTTATTTGCATATAATTGGAATGAAGACAGGTTGATGCATCTGTGATGGCACTGGTCAGTTTCCATATAGAAACATTCAGTCTATACAGAAACCACTCTTTCAAACCTGGACAAAATGGATAAATATATTAGTAAATAAATATATTAGTGACATGTCACTATATTGAAATGTTCTATTATATATAAAATACAACACTATTTCATTTCTGTTTTTTTTTGTTTGTTCTCTTTTTGTACACAAAGTATCCAAAATATACTGACAAATCCCTTAACGTTCTGGAGGGATTTTTTTTTACTCATAGAAAAGGCAGTTTCAGCTCATTATTCTTGCAAAACATAACAGAACAAACACATAAACAACACAAAGAGAAAGATCTTGAACAGGATGAAATCACATGAGATATTCTGCGCCATCATATTCGATGTGCTTATGGTTCGGGGCTTGTTTTAAATGAATATTATGAGTTTTATGTTGCTTTTTCTTTAAATTGTAAAATCTGCTCAAGCCAAAGTGCCGCTTGTAATTCAGTCATTTCCATCTCTGTCTCGCAGGCTGTCTGCGCACAAACAATAAGAGACAAGGAAACCCTGATACTTTAGCTGGAGGACGCTGCGTTGATACATACAAAGTGAGGTATTAGTACAAGGGACTGCAGTTGAAAATTCTGCATGATTGTCCAAAATATTGATTCCAAAATGATTTACACTTCAATTCTGGCAAGTTCTCTCTTGATTCTGAGATTTAAGGAAAGAGCTGAGGCAGGGAAAACGGCCCAACACACACTGTGTCGTAAGTTCACTGTGTTCAAGATTTTGCCTCTTTGGTTCGACAGGTAAGAGCTTAGTGTGTTGGGAGGTTCCTGATTGAGGATTATGAACATTTTGAATGAATAAGGCACATATGAGGCTTTAGTAAGTGCTACTGGTTACATTGCAATACCCATGAGCTCTGTGTCTGCTGTTAAACTGTATCTGAAGCAACAGCTGAGAAAAATCCGTTCACATTTTCACTGAGCCTTTAAGGGAAAGTCCACGCTATAACAGAATTCCTATACCTCTGATGTCAGATTATTTAGCCCAGCGAAGAAGTCTGGGGTTAAACCGAAAAGAAACAGAGCCATCTTTGACTTGTATCTACACAATTGAAGTTTGCCAGAGTGGTCTATATAAGAACTGAGGGAATTGCAGGTAACAGAGATTTATAGTTTTGAAAGATTAAAACATTTTAAACTATTTATCTGAATTAAAACCTTTTTTATTTTATTTTATTTTTATAAATGCTGTATTTGATTTCTGATTAAAGGTGGATCTTCCTTCAAAGCCGCAAATGCAGGGATTGGCAATGCACATTTACCACGACAAAGGATATTTTACCAATTCGGGTATCATAACTACAGAAGCCCTGAGAGGCAAGTGAGAAAAAAATAATTGTGGTGAAGCATTTTCCAAGTCTGATCTGAAATGTTTTCTCTCCTGTGCTTATGACTCAAGAACATTTTCACTACACAATTATCGTGGCCAAAATAATTCACGACAATGGTATTATTGTGATACCTATAGACAATTAGTCAAATTCATGTTTGACTTTGTTTTATTGCGCATTTTGTCTGTTTTTGGCTAATTAATTACACTCAAAATACGAGTGTAGGGAGTGTAGCGGAGAGAGAGAGAGTACAACCATAACTTGGCTGGGCGAGAGACGAAGCGAGAACAGAAAGAAACGGAAATGATTATATTTCCGTATATGATTGTATATACATATATACATATGATTATATCACAATATAATCATATGTGTATTATTAACATGCTATCAATATTTCATTTTTTTAATTACCGGTATATCGCAACAGCCCTAGTTTCCAAATTCCGAAAAAAAATTATGTTTTCATCTGTGAAACAGGTTGGAAAAAGTATGGCAGGGGAAGTGTTTGTTGTTGTAATACTCATGTTGGCCACAAGAGGCTGATTACTCTTATCATTATCAATCCTTATACATTATCCTTCAATCACAAACAAAAATAGGAGAGAAAACTATTTATATCAGACTTAAAAAATGGATCACCAGAAATTCTTCCTCACGTGCCACTCGGGGCTACCATACTTTATTATAACTAAGATGAATTCTTCCCATTTTTCCAGTGTTTGATTGTTCCTGAGACACTTCTCAGGCTCTACCCATTACAGTTTGAAATCATGGGAAAAAGCACGGCGAGCTTTTATTAAACTGGTGCTACGGCAACAGACTGAGATGATGCTTGGGACTGTAAGGTCTTCCGTGCATGGCTTTACTCCAGTTATGTCATTAAATAGTCTCCATCTCTTCTCAATGGCTGCAATGTAGAACAATTTTCTAGAGCTTCAGTTGCTAGAATAACAACCTTTTTGGAGGATAACAATATGGTGATGAATTAGGGGTTAAAGGAGCAGAGGATGTCATCCTTCTCATGAGGCCTGCTCGCTCTGCACTGACCAGTTGGATTAACGGCAAAGAGAAATGACGAGAACAAGACAATAGCTTGTAATGACGACGACATAATTCAGTCAAACCGGTTCATTTTGAAAGGTTAAAAAAAAAAAAGAAAAAAATTACAGACTACAAAAAAAGAAAAAGAAAAAAAAAAAAAAAAAAAAGACAAAAAAAAAAAAAAAAAATTTGAAAAAAGATGCCATTTTATTGAAAAAAAAAAAAAAAAAATGAAAACAAGGCCCATGCAAGGCTCAGCTACCTCAGTGGATGCTCGTTGGTTGAGGGGCTGAGCATCAACCTTTCTCTCCGTTTTGGACAGGTCAGACTGCCAAGAGGATCACTTTTTGTTGAGTTTATGGGAGCTACATGGTTGTGACAAAAAAAAAAATCACTACAGCAGTACCTTTAAAGACCCCCTGTGTGAGGCATGTTAAGAAATCTGAGCTGAGGTAGGCTGGAGAGAAAAGCTTCTCTCAGCTGAGACTGGACTCAGCGAAGGAAGACGAAGATCACGCGAGTGAAAGATAGTACCTCTAAGATAAATCAAGTTATTATTGCAATAGAGTGAGCGATGCAGAGTCTCACTTCACGAGGGCTCAACACCCTAAGCAAGGATCATTCGTCGCTAAGGAGCATGGGAACTTGTGATATCATGTCAAAAATGAATATTCTTCCGATATCACTGATGAGAAGAAACACAGAAAAACACTTTTCCCCCTTTGTGGTGTATGAGTCGTTTCTCCAGCAGCTCCCAAACATTTCAATCATTCACTGTATTTTCATATACAACACTATGAAGGGTCTGGCGTTATTCTAAATTGTGAGCATGATTTAATCACAATCATTTCAATCCAACTCAGCCGAAAGAGCATTTCAGCGCGTGAGCTTTGAATCCTGGGGGAAGCTGGGGACTCGTCTGAACAAAGGCATAGCTGGTGGAATTATGTGGAAGACATGAGAGCGATAACCAATGAGAGGCTTGTCCATTCTGGCTCCTGTGTAGCAGCGTGATAATGGGGGACGCAACAAGTTCTCACACACCAGACTCCTCTTCTGATCCTGTGGGCACAAAAACAGCTCAAGTCATCTTCAAAAGAAAACAAACAAAGAAAGAAAGAAGACAAACATATTATGCAGGTCTAAAAGGGTCATTCCAGTTTTTTGTTTTTTTTTTTTTTTTTTTTTTAGGGCTTATGTTTGTAGTTTCTCCATCATTCCTATTGGTAATAAAATTATACCTCACCCCCAAAATGATCTTCTGCATATTAACTACTCACCCTGTGTTAACTCACCCTGTGAAAACTTAAGTTGAATGGAGAATCCAAAAATGGAGAAAATTCTTGATGAATTTAAGTAAATTGGGGGCTGCGTTTAACAAAAGCATAACTATATCAAAACATACGTTTATAAACTCGTGCAGTGTAATCCAAGTCTCATTAATCCAGTCGCATCTTCACTACTTCCCTAACACATACATTTTTGTTAAAACCTTACTATTTAAAACACTTCAGCATTAACAGTCTCACGCTTGTGCGGGCGCACTATACCCAACGAGTACGGTCTATGCAGAAGTGTTTTGAATAGTAAGGTTTTAGCAAAAATGCATGTGTTCAATTCATCAAGACTTCGTTCACTGAGGTGGCATGCGACAAAAAAACAACGTTTTCTTCACAAATTCAAGACAGGGTGAGTTATTGATGCACAAATGATCATTTTGGGGGTGAAGTATTCCTTAAGGTCCAAAGGGCTGGTCATGTTATTAAAGCTGAAACAAGAAACAAGTGAGACACCCACCCTGATTGTGGTGTAATGTTTGGCAGTACAAACAAATGTCTGTGTTGCGGTCAGCAGCAGGGCCGTGGTGGAACCTGCAGGGAGGCCTGTCCATAGAGGTCCCAGGCCCCAAGAGCTGAGGCTCTGAGCGGGCCTGCTGCACCCGCTTTTGCCACACAACATGGGCCCCAGCATAGCACGGCCAGTCCTCCATACCTCCAGAGTCCAGAATGAGAGGCACGGGGAGCAATGCGGGATGCAGCTCAGGAGGAGAGCAGCAGAAGCCCGGGCCCTGACCGTAGTGGATGTGGATGCTCCGGTCATCCTGCAGATCTAAGCTCTGGTGGAAGCGAACAGAGGGGCCATCGAGCACGCAGCCACCCACTCGCCCAAGAGGAGCGGGAGGGTGTCCGTGCCCCTGGTGGCAGCAGTGGGGCTGAAGCTGTAAAGGGATTGGGGACACCAGGACTGGAGGTCCTGTCGGGCTGCTGGGGTCATTGTCCTGACACTCTGCCCCAGGACTGGGCCGGTCTGTGGGCTCTGGCTTTGGACACTGGCAGGGGCTGTGCTGAGGAGGGCACACAGGCGAGTCTTTGTCCAGAACGAGAGCAGCAGGAGCGGCCGCAGCAGCAGCAGCGGCGGCCCCCTGCTCCTCATCCGAGCCTCTGCTCGGGCCCTGGCTGTGCTCCCCCTCCTCATAGTGGTGGTGTCTGTGGCGGTGGAAGTGGATGTGGCTGAACACAGTCTGTGGCTGCTCTTCGGGGCAGCCGGCCTTGTTCACCACAGAATCCAGAGACCTGGGCCGGGCCTGGGCGCCTGCCTCCAGGCTGTTCCTGCGGGGGGCGCGCCCAGGACCCGGCCCATAATACACAAACGGATCGTAGTCACTGCTCAGAGAGCTACGGAAGGTGGACCAGCTGCCATAAACCCCCTGCAGGGACACGTCAGTACAGTTGAGAACTGAGTCGCTGGAGGAGCCATGGCATGGCCCCGAGCTGGAGTCACTCGCTGGCCCATCAGCTAAGTATCCGCTGCGTTCCGTGTGGTAGCTGCCACCCGAGCAGCTGCCGTCATCCTGCCGGCTGTGGGCCGGCGCTCCGCGGGGCTGTGGTGTGGCAGAGGCGGTGTGGTGCAGTCTTGAGCTGGATGCACTGCGCTGGGCCGGGCAGGATGAGCGATAGTTGTGGCAGGGCCGACGAGGGGTGTAGTGGTGGGTGGAAGTCCTGCAGTTACCTCCGATCCTGTGGGGCCTCCCGGGACCCTCCGAAGGAAGGTGGTACCCACAGCCGGAGGCAAGCGGCCTGCTGGTGAGGAAACGTAGTGTTTGGGCGTCCACGGGAGAAGAGCCAGTGTAGTGGCCCAGAGAGGGGTAAGGTCCAGAGGGTCCACGAGGATAGTGGGGCCTCATAGAGAAGGGGATGGCGTGCTGGGGGAAGGGGTGGTTGTGTGGGCTGCTGTAAGGCTGAGGGTGCAGGAAACCCTGGCTTTGCTCTGGACTCTGCTGCTGTCTGTTCCTCTGGGGCTGCCGCTCTGTCCCTGTGGACCACAGCAGCAGTAGTCAGAATATACAGATAGTAGCACTACAGGATAATAGTAACATTTATCTATACAGCTCATATCATAGCAGATTCAAAAATGGGATAAGAACTCAGAGATATGGCTGGTTTAACATGCCTGAGTAAAATTGTACATCTATTTAAATACAAATTCAAAATGTAGAATTCCAAATTCACTAAAATGTTTCTATTGGTAGCATTGTGGAATGCAGAAGAGAGCCACAGGTTTACAGAAGGTTAAAAGAAAAAACCTAATTTTGAAAAGTCTTCATGGCTTTTGAAAACTAAACTTGAGAGGCGAGAAAGAGGAAGAAAATTCTGGAGAACTATTTTCTAAGTCTGATCTAAATTGTTTTCTCTCCCGTGTTTATGACATAAAACAAAAAAAGTTTTTTGCAGATAAAGTGCAAGAGGCTGAAGTCCACCAGTAACACATGTTCTAATAGGACTAAACACATTCATGTTTCCTTCCAGGTTAGTTTTAATTTCTCCATGCACTCTAAACACAAGCTATATACATATTGTGTGTTGGCGAGTTAAACTTGTTAACAACAAACACTTGATCTTGACAAAAATGAAAGAATCCCCTGCCAAAACCTTTTTCCCTGAGAACAATTTAGCTCTGACTTGTTCTCACTTGCCTCTCAGGGCTTCCGTACTATCTTAATATATTAAAGTAGAAGAAAAAAATAGAATTCCTGCTTCCAATCGGCACCTTCTTTGCCAAAACTTGTCTGGAAATATGCGTCTCCTCACCCATGATGTTGTGCATGCAGAGAGGACAGGTGCGGTGCTGCAGCAGCCAGGGGTCGACGCAGTCTTTGTGGAACTCATGAGCGCAGGAGATGATCCTCAGATGCTGGGATAGAAGTGAGACAGAGGTAGATTTGAGGATAAACAGCTGACCAGGACAGGTAAATCTACAAATACAGGTATGCTCCTGGCTCTCTCTCCTCTTACCTGCCCGTCCAGGAAGTCCTCGAGGCAGATGGCACAGACGGGGCTCGAGTTGGAGCTGCTGGCTGACCCCCAGGCCGCGCGGTGGCGCTGAGAGCCTGAGCAGCCCTGCGAGCTGTAGGTTTTGGTCTCCAATCGACTAATTGCCCGCATGGTCTGCTGATGGACTGAGTCCTGCACACACAAGAAGCGAGGGTTTGAAAATCCCTTGAAAGATTGACCCACCGACACCCCTGCGTCTGCGCGCTTCACAGTTTTACCAGTGCTGTTGCTTTCACTCACCCAGGTCCGGTTGGACTTGCACTTGTAGCGGAAAGCGAAGATGAGGACGATGGTCAGAATAGCTAGGACAATGGTGAGCAGGATACCCACATCGTAATGTGGCTGAAAGGGGAGAAGAAGATGGAAAGAGAGCAAAAATATTTAAATGATTTCATAGACTACTCTGAGATATCTTAACCTTAAATATTAAGTACATTAAGAAATAAGAACATCCTGTAAGAAATCCATAAAACATTTTTTTTTAAAAAGGTCTAAAGCACAGCAGCAATATGCCCATGGATCTGTCTCCCACCCTCTCCTCTCTACCCTGATGGTGCATTTGCATCCCAACATCCAGTCCTCATCAATGCATTCAACATGATGAACTTTCACACAACTTCCAAGCCAATGTCAGGAGAGTCAGAGAGACATGTGTAAGTATTTCAGGGCTTACCCATCTGGGCTGCTCCACCAGGATCTCAATACGAACTTTGGCCTCCTCGTTCTTGTTGACCAAACCCATCAGCTCCTCGGCATCCTCCGCCTCCACCAGCACCACTGGACGGGGAAGGGAGTCTGTTTCTCTCAGCTGTGTGTGTGTGTGTGTGTGTGTGTGTGTGTGTGTGTGTGTGTGTGTGTAGGAAGTGAAGACAGAAATATGAGTGTGACATTTCTCCGTGCTTTTACATCTTACGTACTTTATAGATGAATACAGCTGTAGCTGTGGCTGCACACTCACCTCCAAAACAGCATTGCTGTCATCACTGACATCAAAGATTACAGCCTGAGCTCCTTTGTCCAATGCCATGCGAGCCTGAAGGAGACAAGGCAGTTCAAAACAAAACTTACAGACAGAGAGGACATCTTTAGGAGATTCATATACTCATGGGATGTGCAAAAAGGACAAAAACGTCATCACTCCTAAGGCGAGACACAACAGGCATTTTTGAGAGTTTGGGCTATTTTGCTTCCATAACATGTCTTCTTTAAGACTAGTGGAAGGAAAACATCTAAAATACAAATGTAGGTGTTTGCTTTACTAATTTGTCCATTGCGATTTATCCAAAATACTGTTGTTTTATCACGTTTGTCAAAGAAGTTGTTTTTTTCCCCCTCATACTCTGAGCCAGAACGGACAGATATACAAAATAAAAAGTTCCATCTGTAAAAATCTTTCGACTGTAACATGTCAAAAAAATAAAAATAAATAAATAAATAATTTTGAACCTGGCTTTATCCAATATTCAGATTTCCGTTCTGGAAGTGTATGTAAACTGGCACATATTTATTAAGATAATGCTTCATTTGCATATTTAAACATAGCATTTCAGAAAACTTGCAATACAAAGAAATATTGCTTTACTATAAGTAACCGACTGGGAAAGTTTCATAGTGTTATCTGTGAGTTAAAGTTTGTACCCTGTTCATCTGCAGTGTATCCCCTGAGCAGTTCATGTAATGTGTTAAGCAGCACTAGGTGGCAGTCGTGCACTGAGCCTCAGGCGTCCCAACACAGACCAAAGTGCAGCTCCTCCTCCCACTTCTCCACCTGACTCTGGAAGCCACACACTGACTAAAAAGTGTGTGAGCACAACTCTGAAGGCCAAAGCACAAATCTGCTGCCTGATCTGAACCTTTTTTCTGATGTTGCAGAGAAACGCCAAGAGAAATAGTGCAGGATTATTGGACCGAGTGAAACGAAAAGTTGTTATAACAAATGAAAGGAAACGGGTGGGGGCAATAGACTCACACGCAAATGGAGACGCTTCATTCAAACTTGGCTCTTTAAGTGTGTATTATGTGATTATTAAAAATTGTTTCCACCTGCCATATGTCTCGATTCATTGCATCGCACCTATTTAACCAATGCTTAGATTGATGGAATACATGTTTTGGGACCATTTAGTAGTTAGGGTTGGATTAGTTGGTTTTTAGGGTCTTTGGTTAGTCCAAGGTGTTTTGTAGGTTGTAAATGTTACTGTATGAAATATGCACTTTTACTAATCTAGACAACGTGTAAGTAAGAATATATTTTATATTTGTTATTTTATATCTGTTTATATCTGTTCTCAAGCTTCACATAGCTCATCAGGGTGTCAAATGTCACACATCTTGATTATGATTTATGAATGTACCCTAACTTGTATTTAAATGTTTGTGAATAAAACTGAAACTGAAACTGAAAAACAATAAACTAAAAGGACGCTATAAAGCTTTGAGGAGCTGAGGGGAACTGCAGAGACATCTATCTCAGTAGGTTCATTACACGCGTATATAAACACATTGATTAAAGCCACTTTAAAGCCATCAAAAGTAACTTGTGACAACGCAGCACAAGTTGCAGAGTACACATACAGAGTAATGGTAAATGGTAAAACAACGTTGAACAATAGCACAAGTAGAGAAGAGTGTGAAGTCTCAGTGGTTAGCAGATTAACTCAATAATCTCAGTAAAGTTGCAATATACATCAAAACTTTGCTAACATTAGCCACGTAAGCTACAGTACTGGTCGTATCAGACCAAGTGTACAAAGCGGTGTACAAAAATGACCAACTTTGCATTTTATTGCCCATAAATTCAACATGACATTAGTAAAAGAACGGATTTTTCCCCTCCACGATATTTATATTTGAATTCTTAACACCATGGAATACAGCCTAGAATAAATGCCAAATATAACAAGTATTTAGAAGGAAAAAAAAAAATTCTACAAGCTCGGAAACGGCATTGTCCACAGAAATGAGTCATTCACTTGATCTTCCTAAACATAATTAATGAAGGGATTTTATTTGATTTTAATTTGTGCTGTTTAGCTTATGATCATTTCTAATGGAAGGCTTGATAACATCCGTCGTATCGATTGAGTAGTGCTTGGTCTGTGAATCTTTTAGCATAAGAGTGAAACAGAAATGTTTGCCTTAAAGAAAGCTACAGGTCTATAAACACTCGTTCATTTTTACTATGATTATGTTTCTCTGGATAAAAGCCCAACAGAAAATGTAATCTGCTATTTAGAAGTTACATAGTGTCACTTTAACATCCCCA
>CALSCE010000030.1:6295648-6366741 GCA_943593645.1 Bovichtus variegatus
ACACACACACACACACACACACACACACACACACACACACACACACAGTTCCAAATAGTCTAATATCATCATACATTTCTCAAATGACTGCTGCTGTGGTCTCGTTATATCGCTGCATTAGCAGTAGCGAGCCACAGACCCGGAAGAGGCCTGAGAGATCTCATCACATGATTAGTAGAAGACAGTTTTTTTTTTTTTTTTTTTAAACTTGAATGAAAAGCCGTGACACTAACGAGACAAGCTGAAATGAACTGCGAGCACGAGGGTTTCAACATCGCCAGGTCTGTTATGGTCGGAACTGATACAGACATGGCTGCGGTTCGGTAAACACCCATCCTCATGAGGTGCAACGTGACACATGTGATTCAACACTATTTGGCATTCGAGTAAACATTAACAATTCACAGTGCAGTGTCGGAAATGCCTGCGGTTTACAGGGGTATACAGTGAAGACGTCATCGCTGGAAAAACTAACAAACAGCGTGTTTTTTTTTGTTGACGGGTATCGCTGCACTTTGTAACACGGTGTAATTATTTGAGACGAGGCAGGCGAGGAGGAGCAGCGGGTAGTGGAGAGCAGTCACAAACATACACACACCTGAAGGCACAGAGCCAGAGAGAGGCACAGTGAGGTCACACACAATAACTTACAGTCTAGTCAGGGTGTCTTACATTCAGCCGGTAACAGAAATGTAGCTACAATTTAAAAGCATATCATCCAGTCTCATTACTGAGCTCGCCTGCGGGCTTTTTTCACAAGACATTTTGACTTGTCACATTAGGAAATGCACATGGGTAATACTAATGTGCGTATCTGACAGTGATATTTTTAGATGGCTTGAAAAATCCCACTTTTATCAAGAGTCAAACTTTGAAAAAGTAGGAAACTTGACCATTGTGTTGAATAAATGTCCTCCATATGATTTTTACTCTCCATATGTGTGCATATCTTTGATATTATGAGTTCATAGATACTAAATACTTGGTTATGCTTCTTGTAATTGTATTGTCTGAGATACCACATTGTCTTATCATACTATATTTAATCTTTGGGCGACTACTGTTTTTTGAAATAAATAAATAAATATAATGGAAAAAAAACTGTAGCCCCATGTGCCAAAAGACTAAATATAGTATGAAATACAAACACAAACACACAACACAAGGACGATTCAGCCAGAGCTTACATACACAAATATAGAAGATACTTTCTAAGGAGATCTATCTTTCAAACTTTCTTGACCGGACTTTCAAGGTTTAAGGTTTCTATACACTGGCCTTATATCTTTAACAGTCAAAACACTTCTTAAATGAAAAGTCTCTTATTTATATAGTCTTTTATAAGCGTCTGTGACATTAACAGTGGCTTAATTCTAGTGTGTCCCAGTAAGACATGTCAGAGTGAAAGTGAGCCAGGATGAACAATGTAGGACCCTGAAACTGAAACACATGGAATTCAGCCATCGTTCATTTTATTATCTATACTCATATCAAAATGTATATCTGTATCTTAAAGTCACTATGTGTGGAATTTGAACATTTCCACCTTTGTATACCCCGGTATATCAGAAAGTACTCTCTAGCTTTGTCTCATGTCCATACCATACTCATTTTATATAATACACAGGAAATAAATGTAGTTAATAAAGAAACACATGCATATGCCACGGCCGCCAATCAAACTGCAACCTTCGAGTGCCAGTGGCAATTTTCTAAAGCATTGAATACTAATTGTCTACTGTGAAAAAAATGTCTTCCGTAAAACAATAAATAAAAAAAAAGGCCTTTTCTGCGTATCGCAGCTTTAAATTGTACCACCTGCTGAAGCTGACTGGAGCGAATTATTCACACAAGCAAACGGATCCAGAATCTGTGTCCCACCTTACTACGAGCATGGTTGGCTCACGGCAGCTTTAACCGCAGCTCATCTTGCATAAATACCAGTTTGAGCCTGTGACCTGCCCTCCCCAGCATCGGGTGGCCTGCTCGGGGCCAGCCAGCGCTGTTTGTTTACATCCCTGGCAAAGTGCGGTCTGCGAGCCAGGCCTGGCATCCCAGTGTGTTCTCAACGGGGGCAGAAGCAAACTACTCTGATGTCTTTATTTCTCTTAAGGGACATGCCAAGGTTTTTCCGTCGCCTGACAAGATGGCTGTGCCTGCTAACGTCTCAGTGTTTGTCATGGGTTAATGTGGTGCGGATGGCAGAGGGCGAATCCCCTTCATCTGCAGCCATGTTCCAACGTCACGGAGAGAAAAGGGAGAGGGCAAAAATGAGAATATTACACAGACACACGTAGACACATTCAGTCTTGCCATGGAGAAACATCTGCTATATTAGTTGAACATCTATGATTACAGAACTATATTCAGAGTCCAAGCGTGACCCAGTAGCTTCATAACCTTTGGCTTTTGACAGCAGATTTGATTCAAATCTGTGCATTAAAAGGGCAGTAAATACTTTAACGTCATCTGCAGCCATGAGCACAAAGAAACAACATATCAGGCTAAGTAAGTCCTTATTCTCATATTGAGCCATCCCTGTTTGTTCATAGAGCAGCAACAATCTGCCAAAGGACTGAGATGGTCTGACTTGTTACGAAAGTGGCAAGCATAAACCTTGTTTCAGGAATTTTTTAGAAATTAGTTTCTGCAAAAAAACAAGACAGAACATGCAGGACAGAGCAGCAGTAAATTCAATTATTGAAAAGTGGCTCTTAAAAACCGCTTCTATAAGAAATGTCAAAGCTTGATATAGGAGAAGAATATTATGTAATTATACAGTATTTGTCTTCTCATGCAACTTAACGTAACATTATTTATTTACAAGACCTTCCTCCACTTTTCTTTTCATTTCATTTTCTTTTTAATTTCTAACGTGATTTATTTTTTTAATATGTAATCAATGTCATTGTGTGAATGTTTATGGACTTTCAAGGTAGGGCCGGGGGGGGTGAGTGGGAGTAGAGAAGGATGGAAGCAAAAACTTTGCTTCCATTGTAACATTGCATCACTTGCATCTGTCCTTCAGCAAAGAAACACTTCATAAAAAAGTTGTTTTGAATTGGAACCATATTAAATAATTTCTCTCAGTTTACTCTTTTATTTTAAACTATGACTCCATGACTATGTCAGGACAGGCGTTTTTTTTTTTTTTTTAATCAGTGCAAACAGAAAGTAAGACATTTCAATCTCAACCTAAGCTAATTAGTGAGTATGGTTGTGAAAATCTTTGTCACCGTTAATTACAGTCCACAACCCGCTGCCATAAAGCTGCTGATGTTGCACTTCCTCCGTCTCCGATAACCCTTCCTGCCTCTGTAAAAAAAACGCCACCAGATTCTATTGAACTCAACTCTAACTTCTCTTTTCCCAGCATGACTGTCCGCATCATTCGGTGCAAGAGTAAATTATACCGTGGAATAATATGTGTGGGAATAAGGAGTGAGAGTGAAGGAGGTGCAGGGAGGGAGAGGAGAGGAGGGAGAGGAGGGAGAGGAGGGAGAGGAGGGAGAGGAGGGAGCGAGCAGGCTGTGGTGCTGCTGCATTAAAGTGTCTAATGACAGAGTACAGAGCTCCGGGCCTACAGGTCTGAGGCCGGCTCTCTGCTCTGTCATTTCTCCTGACTGGAACCATTACTGAGACACTGGGACACGCCGCACGGCTATATGAGGAGCACATGGAGGGGTGTTGATGTTATGGACATTGTGTTAAACTGGGGATCCAATTCAATGTAAAGTATTACTCCACCCCTGCAATATGTCATGTTCTGCCACTAGGGGTCTCTCAATCAAAACAATAACAAAAAGACGGCGTTTGGTGTCATGAAGTAGCGTGGGATCGTGGGAGTTGTTGTCTTCACCACCGTTGCCGTCATTGCACTCAGCTCCTCCCGAATTAACCGCAGAGGTCTCCTCCTCTCCAAAACAAACGGCCCCCGCTGATTACAAGTTTCAAGTTAAAAACCTGTGTTTCGGGGCTTCGATAGCGGGCTGCCTCTAATGTTTGCTCGTCTCTCTGATAACTCGTGATCCAGGCGTCCGATGACCCTTCGCCTGGGAACCATGAAATGTGATGGCCATTCAGCCACACGTTATTGAGACATTTGGACCAAAGTGGAGGACGGACAAACAGAGAGACAGATAGGTACAGTGGATTGATATCCATAGAGCCCTCTGCTAGTGCGGTTGATAAAAGTAATTTCATTGAATATGTTCCAAAAAACAAACATGACCACATCAGCTGCTTTTATGTATTCATTTTAGGAATGTAAATGTCTAAACAGCTCCCTCTACTAGTGCATGCTGAACTGATGACTGTGGACACATGAATGATTTGGGTTTTTGATCTCATCATTTTAACCTGATGCAAATCGTAATGTTTTCTTCTGATAGACATCACTTTTACTTTGTTTTATTTCTAATAGCCTTGCACCTGTAAGTGATGTAGAAAGGAACACTTTCAACTCTGCTGCTAAGTTGTTAAAATAATATTATTACTTGTTGTTTTAATAATTCAAATTTACAAATATAGATTTCAACAACAAATAGGTCCTTGATTTGCTTGAACATCATTGCAGCTGATCTATACAAAATCCGGTCCAGCCCTCCCTCCTTATTGTGTTAGTTCAAATGAGTCATTCTAAGACAATTAATCGTCTAAGAACACACAATATTGGATATATTAGATATATTAGATAACGTTGATCACATTCCTTTTAACTCCTATTTTCTTCTTTCCTGGTACACTTACATAAATGATGAAATAGTTTTGGTTAAATGACCACATTATCAAAAATAACCACACAGCTTTGCTTTAAATATTGTTTACCTAGCTTTGAGGCTGTGTATTTAAGTCTAATTGTGTGTGAATAATTGCTGTATGTGTGTGTGCTGCTGTGTGATTGCCGGGTGCTTGCCACTGGCTGAGCGGCAGTCGAGGAGGGAAGGGTGTGGCCCTGCTGGGTATCCATTACTCACAGGGGCACTTTGATGTGGGGCCGCGGGAGGGGGGAGAGGGGAAGTAATGTATGAAGAGGAGGGGGCGGGCGGGCATGTCAGGGCAGGTGAGCAGATTCTACGCTCTCAGGAAAAGTATTAAGCCTGAGGGGGTGGGTCTGAATCACACACACACACACACACGCACACACACGCACACACACTAAATCCAGAACCTTCTCGTGCAGAGGAGAGAGACTGGAAAAAGGGTTTGAACCTGATCTGCCTGTCTGGAGGTAAGAGAGGTCATTTAGAGAACTCACAGTATTGAAGCTCAGCCCACCCTCCCTCTTTCTCTCCCTGTACTTCGCTAGTCTGTTGTCCCCCCCCCCCTCCCCTCCTTCTCGTTAGCAGGCCCTGGCTACACTGTGACACACATTTGAAATGCAAAACAAAGGGTGACAGAGAAAGACCAATGTCATCTGATACACTATCGCTCGCTAAACACATCCTCGAAACATCAAAGCGCCTGCCGCCTGGGGGAGGGGGGGGGGGGGCAGATGAGACTGATGTGGCTGCCAGTGACAGCCGTGATGATGGAGTCCAGAGGCCATGACTCCCTCGCACACACGCCACAATGTGACCTCCCATGTCACTCTTTTAGGCCCAACCAGCGCCGTGCCCGGGCACTGAGGGGGTCAACAACCAGTAAACATGTCAAGAAGAAGAAAAAATTCAACAAAACTGAGTTGAAAAGCCTCAATAACCGAAGCTATAAGCTGTGCTGCTCCTTAAAGGAATAGTTCGTCATTTTGGGAAATAAGCTTATTCGCTTTCTTGATGAATGTAATATAAAAAAGGATTCCTATCTGTGTGCTTTAATATGAGGCCAGGACACGTTTATCTTAGGTTTTCTCTCAGGTCTTAATGGCTTAAGAACAGGTAAATATTTCCTTTTTTTTACCCCCACCTGTTTCACAGTTTTGCCAGAATAATTTTTCTAAGTTGCTTTTTTTTTTCATGAAAACAAAAAAAAAGAGATTTATTTTTGTTGCTATCAGGATCAAGTTTTTGATCAAGTGACATTTTTTTCTCCCCCACCCCTTTTTTCACAGATGAAAAAAAAAGTGATCCTGTAAAAAAAAAAAAAAAAAAAAAAGTTTCCACCTATTCTTAAGTCATAAACACCGGAGAGAAAATAATTGAGAGGAGAATCTCGTGAAGGTTTTTCTCACATGGTCGACCAGCACCTTGAAAGCGTAAAGTGTAAAAACGACATTATGCTTTTGCCACTTACAGTCCAACGGTACATTACCAACCCTGACTGCTGCTACACTGAACAATGTAAGAAAAACTAAAGCTATGTAAGCATATGAAATTCTTTTAAAATTAATTACAGCTGTAACTATCAAGATGTGCTTTAATCATAGCAGTGCTTGACAGTAATACATATAATTAAGTCAACCACCTGAGTTTCATGGCAGTGGAAGAGATGTAAAGAGTCAGATCTCTGGATGCACGGGAACACAAACCCCACCTCTTTCTTCACTTCTCCAAACATCTAGAGGGCCCTTTTTTTTTTTCCTCCTCCCTTTTTCTTAAAAAAACCTTCAGCTGTGAAAGCTCCCACATGAGAAACTGCCCGATCCCACAGAGGAGCCACTATCTCTTTATTGTTTGTATTGCACTCAATCAAGAGATTCAGGTCAGAATAATCCTCCTTTCAGTGGAAAAAGACACCCTTTCTGGAGGCTTGGTATCGGTATGTCGATACATTCCTACAGCAGTGATGAGAGTAAGACTCGAGCAGAGAAAGTGTCCCGTTTAATTTCTCTCAGTTCGTGGCCCGGGGTATGGCAGAGGAGTTTTCTCACCGACGGGCGGCAACACAGAGACTGAGGGGAAGCCAATTAGAGGGCCTTTCCCGGCCTTTTAAGAGGCAGATAATGTTCTTGTTTTCATAAAGCATCCTGTTATTTAATCAGGCCTGTAAGTGAGAGCCTGACAACCCTCCTACAGTGAGAGCAGCCTCCCTCCTCTCCTTCCCTCCCATCATTCCTGCTCTGAGCCCTCCATCTCATTCAACAGCTCTTGTAAGCCTCCAGGAATTCATTCTTGGAACAGGCCGTGCAGTAAGCCGTGTCTTTCTGCAGAGCAAACACACACACACACAGCCAGCACAGTGACAATTGAACACACACGCTGTCTGTAAATGAGGTAAACCTAGACACAGATTAAGTTTTAAAAATGGCACCACTTTGCTTGATTTCACAAACACTGTGGATCAAGTCAAAGTGTCGTTTGTTTTCTGAACATAAGACCTACATCATTGGCATTTATGGTGGCTGTCTACATGCAGTGAACACACTGATTTTATAAACAGATCTAGCTTTCATTTTCTGAAAAGCGTGCACGTTATTTATTGGCAGTGGTGGAGGAAGTATTCCGGGCCTTTAATTTGGTAAAAGTTAGCAATACCACAGAGGAGAAATATTCTGTTACAAGTAAGTAGTTTCATATATTACATATATTACTTGTAAGCAGAATGTTGTCACTGCTTGAGATGGGGCTTTTCAACACTTTTCTATATTGTTGGCTAGTTTTAACAGTGTATCAAGTTTCATAACTCCATAAGAAGTTTTGAATTATAATTCCTAACCTGCAGTGTTGTGACTAATAACCGTAGCTGTCAATTAAACATTAGTGGTGTGAAAAGTATGAGACATCCCTATATAAATGTAGTGGAGTGTAAGTATAAAATATAATAGTAAAGTACAAGTAGCTCAAAACTTCATGCAATTTAAACTGCTTACAACTGCACAACTTATATTATTTTATTGATATTATTTTAGGTTCTTTCAGGAGGCTAGGTGTATGATTGGGCTTAGAGTCACTTCCTCTTATCTATATTTCTGCTGCATTTCGGTAAAAAGACTATGAGTCCATGGCCATGCTGTGAGGCTGCACTGCGCCTCAAGATGATGAATTATAGTTTGTCCTGATGTTGGCGGTAGAGGAAAGTTCAGGAAAGGGATTACAATTCATCTTGATGGGATGAATCTCTGTACTAAATGTCATTGCAAATCCATATAATAGTTGGTGACACATTTCCCCTTAAAACCACAAATGTGAATCTCATGATGGCACCGTGAATGTCTGTAAAAAAAAAAAAATCCCAAACCATGATTTTTTCCCCCTAAACCTCACCGAGTAGTTTTGTTTTAGTTCACAACATTAACCACGTGTTAAAAACGGCGACTGTTTCCCAACGTGCGTGTAGGCACAGTTTTCCCCCGTCTGAAGCATCACAATTGTAGTGATAACAACTAATAACATTCAAAATGGGGGGAGTTTCAGTGCATGGCTAAAAATGTGTTTCTACTGGCTGCACAACAGATACTGTAGGCCTATTACACTCCTATTACCCATCATGTGGGTCATAGTATTCTTATTCAATCATATTCACAACATTAGGATTTAATATCAAAGCCCTTTCTGAAAGTTATTCGGCCTCTAAAACATTTTACTCATGAAATGTGGGTCAATTTAAAAAAAATGACAAACATTTTTGAATAACCACACTTGATAGCTAGTAGGCATCCCCCCCCCCCCATGCACATCTGAGTGTAAATAGTGTCATTGTATCCTAGTGAATTACATACTGTACAGCCTTGCTGTGAATCCGTTTTCTCAAACCCCTGTTAAAAGCCAAAGCGCGCGTTGGGGTAGGAGGGGGCGGGGGGCACTTGGCACTAACCTACCTGAGTCAGAGTTAAACAGGTTCATACTCCATACGAGAAACAAGAACTCACTCCCTTCGCCTGCAGTGTCGGACTCACAAGACCTGTTTGCCGGTTTGCTCTAAACTCTGGGAGATGCTTGGTGCTCGCTCGCTCGCCTGGGGAAGTAGTTATTGGTAACACAAACCTGTCTACTTTCCACTTCACTTTCAACAGCAGCGCGCCCTTGCCCAAGCCTGAGGGTAGCCAGAAAAAAACAAAGAGAGAGCGCAAAAGAGGCAGAGACGACAGAAAGAAAGAAAGAGAAGACGGAGAGAAAGTGAGACAGCGGAGGGACATGGGGAGATGTCTTCTTTTTTACGGGAATGTTTCACTTAATCTCATAAAGGCAGCGTGAAAACCTCCATCTGTTTGCTGAGCAGTTCAAAAGAGACTCCACATGCCTCCGCTTGCTGCTATATAAAAACAACATTCTAATGCAGATCTTAAAAAGGGCCAGCGGCTCAGCCTGCACAATGAGAACTGGGATGTGCCAGACGCACCAATGGAGGATGGGAGGGTGGAAAGAGAATTAGGTAGGTAGGTAGGGGGGGGGGGGCGGGGGGGGGGGGGGGGGGGAAAGAAAAAGGGGGGGGGGGGGGGGGGGGGGGGGGGCAGCAGAGAGGGACTGGCGACAACAAAAAAGGGAGGAGAAAGACGTGAAAGAGTCAAATCAAAAGCAACAAATTTTCCTGTCAACAGTCTTGTTTGTGACCTGACCTTGAAGCCCGAGACAGACAGGAGTGGTGCGGGTCGCCCTCTGGCCTCGCCTGCCACTCCTCCCAATCAACCCATTCACCTCTCCACCTCTCCTCCTGCTTTCTCTTCCCTTCTCCTCTCCCTCTTCATGTTTCACCATGGGGCTTAACAGTCGCCTTTGTCATTAACAGAGGAATGTCCCTGGCTGAGAACGACATCTCGTGTTTTATCGTTGGCTCTTGAGCGAGGATTCAAGGGCAGCACCTTTATATTCAGGGCGCCCACTTTTCATGCAGTTCTGTGAAGACAAAACTGGGCTTCCTCCTTCTCAATTTCGAATAGACAAGTGTTTTGCCTTAACTTATCATTCTGAAGTAAATGTTAACTGCACAATGTAACGCAATAGAAGAATGACAACATCGGCGTTAAACGTTCTTTTTACTGAGCGACATCAGTGAGCTACTTATTAACACTACCGGCTGTTTCAGTCTGCCTTTATCATAGCACTGGGATGCTGTTTCTTGCCTGTAGACGGTAGCCATGTGGCGAAGGATATATCTAAAAGTAGATCAAATCTACTTGTTCATATGGAAATCAATGGACAGCAAATATGTTATCACGGTCTCTGTTGCGCAGTTTGTCCGGAGACAAATGCAGTGTGTCCTGGTGCACCAACAATCATACCACTTGTTGCCACTTTAACCTACAGTAAGCATAAGGCTCTCCGTGCTGACCAACCAAACATTCAGCAGATTAGTTACAAATATAAGAATATGAGATAATGAATGATTTCTGTGAGACTGCAGTAGTGTGATGCCTCTGTAGTCAGGTTTTCCTGCACACTGGTGCCTCTGTACACCTCCAGGCCTCCTCTCCCCATAGCCGGGGCAAGACCAGGCCCGATCCCATCTGCAATGCTATTTTGACAAGCCTACCCCCCCCTCACCCCAAAAAAAAACTCCAGGGGTAAAACTGCTGGAAGATCAAAGGACTAATACTGCAGTAATAATAAGTTACTGCCCTATGAACGCCTCATTCATCGGGGAGAGGCCGTGATATAGTACAGTTGTAACTGGAGGGCCATTAAGCTCTCATCATATGATCCTATTCGCCGTCCCCGTGTGGAAAAACATCTTCAGCTCTGCAGGCAGAGCAGGAGCCAAGAATGAACGGCGAGCAGTAATGCCAAAAATCTGAGCTGATAAGGAAGTGCACAAACATCTCTGTCAGTGTGACGAAACCTCCAAATCTGTCCCAACTCTTTGTGCATCCCCCCCCTCCGCTGAAGGAGTCTCCCAACTGGTTATGATGGAAGCATTTTAATAACAGCAATTTGGCACAGAATGGTATCATCTGTCTTTATGAGCATGACACGGCATTCTATTTTTAGTGCAGCATTTTTCGTCTGCGCCGACGACAGCCTGATGAAACCCTGACCCCCGCACGCTCCCTTTGAAGTGACAAGTGAGAGATGTGCCGCCCTAATATGAACGCCTTGAGACGCGAACACTTTGCATTCTCCAATAACAGTAGCAGCCCTGCAAGAGGGTGGCGTGCTCGCCCTCAGGGAGCAGATAATCGGCCATGCGTGCAGAAGCGCTCCCATGGGCGCATGTACAGTGTTTATGCATGTTTATATATGTGTGTGCACAATCACAAGCACACAGTTGCCTGTAAAAGGAGACATTCTTCCCTTTCTTTTACAGGAAAACCATTATCTGGCTTCATTAGCCTTTAAAACCATTATTGCCTTCGAACAAGTCTTTGCAACAGCTGAGAGAATTGGTGTTTTATGTGTAGATTAGCTCTTTTCAAGCGCCATTTGTGTTATAATACACTGTCAAACATGTTTTGCTGGTTCAACTTAAAGCCGTTTCCCTGCTGCCTCAACAATGTGACTGAACTTACTGAACTCAGTGTGAATATTTAGTCTTGGATGAATTTGTGCTAAGTTTGATTCATTTAAGGCATTAAGTTGACTCAACAACTGTTCAGTTTCTGACACCAAAGAACTTAGAGATGCTTCTGCTGTTAAAGGCACTTTTGCACAAGAGTTAACACAAAGTCAACATGCCAGGCTACTCCCACCTTGATAGATTAGAATTACGGCCATAGGGAGTGAATTTGATATCTCGGTTTGCAGTTTTTATGAAAATAAACAACTTATCCGAACAGAAATTCAAGACACACAGTTTCACACAAGTTTCCATCATCTCCAAGGGGGCACTGTAGAGTTGAATGGGGTGCACGGGGGAAATGTGAGGCACAGGAAGTTAATTATCGTATTTTGGCTGCTGATTTGGCCCATTTACCAACACTTAGTCAACAGATGGCGCTGCAGCTCAGGGAGGCAATGCTAGGCTACAGTTGGTAACGGGAAAAAAATTAAAACACAAACAGTGAAAAACATGTACGATTAGGGAAAGATCTTTTATTTACCACATAATCATGGAGTTGCACAACTAAAATCTGGCTTCCCAGCGTGACACAAATAATTCCAATTTATGGTTAACATATACTGTTATCTTCTCTATTTTGGAAATGTCCATTGTAATGTACATCCATGCATTTGAAGTTGGGCTCTGTGTCTATTTTCTTGAGGTATGAGTCCAAACAATATGGTCTTACTCTGTCGGGGCACATGACATATGAAATGTCTTGTTCGGCATCATGCATCGCTCTCCAAAAAATCTTTAATAACCCTAGAAAACACGGTCGGGATGTTCTTGGCTTTTCATAGGAAAAGTAGGACTCTGGACAAAATATTAGCCGGAACTTGTTAAGAGGGACATATTTTGCAATCCACACATAAGCACATGCAGGTGATATTCCAATAGCTTCTATTTCCGAGAGGTACTTCCCACCGAGCGGCACTGTGGACATCTCACTGTTTGTGTATAAAAGTTTTGCGGTCATGCTGTCGACAAGCTCAACTTGGACTTGGAATCAGAGAAGACTGTGTTCTCCCAACATGCCTACAGTAACTAAACAGAGCCAGAACACAGCCCGTGTGTCACTGCAGTGAGGGGAGAGAAAAAGGGAAGAGCAGAAAAGTGAGAAAGGGGGAGCAACAAGCTGCTAATCGCCAGTCGCTGGGAAAAGAGAGCCAGCATCTGAAAACACCACCTCTCAAAGCAAACAACACATCTTCCAGATTTTCTGTACGTGTGGCGAGGACAGGTCAATGTTTAGCTTAGCAACGCTGGCGAAAAAACCCTGCTGAGGACAGGACATGCGGATGAGAGCTGCAGCCACAGCTGGGGTGTGTTACGCTGAAAATATCCCGACAGATGCCGCAGGAGTAACGCACGCACCTTGAGGCCAGAGAATTTTCCACCTATTTAAGGTGACAGGATGAGTGGAGAGAGTGCAGCAGAGAAGCAGAACCTCTTCAAATCACTCACGCCTCGTTGGTCGGAGTGATGACAGCACAGCACTGAGCTGAACAACAACAAGGCTGCAGGTCAAGGTGACATCTGTAAAGCTGCGACCTGCAGGCCTGTCTAACCTCTGAGTGTCACTGGGTGGTGATACCTGCAGTTCAAATGCTCCTGGTCACCGACAGGTTGAACTGCGTGTTATTGATTGTTAAAGGTCGAGTCCTTCCAAGTTGTTTTCTGAGGCTTATAAATGGAAACGCCTTTGCCGTTAGCCAAAAGCAGCGACGTAGGTTACCAACGTGTGCTAATCAATTCAAGGTTATGCATAATGTGAATGCTAGAGTCAACGGTAGCTGTGCTAAGTTTGGAAACAACTGAAAGGGTTAGTTTAGACTTTTTGAAGTGGGTTTGTATGTATACTCCCTTGTTCTGCAAGGTAAAATTACTGCTTTTTGTCGATGGTTGTCTGGTGACTTTGAAGAGAGCGATATAACGGCTTCAGTTGGAAGCAAGCAGCAGAAAAACTTACTTTAGCCACCTAGAAAATATTTTTATCAGTTTAAGTCTACGCTAAATTAAGAACATTTTCCCCACTTCACTTTGCCGCCAGACAGCCCTTTCCGATGGGAACTGAAGTTGTTATTTATGCTCTCTTCAAAGCCACCAGACTCCATTGATAAAAATAGTAATTTTACCTTGTAGAACACGGGAGTTGCTGGTCTACTGCTGCCTCGATCAGAAAGTTTGTTTGTGTTATTGTGTGACTTTTGGACCCAAACTAACATGGCGTCCACAGCAGTACTCTTCTTTAGCTTCTGTGCTGTGCTGGTAATCCTGTCTGCTTCTCTAAACTGGCAGCGAGCCGACTGTTATCTAAGTTATTGTATTTAATACACTTACTATAAGGATGTATACTGTATATGTAGCAATGTCATCATGCAGAAACATCCGTCAAGTCAATTGGGAAAAAGTTTATTTTAGAAGGGCTTGGAAAATAGCATTTTGACGCTAAAACGAGCGCACTTCCACCCAAAATGTGAATGTTCGGATTTGAATACATAAGTACACCACTGAAAAACTACAGAATGAAAAAAATGAATGGACCCGCTTTAATAAAGTAATAGATAGTCTTGCTTGCCTTACAGCTGTGTTTGCAGCAGCCATGTAGGAAAGCAGTGGTGAGATGCAGCATCAGGGCTAAACTGTGATGGATAGATGGGTGTCAATAGCCTCCAATTAGCATTACGTTGATTTAACCTCTAATTCCTCTTCCACATATCTTTGTGTAGACTCAACTCGTTGCCTCAAAGGTCAAAAACCTCTCACGACGAGCCCAACCCACTTTCCTACCCCCGCGGCGAGACGAGGAGACCTAATTCCATCCGTCCCCTGAGATTGACCCTACCTACGCTGTCCTTTTCTATCACACCTGCTCACCTGAACAGACAAATTCAACTCAATGGTTGTTTTCAAATTCTCTCTCTCTCTTTTTTTTGTGCCTCACAAAAGGTCAACAAAACCACTGTTCCAAAAACCACACATGACTGCGAAATGCAAAGCACACCACTTGTTTTTGAAGTGGTGACAAAGAGAGGAATGCACTTTCTCAATGAGGAGGGAAACCTGAAGTATTCCTCTCATTGTTGAGCCGCTCACAAAGCCAAGCCCTCCCAGAAAGGTCTCCCCCAGTGATAAAGGCTTGTACCTATGCTTGCTAATCCCCCCCCTCCCCCCCGATTGCACAGAGCTTGTGTTAAAAGTAGACAGCCGTACAGTATAGTTACTGTCCCGCCCCCTTGTCCACAGATTCCACCATGTCTGTGAATTCGCACCACAACCAGCTGGTGACCTCAGGTTTCCCTCTGATAACTAGGCCCTCAGGTGGTCAAGGGAGGACATCAGCATTAACAACATGAACAGTGCGAATACGGCAACTATCTGCCCCTCATGAGCAGAAAATCTGAAATTGTGTACAAGCCCTCCCAGACAAGCTGAGGTCAACAAGCAGCAACCCAAGGTTCATTTTGGTGAATAGCGCTTGAATGACATTCCTGTTGCTCAGCGTTCTTCCTCGTCCAAAATATTCTTTGTCCGAGTCCCATGGGAATGTGCTCCCTCTTGTGTGACGACAACAGAAGACTTATCACCCTGTTTTCCTGTCCTTGGACTTCTGACACAGCAGATACTTCACCGACATCCATGACAACTGACGGCTCATTTTCACTCTCAAACTTTGCTCCAGGTTGAGTTGACCCTTTGTTTGCCAGCACTTTTGGATGGCAATGTGTTACTCTTCCACACAGTTCATCACTGCACTTTGCTTGAGTATTTTTCTTTTTTTTATTAATTCTACCAGCAGGTGTGTTTTGAGTAGAAAATGTGAAAACAGAATGAGTGAAAACATAATATTACCCTCTAAAAAGTCGTGGTTGGCTACCAAAAAGGTGGAATGTGACCAAATATCATACAAATTCAGCATTTTTTTTTAATTAATAATTTTAATTTTTAAACTTTATTAATTATTACAATAAAGACCAAAGATGATTCAAAAGGAAGTCTTCAGCCATGCTAGCGTTTTCTGTATGTAGAGTGGTGTTTTGAGCTAAACGCTAACACGTTCACAATGACAATGCTAACATGCTGATGTTTGGCATGTAGGCTTACCACCTAAGTATAGCGCGTTAGCATGCTAACATTTCCTAGTTAGCACTAAACACAAAGTAAAGCTGAGGCTAATGGGAGTTTTGCAGGTACTTGGTCAAAGTATTAGACTTTGGTTTATAAAACATAAAACATAAACAGAAATAAAACATTCCGACCTGCTGGATAAGTAAAGTGATCATCAAAGTTATCGGTAAAATTAATTCTGAAAGGTAAATGTACCAAACTTCATGGCAATCTGGCCAATAGATGTTGAGCCATTCTGCTTCAAACCACAAAAGTGCTGCTTGGCAGTAAGTTATTTTGGACATGGAAAACAGTCGCCTTCAGGTCTCACTTCACAGAATCAGAAGCTACAGTACAACATCTATATGTAGTAGTGTGTGTGTGTGTGTGTGTGTGTGTGTGTGTGTGTTGTTAAATTATTAACAGTGCTTTACAAATTCCTGTAAAATCCTATGTGGATGAAGCAGAAACTTTTATTTTGCCGGGTACAAGTTAACACTTCTATCTATCTTTTATTTACCCTTTTTCTCTTATGTGCTGCTTATATATTTACAATTAAAATGAAATGAAATGAAATCCCAACCCTCTACATATACTGTAGATCTTGTACACACCACATTTAATTTAGTTTGGTGAATTCAAACTAACCCCTTCGAAACACCAAAGTCACAGACAAACTAACCGATCGAGGCAGCGGTAGAAGTCTGGTGGCTTTGAAGACAGATCATCTACTGTAGGTAATACACTGACTATGGATAAGTACCTCATAACCCCACTTCAAGAAACCCGAACAATCCCTTTAACACTGCGTGCCTGGGGGTTATGATTCTGCTTGTGCAGGACGGTTGATAAGGGAATGACCTGACAAGGGTGCCCATTGTTCGGCTTCATTAAAAAACACTGTGAGTGTGGCTTCCCTTTTAATACCTACATCATCAGGAACAAGAGACAGAGGACGCTGGCTCGGGAAAATATCCTCACAACACCAACTATTTCAAAATAAAGGACAAATGACATCATAGGTAGAGGCATAATGAGTGCACTGACTGAAAAGAAGGCAGTCATTAGGCTGCTGGACTCAAAGCTAAGTACTTTCTACTGAGTTATCTTCACAGTGACATGGTGAGCGAAGACAGCGGCTAACTTTAGCAACGGAGGAAATGGGAGGGAAATGACTGTGTCGTCAGGGTCAAACAGAGGAACGCGGTTTAGTTAGTCTTGTAATTTCTTGTAATGGAGAAGGAATGACATATGCAATGCCAAAGGGAGGACACATCTGAAAAGGCAAAACAGAGTCACTGAACAGTTAAAAGCAGGAGAAATATTTGGAACATTCACACGGCTGCTTGATACAAAGGGGGGGCGATAAGCCCAAAGCTGCTTCGACTCACTTTCGAAGCTGCTGCGTTCAAGATGAAATGATCATTAAACCTATCTGACAAGGAGCAGAGGGAATATGAGAGGAAGAAAGGGCTCGTACCTTTTTGCTCACAGGACTGAAAAACAGATTTTGAAATGTCCCCATATGGTTTTCAAACTTTTTTATGCAGTGATTTACAGTTTATCTCATATTGGCAATAATGCTGTGGTGTGTTTGTATTGCATTCTTCAAAGAGTAACCCAAGGTGCATGCAGTGGTTTCAGAGGTGCGTGGTCCTTGCCGGTCTATTAGCAAAGAGTCCAGCCTTGCCAACAGAGACACGCAGAAAGTTATCCCTTTGAAGACAACCGTGCAACTGTCTGGCACAGACAAGCAAATAATGAATTTTCTTGGGAGAGAAATCAAAGCAAAACCCAGAAGTCTGCTAACACTGATGCATTTCATTCATAGTAGCCAAAATGTCCATTGTGTACCTGCTGCTTTTTGCATTTACTCTCAAAAGCTGAAATATTCCCCTTTTTCCAGATGCTTTCCTGCTCGACTCGTCTCTGATGAACTGGAGACGTTGGACTCTGCTACTGGAGGAAAAGAAGCCAAAGGCAGCTGCCAATGCATTTCCAGCCCCTGTCTTTGGTAAAAAAAACAGCAGGCAGGAATAGCCTGAGGTCAGTGTCACCCCCTACAATGTCTGACAATCAGATGCAAGAAGACAAAAACATTGTCATGAGAGACGTGATTTATTCCTCCCTCAACGGGCTTCCCTTGTTTTCAACCACTTCCTGTCACTGGGAATACTCTTCCTGGCCTGAAAGTTTAGGCCACACTAGAAGAAAGGTTTGACCATCTAGTTTTCATGACTTATGCTGAACAAAGTATATATGTATATTATTATTCATTCTTTAGTTACTTGTTCTATAGCCTGCAGTAGTTGTTGCTTTTACATGTTCTGTTTTAAAGCTGGCAACTGTTTCCCATGAAAAAAAACAGTCTAACAGGGACATAAATACTATATATATATATATATATATAATGTATACTGTGTATATATACTTTTATTATATATATGGAGCCAACAAATAACAATAAAGTATACATAAATTCTCTATTGCATATTATTCCCACTTAACATTTGTGGTTGTGTGTGTGTGTGTGTGTGTCTATGACCTATTAATACTGCTGCCTTTGTCGCTTTCGGGGATCCATATATACTGTATATATACTGTATGTAGAAGAAAAATCTAAATATAAAGTATTAGCATCAATTTCTAGGCTATTTAAAGTACCAAAAGTACAAGTACTCATTATGCAGAATGGCTCATTACAGAACAATATATATTATATTACTGGATTATACTTAGTGATGTGTGTTGCATGAATGTGTTCATCACTTTAATGTTGCAGCTGCTAAAGGCGGAGCTCATTGTAATTTATATACCGCTGGATTGCTATAATAATTATCATAATTTATTAGTTGGTTTAAAATGTGTATTGAAAATCAAAATTTGCAGAGTAACTAGTAACTAAAGCTGTCCTATAAATGTAGTGGAGGGAAAAGTACAACATTAGCCTCTGATATGTAGAAGTAGAAAGTAGAAACACTGCAGCTAAGTACAAGTACTGCAAATTGTACTTAAGTACAGTAGTTGGGTTGATTCCACCGCTGCATATATATGATGACGCTAACAACCATAATCATAATTTACAGTGATTATACTCAGGTTTAATTGAATTGAATATGATGAGTTTGACAATGATGTACTTTAATGATATTATAAATACGAGACATGAACAGTGTCATTTTCCTCGGATCCCTGTGACTGCCTCGAGATTACATTTGGGAAGGCAAATTTGAAGTAATGTGTTCCAATAACACACACACACACACACACACACACACACACACACACACACACACACACACACACAGTATGCACCCACTCGGGCACATGAAAACCCCAGTTAAAGAAAAAGGGATTACTGCACAATCAGGCCAAAAGCCTTTTCATCTGAGAGGAGCAGAATCAATAAGCAAGGCTTTCTATGGAAGTCAACAAGTTCAGACACAGGCCAGAGACTCAATCGCTGTACTGTAAAAGCTGTTTTCACAAAACCGTGGATTCTTACTGATGGTGTTTTACGGAGCTGCAGTGGTAAAGCAGAGAAAGTCAGCTCGGTGTCTCAAAAAGCACAGATTACAGCGTTTATTGAGAGCAAATTAAGCCCCGCGTGGAGTTTACAGTAGCCCTCCTGGCACCGCTGCCATGCCTTTTTCTCGTTGAGTCATGTGTTGCTCCGTGACTTAGCTTGAGAACCTTTCCAGGGCTCGAGTGTAAACAGAAAAAGCCCGGCTGCCTAGTGGGAAGCAGACGGATCACTTGTCGCACAACATGCTGGCAGTGAAAGCCCGTGGCCTCTGCCTGTGTTGTGTTGTGTAATGATGCAAAACCACTGGAGCGGTGGAGGGTTTTGATTCAGGCAATTGCAAAGAGAGAGAGAGAGAGAGAGAGCGAGAGAGAGAGAGAGAGACAGAGAGAGAGAGAGAGAGAGAGAGAGAGAGAGAGAGAGAGAGAGAGAGAGAGAGAGAGAGAGAGAGAGAGAGAGAGAGAGAGAGATGTATCTGAAAGACAGTTCGGTAAAAAATAACTGCACAAAGAGTAGGATTGGATACTTCTGATTTTAGATTTTTCTAGTTGAGTACATAACTAAACACAAATATGTAACAAAGGTCCAGTCGGTGTAAGATATTTTATGTGAAAAAGCTACGTATCATACCTTTAAAAGAAGTGTTATTTATTGCTGCCCATCTGTTGTTTAATCTTATTACCGACAGAGTCATAATAATATTTCTTTAGGGGATTATACTTGTGTGTGATGAACAATATCCTTCTAAAATTCCTGCCATTATAGGATTACCTCAACTTCAAAGTTTCTCTGAGGCAGCAGCTCATTTCATACAAATATGTGAATGTGGGTGAGAGGTGGCCAGCAGTGCAGAATGCACCAGGAGAGGGCGACGATTAAATGCGCAACTTTTCATTGAGAAAGTGTTCTGACATTTTCCTTTTTAATTTCAAGGTGTGCTTGCTCCTCAGAGATGCACTTTAACTTTCTGTTCTGTGAGATCCATTGGGTAGAACAAAGAGCATTAGACAGACTGCAGCCAGCAAAGGAATCTCCCTTGTTCATGATGTCGCTGCGGATAAGAACCTCTGAAAACCAAAATAAAAACAAAGCACAACAATGAAACCTTATCCTTCAAGGTTTTCAGCTTCACTTTGTTTGGTTTACAGTCTATTCTGAGTGTGTGTGGTGCAACACAAACCCTCTGTGGCTGTCGAGGTATCTATAGATCAGTGGGGCGGGTTGCAGTCAGACTAAACTGTAAACAAGTCCCATCCAGAGACCACGGCTGACCCAGCACCGCACATCCCAAACCATCTGATTCATCCTCCTTTAAAGGCCGAGAGCGGGCTCCTCAACAGCTGCATGATGAATCCCCAATAAATCCACCGCGACCAAAAGCTTTGAATCTCGCTATGGAAGCGAGGATGCAGGTGGCTGAAGTGGAGTTTATTGCAACACATAGTTTCCAGACGACCAAAACAACAAGAAAGACCCCGATCCCCTCCCTCCTTCACTTCTCCTGATTTCAAAGGAGATGTGCAGGGAGGGAGAAAGCACTCGGAAGCAACAGCCTTTTGTTCAAGGGTACTTTTGCATGAGGGAGAGACCGTGTTTTGTTTATGGGACAACATAGTGTTGCCATTAAGGCTTTAATCAAAACTGTTTTCTGAAGTCAGCCTTGAGTGACACCCCCCCCCCCCCCAAATCCCCCCCTGTCCCCCTCCCACCCCCCCATTGGCCCGCTTGGTTTGGTTCCCACTGAGGGAGCAACAGGAGGAGGAAGAAAGGAGCGGGGAAAGTGTGGGAATGTCTCTACATCGTCGCCACGGCGGGCAGCTCCTAAACATGGCTTTAAATTAGGGGAAAAGAAAACACGGGCTAAAAAAAGGCAGTCGCCTAACTATACTCCTGCCTGCTAATTTGTCACCACTTGAAAAACGAGGGAAAAAATAGCAACAGTTTTAAATCACACTACTTTAACGTTAGGATATGGCAGCCAGTGTGTATGGTAGAATACTTAAACACAAGGGGCATTTAGGTCAACTCCATCGCACATACATCTAAACCATTGTGGGTGGAATCTATGGCTGTGTTCATATTAGAGGGAAGCAGAAATGGAGAACGCCGAGTGTCTGGTTCTGGCTTGCTGGCCGGCTGGCTGGGATCGGACCAGTGACAGCTGGGGCTTGAAAGCCTTACATCCAAAGCCAGGGCTCACTGCCACTTGCTACATAGCAGCGCTGAGCTAAGCCCACCCCCTCCTGTCCAAGCCCTCACTCTGAAAGATCACTGTCCTGAACAAAACATTAAGCTCCTGCCAAATAACTCCCTCTAAAACCATCTTCTCTTTAAAGTCTAAATCCAAGAGAGAAAGTGGTACTGGAGAGAAGACAAAATGGCAAGATGGTGTATCTGTCTGCTGCTGTGTCTCAGAGGGGAAGGGGTCACAGAGAGGGGAGTTTCTCAGAGCCTTCAGCGAGGAAAAATTAAGCATTTTCAATGGTGTGTGTGTGTGTGTGTGTGTGTGCGTGTGTGATCTGTACCTTATCGAGCAGCGGCAGACAGCGGGGTACCCTGTGCTCCAGTTTGACAATGGTGATGAAGTCATTCTCTTGTCGTTCATCCTCGCTCGTGTTGCACAGAGACAGAGGGTGATACTGCAAAAACAGAGAAAAAGAGGTTATCATCTCATAAAGGAAAACTAGAAGAGTGCAGATCTCCACCCGGCGTGTCTCCCTCTCCCCTCCTCAAACAAACAAGAGTTGAATCTCACACATTTGTCCTTCCAGGCTCCCTTACAGTCAAAATGGCGGCAAAGATAACAAAAAAGGAGATTTATTTATCTCATATCGTGGCTAACTGAAGCCTCCTGAAGCAGTTGTTGATCACTTGACTGATTGCTTACGTCTGGTGGAGATAATAATCAGTTATACAAATCTGGAATTTAAAGCAACATCTGAAACATTTGACATACTTTAATGTACTTTGGTGGAGATCTTTACGGCACTACTCCTGAGCTTTTCATTTTGATTATTGTATGATTATCTTTCAAAATGTTGTGACCACAGTAGTCAAAGGCGGAGGTGGAGGTGGGGAAAGAAACTAACCCCCGTTTAAAACTCTTGTAAAAGCATACAGTATATCCACCATATGTATCCAGATGTAACAAAACACATGTAGCTGACAGTATGTGACCTAAAGGATATCAAAGACTGGACCAAAACTAAGAATAAGAAAAAATTATGTTTGAGGCAATCTAGACAGTTGCATTTGATAGAAGCTTTTATGTGTTAAATGAAGGCGTTTCCGCTCTAAACTGTTCACAGTTGATATCAAGAGGGAAAAAACTTTGGCACCCTGCAAAATCAATTACATAGATGGCGATGTTCACTCCCACTCAAAGCCTTGAGGACTGAAAGAACGAGAGATAGTCTTTGGTAGGAACATTTGATCCCCTCTGAAAGGGAGGAAATTCGTAACTGCTGAAAGGCTGCATTTAAGAGCTCAAGGGATACCAGCAGTGTTTGCAAGTCATAGACATGCTGTCACGGGTCCGAGAAATTGCACGGCACTCCGAAAGGGAGCAATCCGCACTAAAACTTCCCCGTGCATCGCTAATTTCATCACATGACATCAATGAGGGCACAAACACGGTGCTCCCGGAACAATCCTCACGGATCACCCTACAGTGCCCAGTCCCTGCGCTCACCCAAACCCCAGCAGAGCGGTCCCACCCTGTCTTGTCCTGCCCTACAGGCCCGTCGCGGCCTGTTTCAGCCCTGGTGGGCCTCTTCATGTGGCTGTGGGCTGAGGTCATGGGGCTCCCCCTCATCTCACCCAGCGGAAATCCCTAAATTAAAAAGACCCAAGGGTGACATCAACAGCTGGCACCCCCATCCAGGGGAATTGACGTAATGCGCAGCAAAGGGCTGGTGCATGTCTGTCACAAGGAGAGAGGAAAAGGAGAAAGAGAGCAGACTTGGGAGACCGGGGTGGGGCACCGAGGTGAAAGAAGGTAGGAGGGAAACACCTTGGTATAGCGATTGGACGGTGCAGTGGATTCATAATACAACAAATCATTAATATTATATCTACTATGAGTGTATATGATGCAACTAGTTGGGAAACCAGCCAGAACTGCACCACAGCACATGAGACATATTAATGACCTACAGACCAGTGATTACCAAGCGGGGTCGTACCCACAGACGTAGAAGTGGACGTAGTCACCGTGACGTCACCCATTGGTTTGTGGACTATGGTTTTGAAGCCTCGTGTTTTGCATTTTGGCCGTCGCCATATTTGTTTTTTTGGAACCAAACATGACAAGAGTGGGAGGAGCTAAGTACAACTGAACGCTGAACAAGACATTTTTAGGGGATCAAACTGTTTAAATGAACTTTCATGAACTGAAAACCCACTGTGAAAGGGTTAAAGTTCGAAGACGAAAACACGGACAGTACTGTGGTACAACCTATCAATCACAAGGTAGCCCCGCCCTAAAGCATGAGCTGCTTTATCATCTATTTTACTCTAAATGGGAACATAATGTATAAAATGAACATCATGCTGTATTGAAGAAGACTTGAAACTAGCAATTGAGACCATGAACTCATTAGGAAAATATTTACTGAGGTAATAATTTAAGTGAGAAGTAGGATCAGTTTTTCATAGACTTCTATACAATTGGTCCTCTTTTTACAACCAGTGGTGTCCCCCACTGCTGGCCATTAGACAGAATGCAGGTTTAAGGCACTTCTGCATTGTCTGTTCAGACCCGGGTGTTGCCAATTGGTAGCCCCTTTGGGTTTGTTTTGCAGATGCTGGGGGGTATATGGAAAGGTTAGGGGTAGTTCAGCTAATCAAAAAAATATATAAACTATGATTAGATTAAAAAGTATACAAACATGTTTGTGTTTAGGAGAAAAATAAAAGTCTGAATAGAATTACAAATTGTATGATTGTTATCTTAACTAAGTTTAATGTCACAAAAACCACTGAGCAAACTGGAGTCAGTTGTATCACCTTAAAGCCACGTGTTAGGATTGAAAGTGCAAGAAAACTACTTAGAAAGCAAACAGAGGAGTCGAAATACTGAAGTTAGGTGAAGTGGAAGTCCTTTGAATCTTGACAAAACTGACCTCAACATTGACAGATCAATTGTATAAAAAAACAAAGGGTTACAGAAGAGCTACTTCAGCTGGTCTGACAGGGATGTGAGGGTTGGACAGAAAAGATTGGGAAGCACTGCTATAGAGAAGACAGGGTGATAAGTACTCAAAGTCACAAAAACATCCCAGAACACCTGTCTCTAGTTAGGGTTGAAGGTGAAAATGAATAACCTAGACGGAAGATTCTGCCCTGCATAATGTTTTAGGACCTTCGCCTGTGGCCTTAATGGAAGCCCCTGTTTAGGAAGCCATGGTCTGGCCTGCAAGCTGCACTCCCAGCTGCCTCTACCAGTCCACATTTACTAGGCCCAAATTAAAGGCCTATAGTTGAACTTGGCCCTTAACAAAGCAAAAAAAAAGAAAGAAAAAAAACAAAACTTTTAATGACACTACTTCACTGATGCCATGACCTCTGCTCTGTTGTGCTGTAGGTTTGTGGGAAATGTTGAAAAAGTGCTAAATTCAGAAAAAAGGATCCGATTTACCGTGAAATTACAACGCTTATTTTAAATCTTGAGGCTTAGTTGGTCATGTTTGGATCTTGTTGGGATATTAAACATGTCGATGCATGGGACTGTGTAATCATACCTAATAAAGCAGATAATAATCCGAAGCTGAGCCAAACAAGCTCAGAAGGAGCGGCTGGTTTGAGTTTCTTCTGGCTCTTCGGCAACCACCTCCATGGTCACAGTGTCTATGTTTTGCATTGTTGACAAGAGTAAGCATTATCTTCTATTTTAGATATGCCCACACCACTTATAATCAGATGGTTGCAAACACTCTCCATGTGCCACCATTGGTGCCATCTACCACTTAGAAACACTCTGGCCACTGGACTATAAATGGCGACCAGGACAGACTGAAACGTCTTCATTTGGTTTTTGTATGGCCCTGAGAAAAAGGGGCCTGGGAAACCAAATCACTGAGTCTCCATTTCACAGGGACTAGAAACCACAGGGCACGCAAACAGTTCCCCACAGACTGTTAACAATGCTCACTCCTCCGTTCCGCCTCCTCCTCCTCATCTGTCTAGATCTGTTGCAAAACTGACGGGGACATGTCCCTCGGTTCCTTTGTAGCCACGATTAAAGGCATTCCTTTCCAGCTCAATCAAAGACTACCCCAAAAATATTCCGAGACAAGAATCTAACAGCCTCAAAAACAAATACATGGACAGAAAAAGGGGAGAATAAATAGTAGCTGCGGTGAGAAGTCAATAATATTTTTTCCCCCTGCGCTTAGCCCTTCGGATCTTCTTTTTTCATCTGCCAATAATCAGCAAGAGAGCTTTCTAGTTCATCTGCTGCCAGCAGGGAACCAGGCCCAGGCAGTTATGTCAGTGTGCGTTAGAGGGGGGAAGCAAAAAGAGCTCGCACCTCTCATCGAGCTCCACCACTCAATTACCAGCTGCTCAGGTCACTTCTCAAGAGCTATTGGATGAAACTCTATATGCAGATATGATCAAAATGAAGCAGATTGGTTTAGTCGGAGATGAAAGAAATACACCAATGTGATTATTCTATCAAACAGTATTTAATGAAGACAGGGAGGGAGCTCTGCCCCGAGGCCAGGGAAGCCTGCAAGGTTAGTTCATATCAGGGAAGAATTCAATCAATCCTGCAACATGCAAGCTCACTCACACACACACACACACACAGACACACAGACACACAGACACACAGACACACACACACACACACACACACACAAACACACACTATCTGTTGCCTGGGTTCTGACTGACCCACTTTCACACTAAGTGACTCAGCCTCCCACGTCCGGGCTGCAAATCTTATGAAATGTCTTTGTCTCTCTCATTCTCTTGAAACTCCATTAAACACACCTGTTGTGCACATACACACTTACAGTACACAGTTACATAAAGGGTTGAAATCTTCTGTTAAAGTGAGGAAGGAGTCCGAGTGTGCTGCAACAGGGCCCTGCGGTGAGCTTAGAAATTGAGTTTGGCTGCCAAAGTTAACAGAATGACATTCGGTATTTTATTTGCATAAATGCGGCCCAGTGTTATTATTAGACTCCTTTATTCAGTAATGTACAACTCAAAGTGGATTTGTGTTTTGATTCACAGAGACACACAGAAAGTGATTTGGCCTCACTCATGACACGACATAAATTAATGATTCTATATCTGTCTCTGAGGGTGTAAATCAAAGCCTTCTCTCATTACGCTTGGCAGAAGATTCGGTAACGATGGCAAATGTTTGGTTTAAGCGCAGGAAAAAGCGGTTTTCAAAAAGGAGCAACGAGAGACCGCACGTAATAGTTGAAAGAGATCTGAATCTGGTTGCCCGGGTTACTGGGCAACACTTACTGTGGTCCCCGCTGAGATTTGGCTCGCTGTCCGTATTTGTTAAGGGATGAGGGAGCCTGAGGTGACAGGACGGGCTGAAACACTGACCCATTGCTCCCTTTCCTGCCCCCTAACTGAAATCACTGTGTAAGTGCACGGGTTAATGAATGAGACTGCAGTTATGTATTGTTGCTCGAGGCACCTGAGCATGTACTTGCATGTGTACATGTGTGTTCTACTGATCCATCAGCGCAAAAAGTCCCTCTGTGGTCCTGCAGGGGAGTGAGTCACTCAGCACTGGGAGCAGGAGTGTGTCTACATCAGTGGTGGAGGAGGTATTCAGATCCTGTACTTTGGTGTTTTATGAAACCCTTTTTCAATTATGTAGCAAAGTTCCCCCTGAACCGTGCAACACACTATTGGTAGGAAAACAAAAGCCTTTATAAAGAGGAAAAATTCATGGCAACATTAATTTCTGGCACTAAAGACGGCATTGTAGTCGCATTGAAGTGCATCTTTTTGATACGTTGCACCTAACGGACAGTGTAGTGAGAATCATGGGCTTCTTTCCCACTTCGTTCTCCATGTTTTCAGCTGTATTGCTGCTTAGTTTCCACCACAAATCCAGTTTCCAGTTTAAAATAACTTTTTATTACCCTGTACCCTCTGCAGTACCCATAGGAGTACTAGTACCCCCATTTCAAAAGCATTAACTAAAAACTAATAACAAATATTCTAAGGGAAGGCATAAAATGGAACCATGAAAAACTCATTAAATTATCGAAATAGTTGCCAATTAATTTGATTTCTACTAACAGTTTCAGATTTACTTTGGTGGGTAGTTTCATTTATAAGAAAAAGTCATACTTTATAAGCCTTTTATATGTTTGGATGCAACGATCTCTATATGTAAAGTAAACAGTAACTAAAGCTGTCAGATACATGCAAGTACAATATTCCCGTGAGATGTAGTGGAATAGAAACAGAAAGTGGCAAGTACATCAAATTTGTAAGTTCAGTACTTGAGTAAATGTACTTAGTTACACCGGTGGTATAAATCACGGCGGTTACTTAAGGAGGGAGGGGGGGGGAAACTGAAAGCCAGGGCACAGAGCCTTTTTCTCAAATGTCATATCTGTCTTTGGACCGATAATCAAGCACTGGCTTCTACACACACTCTGTGGTCAAGCTCCCGGTGCCATAGATGACACAGATACACACTCCTCAGTCAGACAGCCTTGTATGTCCTGAGCCTACACTAAGTAGATTTACATGAAAGGCTGATACGAGAGTGACACCGGGTTGCCCGGTGCCAGGCGAACCGAGCAGAGGGTCTTTCTCTGTCACAGCATCTGGAAAAGTGGGCTCTGAGGCCCTCGCCTCTCCTGTCTTTGCAAATGCAAACGAACAGGAGGCATTACTGCTTTGGTCTTGTCAAAACAAAAGGCGTGTCATCTTTCCCCTCGCTTTATTGACAGTGTCAGCCCCATATCCAGTAACGGTTACCACAGAGAATGACTTGGGGAAACGTGATCCCATAATGAGGCCTAAATAATTACCACCAGCCCCAAATTTGCCCGGGCGCTTTCTTTAAGTCGGAGTGCTTCCCCCCTACTCCATGCCCGTCAGACTGTCTCTCTGTTCTATAAAAGGGATTAGACGAGAGAGAAGAAAGAACCTAAAAAGGAAAGAGGAGTTGGAATTAAAGAAAGGAAGCTGAGGAGTGAGCCTAAATGTTGTCGTTAAACAAAGTTGCTCAGTACATGTACTGGTGGAACGCCAGATGGAATAAACGCTTACTCAATTCCATCTTTTGCTATTTTTTTGGCCTTCCTCACTATCTACTTCCCTTGTATCTAGTTGATGTACAAGGGTTTCATCATAACATGCAGCACAAAAGTTAAACTGGGATGAACTTTGAGCACCAGGGCGCCAAACTAGGTAGAGCTGCACCTCTGCTTTGATCAATGCAGCAGATTTTCATTCAGACACAGCAAATGTCACTGAAAACAACTGGATTTTAGAGCTCAGCGGGGAGGATATACTAGCCTACGTGTGAGAGCACTCTTAAAGTTATAAACACAAGCTGCAGAGATAGTCGGGATCTGGTTTCAGATCCAAAGAATGGACACACCCTACTGTACAAGCACTACGGATCTGTAATTGAACCCCAAACACACCCACATAAAGTACACAGAAAAACCATTAGGATGATAAGCACTCATAGATTACAAATGTACCTTATTGCAGAGTTTAGATAAATAAAAAAAAAAAGCTAAATATGACATTGAAAAGACAATAAACTGAAGTCTATGGATGTTGCAACCAAGGTGCGACCTCCAGGTTGGAAAAATTAAGCCAATGTGGAGCTGCCTTAAACTTGCAATAATGAAACTTGCATTTTTTCTTATGGCCAGCAGAAGTCCAATTGTGTAGAAGTCTATGAGAAAATGACCCTACTTCTTACTTGATTTATTACCTCAGTAGACATTTTCACAGTTTATGGTCTCAATCGCTAGTTTCAAATGATCTTCAATACAGCATGATGTTCATTTTGTAATTTATGGTCCCATTTAGAGTACCGTAATTTCCGGACTACAAGCCGCTACTTTTTTCCCACACTTTGAACCTCGCGGTTTATACAATGACGCGGCTAATTTATGGATTGTTCCCGCTTTCACAAGCTTCATGTCGCCAAAAAACTGAGCACCGTCGCATAATGTGACGTAAATCGAGCGCGCTCAAACTTCCCGTTCATTACGGTAATTAACTTTTTTACGAAATTTCTCGGTGTTTCATTCAGTGTACCAGATGAACCTCTAAAAACATTATGCCAACCTTCAATTGCATTATTAGTTCTTGGAATGTCTTCAGCAGCGGACATTATGAACAGCGGACATTATGAACAGCGGACATTATGAATGGTCACGATTCTGATTACGGTCATGTTGTCACCCTCATCATGGCAAAGACACGGAGAAAGGCATATGATGCAGCTTTCAAGTTGAAGGCGTTTAAAAGCCTATTTATTTTTGTTCCAAGCCGTGTTTCGTTAAAGCCTGTGTAAAGTTAATTTGTTTCAATGTACCGGTAGGCACCTGCGGCTTATAGACATGTGCGGCTTATTTATGTACAAAATACATATTTTTTAAAAATTCAGTGGGTGCGGCTTACATTCAGATGCGCTGAATAGTCCGGAAATTACGGTAAAACAGACGACAAAGCAGGGTATGCTTTACAGTGTTACCACCTTGTGATAGAAAAGTCACTACCACAGCTACTTGTCAATCAGGATAGAGGTGTAGCAATGCATATCCCTCTCCAGCTCCACCCTCTCGTCCAAATATGGTCACTTCTGGCTGGCTCCAAATACCAAGATGGAGACAGCCAAAATGCCAAACTCGAGGCATTAAAACGCTAGTCCACAAACCAATGAGTGACATCAGGGTGGCTACGTCCACTTACTTTATACAGTCCATGGTTGCGACAAACCCAATCTCAGAACTAATGGGCCATTGGTCTGACAGCCGCAAGCCTCTCGGGGCAAGGGGATACATTTGGTGTAGCTAACGGATATTTGGTTCAAGATTTCCTGTTCCATGCGCCGCTTAATTGTTTACAGTCTGAGTACCAACTTGAAATGCGAGACTGGAGTTGGAGTTAAGAGACGACGTCTACGACTGAATTGTTTCACAAGCAGCCAGTTCACAAGCTCATTTTAAGATAATAAAAAGCGAAATCATCGTCAGACGATATCTGCTGGGTTTGGATATTGCATTTCGGCCAATGCGTTCCACCTCTTTTGCTCTCAACACAGACTCCATTCTACCAAATGTGATCGGTCAATACTACACTGACTACAAAACAGAAACTAGAACGCTTCCAATACCAAAATGATATTCCGTTGTCTACAGTTTACAGAGATTACAACAAACCTAATATATCAAATATTGTCCAGCTACTGACCAGTTGAAGATTGTACATGAGGCCATAAGAAGGTCTTTTGTGACAGTGAAACCCCTCTCCAGCCCTGTTTAAGTGCCACAAAGCACATCACACATGGGGACTTTTATCATTATACCTGCTACATTAAATCACGGCAAAATTACCCCTCACTCGCTCTTTCTCTCTCGCTCTCTCTCTCTCTGTGTGACTGGTGACAAAGCACTTAGAGCAACTCAACAGACAAATTATATTAGTTGCAATGGGATCACCATGGAAACCGCTTAAAGATGGAGCCCTGTGTCCTCTCCACACTTCCTGAACAGGTTCTGTGGTCTTACACAAACACATACACGCACATACACACCACCAACAACTCGGGCCACTCCATCAGCCTCAGGCCAGCGCTACACTATACATTTCAAAGCTCTGAGTTCAACATAAACACAGCACTTCCCTGTCATAACAAGTCAGTGGCTTGGTAACCCTGCAGTTTGTTAGTATTGCAGTGATCCTTCTTCCCTGTAGACACGGGGGCCACATCCACACGTCCTCCAGGCTTCCTCCGGCCCGTCCCTGGCCTGCTGGACCGCTCTCAGACTCTCTCAGGTTCCACAACATCAGTAAGAGAGAAAACCCACACTTTTCAGCGTGTCAATCACTTACGGTTGGGAACGTAAGGTCAGCTATGTGGAAAGAGATTAGCCCCGGAGAATAAGGAAGGGTGTTCACAGAAAGGAACTCCAAATTATAGGAGAAGGAGAAACACAAAGAAACGGACAAAAAGGAAACACGAGGCTGAGAAGCAGGAGGACGAGCTGTCTGTTAGAAGCTAATATGTACCCTAATTACGGTCAATGATGAGCTTTTTATCTTGAGTAATTACACATTACTTGGTTGTTTTTGGGCTTATGATTGTGAAATTGCATCCATGTCAAAGTACACATTGGAAGTACAGGTGAGGCCGATGGTAATGTCATGGGTTTTGCAGTTGTTTGAGAAACCAAGGAATTGGACAAATCAAAGTCAAGGTATCAGTTATCACCAAGTTATCACAGTTAATCCTCAAGGGGCAATGGATATGTCAAATTTCATGGCAATCTATCCAAAAGTTGTAAACACATTTCACTGAAAACCACAAGTGTGAACCTCATGTTAGCACAAAAGAAAAAGTCAGGGGATCACCAAAGTCATGAAGGCCTGGGAACATTGGCCTACATGGCCTGGGAACCATGGATGTATACCAAATTATGAACCAATCAATCCAGTGGATGATGAGATATTTGATCGAATAAGGGAAAACTTTGATCTGCTGATGGAGCTAGAGGAAATGTCAGGGGATCACCAAAGTCAGTAGGATTCACCCTCTGGGAACCATGAATGTCTGTACCATATGTCCCGTCAATCCATCCAATGGTCGCTGAGGTTGCTGAGATATTTCAGTCTTGACCAAAGTGGTAGACCAACCGACTGACCAACAACGCCATGCCTGAGCCACGCTGCTCTCATGGCTAAAAGCATATTTGACAAACACCAACGAGCCAAGGCTTATTTAAATATATGTTCATGGTGCTGTAGCGGTTCAGGAGGAAACGTTTCACCCTTAGCAACTGATGCAGGAACTTCACTGAAGATAATGGTTTGACGGTAGATCAGATTGAACTGACTATAGCCTAAACAGAGAAGGTCACACTCAACAGACAGTAAGGACCATGACACCAGAGCAGGGTTACAGACACTGTGACTCTCTTTAACGAGAGACAGGTGACCTTTTTTAAACCATCCACATAAAATAAAATAAAATAACGGTAGACTGCTGGGGGTGCTTTTAACATCCCTTTCATTTAGAAATGCAATCCCATGTCTCCCCCCTGAACCCACCCACCAACATGTCTCTTCTGTGGCAATATGCTGTTCCTAAAGAGGGGTCAAACTTTATTATGGCATATGAGACGGAGTCATTTTTCTCCCTTCCTCCTTCCTGTTGCAGCTCCAGCTTTCCAACTGTTCTTCCAGTCAACCTCATAAAGCTTTAAACCCTAAAAGCGCAGCTTGTGGGCTGAAAATGGATGCATATGGACTATACAGTGATATAATATGCAGCCAATGAGCTTTTCTTTGTCCATAAAGCCCCGTGGAGGACAGGGACAGCCGGAAACCCCTGAATCTGGACTATACAACTACCATTTAAAATCAATAAATGAATAACGAGCATAAATGGAGATCAGTTTGATGTGAACTAACTTTCTCCAATTTACCATCATGTTTATCAACGCCAAGGAACTAATGTTTTTCGGTTCGGTTTATTTGTCTATTTGTCCGTTTTTCAGCAGGTTTACAGTAAACTACTGGCCCGATTTTCATAAAACTCTGTGGAAGTGTGTAGCATGGGCCAAGAAAACAACGTTTGAATTTTGGAGTGGATCCGAATCACCGTGCGGACACACGCATTATTGTTCACTTTCGTTAACATTGCGAGTTATAGCATGGCCTTAGCGGAGGTCTGGCTTCTCTGAGTGCCCTTCGAATTTCTTATATTTTAATTTTCCGCTAACAAAGGAGAAATCATCAAAACAAGTTAAATATACTGAGTTACATACTAAGTGCTATTTTAAAATGCAAAGTACTGCTTTAGATGGATTTTTAAGTAGACACATTACATAAATGTTTTAATTATCGCCGCCAAGGATGTTATGTTTTAGGTTCGGTTTGTTGAAGGATGCAACAAACCAAAGGGTGTAGCTGTAAGGGTGTAGCATGGGCCAAACAAAAAGAACCCATTCCATTTTGGAGCAGATCTGAATCGCGGGGCCCACACCCGCATGTTTCTCATGTATGGAAACGGCCTTGGCTGAAATGTAAGTTGTGACATGTGGCTCTGTAAAATGGTACACGCAGTTTTACTCTCGTCTTCCAGTTGGCAGCAGGTGTGGTTCACCTGTTGGCTGCTGAACACAATTCAAACGTAAATTAACTATAAACGGTTGCGGAGAAATTTAAGGCTCAGTTATCGGGGTTAGGGCTTACACTGTAAATCATTTTCCCTCCGACGCATCCCCATCCTCCCATCTGCTCAAAACAAATGACTTAACCCACTGACTTCCTCTTTCCTCACAGTTGATTCCTTTAACATCTGTCCTCCAGTATGTACAATTATTGCACACTGCAAAACCTTTCCATACTAACAAGTGTAGTTGCATGTTCAGCCTTAAATCTTATTTTCCTGGAAAGAAGAAATCCAAACAGAGGAGAGGTTTGAGAATAATTTCTTAGAAAGATCTCTCCAGTGTCTCCTTTTCAGGCGAAAAACTCCATAAAAGCACTCTTTCAGATGAGCATTTGTCTTACTGTGCAGTTGTCATTACCTACTATTCTCTCATGGAATATTTCTAATTTAATCTAAGGGAGGATCCCATGAAGAGGAGAAAAGAAAGAGAGACATATTTCTCCACAGATGTCACTGTCTGCCACCGTCCGTCCTCTCCACCCCACAGGGAATCCCATAATCACCTGTGGCCGATGTCGGAGAAATGCAGTCATAAAGGCAAAGCGCAAGTAAACACAACAGCTAAATAAAGATCTTTTCTATGTTATTTTTACTCTTCGCAAATGTTTATGTGGTTGTATCGCCCAGGCACACACACATACTGCATCCTTAGCAACCCTGCAGTAAATAGTCACAAAAACACCAGCAGAGAACTTCTCTGATGTGGCCGCCCACTGCTTGCAACACACCTTGTAATTGGCAGCAGAATTGTTTTCTTTTTCGCTGCTATATTTCACTTTGGCTCTGAGGCGGGCGTTGAAGCAGCCTGATTTATGGTCAGGGAATGTGCTGAGAGCTTTTCAAGACAAACCAGCACAGATGTTTCTGTCTGAGGGATGAGGGCTGACATTTGTCCGTCTGGATATCCACCTGAGTCCGTCAGTAAAGAGGAGAGAAAAGGAACAAAGCTGAGGGGAGGAAGCCTGAATCTTCGGCCCTCCCGCGTAGAGGGAATCGATTCATGTAAGAATCGAGATTCTTATCTTGTGGGATTCTGAATGGGTTCCCAACTTCCAAATATCAATTTCTAAAAAAAAAAAAAAAAAAGTTCTACAAAAGAACTTAGATAATAACACTGATGGACAGTAATCCTACACCAAGTCAAAGTTGTGTGAAGCAGTATTGTGTGATTGTTGAAAAATCACACAGAATACCAGTTTTATATGTTATTTTGTGTTGAATTTAGCGACTGAGAAATAAAAAGGCTGCTAGCCTAACAACCGTATTAATGTTACGTTTGAATAAATGTCACCTTTTGTCTTAGGTTTGCCTTTTTGTTGTAACCTTATTGCAAATACAAAAACTCCACATCTTATAGACACTTTACTTTACTTTCATGCTATAATTCGTCACACCACCTTTATTTGCGCACAGCAGACTGGAGTAGATCCTCAACTTACCACCTCTATGAACTGAATCCAGAATCCATTTTGAATTGGGAATTGTTTTCGACCAAGAAACAATTTGAAATTGAATCGTGACCCCACGAATCTCAATCAAAATCGAATCCTGAGGTACCGAAAGATTCCCACCCCTTCCTTTCTCTTAAGGCGCCCTGCTGCGCTGGTGGGTGCTGCTTGCTCCAGTCCCAGCTGGGCCCTGTCTTGTTTAAATGGCCAAATGGAGCGTACAGTTGTGCGTACAGAAGTATGTATGCACTACATGGGTAGGGGATGGAGGGGAGGGGGTGCTGTGGTAAACGTCGCTGAGGTGTGGGCACGCGGCCAGGAGCAGAGAGCTCCTTGTGGAATGCCGTGGAAAATGAGACAGAGGAATGCAGACTCCACTGAGCAGTGTAAACAGGCCGGGCGGAGAGAATGCTGCCATGCTGCTTTGAAGTCATCTCCCTATCACACACACACACGGACACGCACACGCACGTGCACACGCATCTGAACTAGTGACCAGTAGGTTTGGCTTTGTTTGGGCGCTGACATGAATTGCAACCTCAAAACACAGCATGGACTGTACGTGTGCATTTTCATTTTCAGCCCAGCTCAACGTCCGGAACACACACACACACTCTATTTTGTAACTCAAACACAGATGCACACACTTCAACACATGAGCGCACACATATGCACCCACGCACACGTGTCCAAACACACAAACATATACAGAAAGTCACACCTGCTCTCCGCTCTGCAGGCCGGACACTTCAAGGCTTCCGGCCGCACTGACGGTCGTGAGTTTTATGAGCCGGGTCCATCCATCTCCTCAAACACCCCCTCCCTCCCTCCCCCTCCCTTTCCTGCTCCCTAACCCTCAACTCCCAAGTCCTGCTTCAATATGTCCTTTCAACATCTTTGTTGAGCGTGTGCAGTGATATCAGGCAAAGAATGTCTCCGGTGTAGACAGTAGACACGCAGGCACCGGAGCCTCTACCTCAGCGTCTGAGCCAGCCGGCTGAGGAATCCACTCAAGTGGGCAGGTAAACACTGCTGCCCTTTGGATCACCACTCTCTCTTACGATCAGTGTGTGTGTGTGTGTGTGTGTGTGTGTGTGCGTGTGTGTGTGAGAGAGAGACTTTGTAACTGAACAAGTGTTACATCAAAACCACTCTCAACTAGGGGGTGTAATGATGTGCAAAATTGAGGTTAGATGCATATTGTGGTTTCAGAGGAAAAACTAACAAATTACATTTATTTTCATTTATTTTGAAAAGCATAAACATTTGTGTGACATCATTTGTGTTGTGTGTAAAAAAAAAAAATGAAGGCATGTAAACATCTGCATATGGAGTTAGACAAAAACAAAACAAAGGGTAATTTAAGAAAATATTAATGACAATTTTTTGATTATATAAATTACATTTGAATCATACTTCTTAATATATGCAAATGAATGACCATGTGCACCTCAAGCCTATGCATTTACTTAGTATTGTCACATATGTTCAGTGACAGGTGATGCACGTTTGATGGCGTTTGTGTTGGATCCACTCATTTTTGTCTAATGTTGTTAAGAGTGACAGAGTTGTGAGGTCACTTCCTGGCTCGCTGCTGTTCCGTTCGCTCTCAGTGCAATCTCTCATTCAAGATTTCTTTCATCAATCTTTCTGTGAAAGTCAAGCATGTTTATGGTCCATATTCTAAAATAAGTGAGGGTCCACTTTCAATTCGTGTTTTAGCAAACGATAGCTCATTTGTTAGCGTTCAGAAAACTAGGCAGCTGTTTGCTCTTTGTAACCGTTCGTCCTTCCACTCTTCTGCTGTGACTTCTGCCGTATAAAGCTTCAGCCTCCGTTCTCCCTTTGTCCGTATCATGGTGCCGTAGCTCGCCACACGACTGGCCTGCTGGTCAAACCGATGTTTTTTACAGCCTTGGGCAAGTGGAAAATAGTGTTTGTTCAAGGCCACTAAAAACAAAGATATCAAATAATGGTCTGAAATAATATCACGCACTGCTCTAGATAAAAGCAGCGAACTGTGAAAGGTAACTGTCTACTCTGGCCTCTCATCTACATTTGCCATGAAGGTAATTCTAGCCTAACAGGCTGGGTAACATGACTAATTAACCGTGTTTAGCTAACAGTCACAAACTGACACAATGTTAAAAAAGTTCTTTTGAATTTACTGCACGTTCCTCATGCGTCAAACGGCAAACTGTAATTAAGCTGCATTAGACTCTGAAGACTGTTATTAATTGGTGTACTTAACAAAACAAGTTATGTATCGTAAAACAAACTGAATGTCCCGCAGGGTAGTGTGATTGCATGTACAGTTACACCCCTGCTCTCCTGCATTGACCAGGATTTGAGGCTCTTCCTGCAGTAAATACAAACAGCGCTGTTCCACACTGCATCTGCCTGCTCCAACAGCAGCGAACACTCAACAGCGCTACCCCGAAACACTCAACACATCCATATATACACTCATAAAAGTCTCTGTAGTGTATATACACATAAATCACTTGTCCTACTTGGTAACACTGTGTATACAGTACACACACAGACACTAACAAAGTAAAGTTGAGCCGTGGCTGCTGCTGCTGTCTGCCATTCGAGGGCTTTAATTTTCACAGAACTGTGCCATCTAGGTAGGGAGAGCCATCAGCACACAGTCCCGAGTCCGATGAACGAAATCTGCAGCATTCCCCTCCTGCAGTTCTGCACAAGAGGGTTCAGACATGAGGGGAAAAAATGAGGAAGATTCTTTTTTTTATTTTGCATTTGGAAAATATATTTAAAAAAGAAAAAAAAGAAAAAATTGAAAAATCGATAATTAAGTCAAAATGTCATGAATATAGTTGGAAGTGTCGAGAATAGTCGAACTTCCAATTTAAGCGATAACGCAACTAATGTGATTTATTCTCAAAAGTTCCACTTTGATCTTGAAATGTCAAGATTATTCTCAATATTCTCTCAATGTTATCTCAACATTATTCCAGACAGTTCACCTTTATTCTCAAAATGCAAAAATAAAATCTAAAATCTTCTATTGTTTTTATCTTATGCCTGGCACTAACACTGAAAGTCCGACTGCATTCACGACATTTCAACTTTATTCTCAGAATGCAAAAAACAAAAACGTCCTCCTCTTATTTTTTTCTCTCAGGCCTGGCCCTGATGCTCTTCCGTAGCAGTTCTGTCTGGGCGCCAGGGGAAAAAAACAACATAGATAGAGCAACATCAAAAATATACTCCAAAAGCTCCAAAAACTAAATGGCTTTGCACAAATGACATTTATTCAGACATCATTCCTCATTAAAATATATTTGGCGCATAATTATAGAAGGGGAAGACTATGTTGAGAGAGTATGTTGAGACTCGATCCGCCTCAGACAACAAAACACAAGGCGTCCTTCTACCGCAGCGGCAACATTATGGTGCACTACTTCCTACTCTGAAGGCCTTTCAGCAGTCTTTCCGCTCTCCCTCTGCATTCTGTGGGATGAAAGGTAGGGGAGCCGGAACAGAGCGCGGCCTGTCATCACCACTTCGCTGTCATATCATGGGGAAGCTTTTAAATTGGTACTTGTGCTGCCTGGCAGGGCAGGTCTGCTAGTGTATTCTGGTAGCCGGCCGCTAGATAAATCTCTTCAGCAGGGACAGTCTGTCTGTGATTTAGGGGCCAGCCGATACCACAAGTAGGCACCGCTCCACTACTGGCCCCCAGCGAGAGAGAGCTAAGTCAGGAGGGTAAGGTACCCTCTCCTTCTCCTCTCCTCCTCCTCCTCACCTGCGAGCTCTCCGGGCCCGCAGACAAAACATCGCTGTCTTTCTGCAGATTCTTGGCAGCAACAGAGAAGGCCTCTCAATTCAATCACAGGCAAACCCAGACTGCGCTCCAGTTTTGCGTGCATTTTTTTTTCTTTTTACTATCATTGGCTAGGATTCATCGTCAACAGAGATTCAGAATCCTCAGTGTCGTGTCCTCTGTAGAAAAGAGAAGGTATGTCCCTGACACAAAGTGTGCCTTACTACTGTCTTTCAGCCTCTGGCAAATGACTTAACCAGTCTGGGGTCAGTTCCAGGGAGCTCCTTAAGTCATTTCCTGTATTTCAATCTCAGTTCTTCATGGGGTCAGTCTCTTCACTCTGAGTATTTTCTTTCTTCTTCCCATCAAAACATTCCCCCTCCTGGCCTTGCCTTGTCTTTAGGGGTAGATTTATCCCTGGCACTCCCTTGTTTTCTAATATTGTAGCTAACCCAGCGGCTCTGGACAAAAGCGGAGGCCATCACTGACAGACACAGAGAGTTGACAATCCTCAAGAGCAGTTTCACAGGCCCGACCGGCCTGTAGCCTTGAGCACGTAAACACCTGCGTGCTGCCACAAGGAGGCCTGGAATCACATGGAGGCTTTATTCATAACACAGGGATCCTGCAGCTGGCAGACACAATGCTATGAGATAGATGGAAGTTGCATAAAAGTATTTAACAATACCAAGATTTGCATGATGCTGGTTCCTCTACATCACTTAATTCCAATATTTAGCTCAAATGATGTGATGTGTTTATAAACCATTTCTACTTGTTATTTCATAATGCAAATGGTGCAATAAAATGATAATACATCTTTACTGGATATCAGAATCTGGGGGTGTATAGAAGAATTTCATTCAAAAACACATAGATTTTGGGCTGAGCTTTTCTTTTGGGCATGCATCCCTGCCAGCGTTGGCTGGTTGGTTTGTGTCAAACGCAGTAAAAACCCCCAATTGAGGCGCATATTAGGAATGCGCTGTATCGAAAGATCTGTGTGATCTGTATGTAATATGCTGTTTACATGACCTATATCAAAATATGAATATTTCGGAATAATAGTGGAATATTAGTGTGCATGTAAACGTAGTCACTGTTATGAATCATTGGCTCCAGTATTTTTTTTTTTGGAGTCTAAAATTCATGAATGGAATTCCTCTGTATTACAGAGGAATTCCAATTTCTACTGCATTCTGCAGTTAGCGCCTACGGGCAGGTCCAGGGGTCTACGACACAAACAGGAACGGAGACGAAGCCCATTCACAGACGCAGAGACAGATCAACTCGTCTTCACAATAAAGACCTCGCTGGCCCCCGCAACTTGATCTATTCTCTTTCCAGAGTCACTCAGCAGTCTCACATTAGACCTTTACACTTCCTCTGCTGGCTCTCCTTCCTCTGGCCCTCAGGGTGTGAGGACCATGGGTATCTGTGTGTGTTTGTGTGTGTTTGTGCAGTGGACACAAAAGGAGGTGACCTCATATGACATGAAAGGAGACTCGAATCCTGTCTCAACTGGAGTCAACTGGAGGGTCCACAATGCTGACAGTCCTGCAGTTGCCTATTAACTGTCATGTGAGTCAAGTTCGTGTGCTGAACCGCCCCGGGCACTAAAATAAATCATGTATCGGGTTTTTCCTACCTTCTGTCAGACTGATCAAATCATTAAAGTTTATTGCTAATTGAAGACTACTGGAAAGGAATGTTCTACTGAGCAGCGGGCAGGTGACAACAACAATGTGGCAATAACTTCCACCTTTTTCCTGCAGCGGTGGGTGGGTCGGGGGGTAGCATTTACTGCCTTGTGAGGGGAGGGAACGCAGTATAAAGAGGAACCAGAATTTCCTGATCCATTTTTATGTCGGTGCCTTTGTAGACAAGACACACCTGCACCCGGTGGAAAGGAGGAGGAGGAGAGGAGAAGAGAGGGAAAAAAAAAAGGCAACGGGCGCTCCACTGTAGACCGCAGTAAATAACTGCATAAAATTAAACTCCTGGCAGGGAAATGATAAAGACCGAGGGAAAGCACAGCGAGGTCCATTCAAGCTGTGCTTCGATGTGGGTGGGCCGCAAATCAGAACCAGCTTTTACAGGCCTGCCCCTTAGAGGAATCAAAGTGCAGTGTGGCAAAGGCCAGCTGCCACTCCGCCAAACTGTATCCCGCCGCTCCAGCGCTCTCCTGGTAAACCACATCACAGCCAAACCAACAGCAACCCTGACCTTTAACAGCACTCATCGCCTTTCCATTGTCACGTCCCTCCCATTCCCATTCACACCTGCTTATCACTGCAGGGTAATGGCAAAATAACAGAGCTGTGGATTGGGGGGGGGGGGAGTGCATCAACATTACATTAGTTGAACAGCTCAAAACAAGCTCCAGTGGGTGTTATGCTGATGTTAAACATCTGTGCTGACAGGTAACAATAAAAGGAAAGGAACAACCACTTTCACATCATATTAGTTTTTTTTTACATTATCCACAGTTTTTATGTTGTGGTTTTGCTATAATGTAGAGAAAAACACTACAAAATAAAACATTAGAGAGTTGCTAGTACTGCCAACCTCACTGAGAATCAACTATACATTCTGAAGCTCATAGGGACAGTTCACCCCAAAACAAAAGAAAATATGTATTTTTCCTTAACTATTTTCTAAAGTCCAACTTTACGTCTTCAAACATTGTTTTTTTTTTGTTCGACCAAAACTTACAGTGATATAAAACAGAGACAAGCAGCAAATCCTCACAATTGAGTAGTTGCAACCAGAGAATGAGTGGTGAGGGTATTTCAATAAAACAAAGCCCCAATTAAACGTTTATCTGAATTGTTTGCTGATTAACTTTCTATCAATTGATTGAATAATTAATCAATTCATTAATTGCAGCGCTATTTGAGTCCTATTTGACCCCTCTGTTTCTGCTGGAAGTGTGTCTGTGTGTGTGTGTGTGTCATGTTTGGTTCCTGTTACACATTAGCTATAACTACAAAATAGATAATGAAAGTCAAAAGACGCAATATGTTTGTCTCTGTTGAGGTAGTCGTAGTGCTGATTTTACCACATAGTGTGTGCAAAAACACATGCACATAATGAAAAGCACTCTCACTTTGAGGTACAGAATTCCTCCGATGTGACAAATGGCCTCATGATCACAACTTGAACACCCTAATCCAGTGTTGCATTACCCTCTATTACATTTAATTGATTCCATCTGTCTAAAGGTGTGACTCATGGGATTAAGCTCAGTAATTGCAGAAGAGTTAATTCTGTCTAAACTCATAAAGCATTAGGTAAGCTGTAGGTGTGTCCCTCCGTGTGTTTCAGCATTCAGAGCTGTCCCGTACTCCAGAATGATCTGTTAAATCAATACCAGCAGACATGTGTGATTCAAGTAGATGTTTAGTCATCCTGACCCTCTGCCAGCCTATTATCACTGCCATATGAAAGAGCCCGATGTGAGTCATCCTGATAGCACCGGCTGCTGTACTCTTCAAGTGTAGGCGGTATTACTATGACTTAAGTGGTTATCTCGACTCTCTCTGTGATTCTTGGCGCACATTAGTCATGCTTTTCACAAAGGTGCCAGCAAAAGACGTCACTCAGGTTAACAAAACAGTGAAATATCATTAGTCCTGTTGTCCTCCTCCTGATGCCCTAATACGCTCAGAAACGATACCAAACATATGTTCAAGCGTATTTCACAACCGACTTTAGGCGCTGACCCCGGACATACAGCCTGTTCTATGACAAAACTAGCTTAAACTAAGCTTTTAGTGGGTTTTCTTTTTTCTTTTTCAGCAATTCCTGTTTGAACTCAAATAATTGTTTTTGAAATTTAATGCAGACACTAAAGAAGAGCAAAATCAAAAGAAATCAAGATTTGTTTGACAAAGACCAGAAGACCAGACCTCTAAAACAGGCTCTCTTGTTGTGCTACTGAGAGCTGCCTGCCCCAGGGTGTCTTTCATGTGATGGCTGTTTTACTGGCAGTTAATTCCTCAAAGCGGGACACTCAAGAGTGACTAGGCACTGATTTACAGAGCCAGAGGGAAGTCTCCATTCAGACTTTCGCTCCCTCTTGTTTTAAGGTAATTCATTATTAATACAATATTAATTTACTGTGATTTTTTTTTCTTTCTCTCTCATAGTTTGGGCATTCTTAGGGCAGAACATGAGCCCAACCCTGCAGACCTCCCACGCAGGAAAACATTTATCACTTTGCCTGAAGATATACCACTAAAACCCCGGCTGCTTTAACTAAATACAGTGGCTCATAATTGAGATGAATGTTAAAACCATAGTTGTCGGCTTCAACAAAGCAATTGTTAAGACACCTTCAAGCACCAAAAACTCTACATAAAGTGGGCTGGCTTCTTTCAATTGGACACCATCTTAAAGGAATAGTTCAACATTTTGGGAGAGTTATATATAAATGTGCATTATAGTAGACATAAATAGAGATAACACCCTGTAACAGTGCTGTAACGCAGCAATGTGTCATTTTTACTAAGGCTGTACCGAATGTCGCTTTTTTAAAAAAAAAAACACTTTTTTACACCCAAAGCTTTTTTAGAAGTTTGCGATGTCTCTCATCATATTTTATGACATCATCACCCTAAAAAAAATTATTATTTTGTTATTGTGGTTATATAAATGTAATTTATGGTGCTGTTAGATCGCTGCAAGACCGCCCTGTTAATCCAGGTGCGTGCCTCCCTTTGTGCAGCAAGCAGAAGAGCAAACTGTTTTTTCATCGCAGTGAAAATGTTGTTTTTTGAAATACGTCAACAAAAATGAATTGAAGCAGGAATATTTTTGTTGGATGAAAACATCTTTGTGAATTTTGGAAATCAATTTAAGTAAATGCTGACTTTTGGACTTTACAATGCTCTGGAGATATTGTAAATGACATTATATTACATTATATTGTAGTTCTACAAATAATATAACACTGATAATATTAAAGTAGCCTATTCTTTACCTGCAACCTGCATCATAATGACAGCGGGAATAGGAGGTAATGATGAAAAGACAGAGAGAAACTAGTCATCTTAATGTGCAGAAGAAAAGGAAACCAATGGAGAACCAAGGATGAGTCATTGTAATGTAATATACACTACTTGGAGGGGCCTTAAATATACTACATGTGGTTTTGTGGAATGGGTATGACGCAGTAAGGACCATCCACTGTCATTGGTCAATACAAGCAAACATCTGTGTCTACAGGGAGCTACAACAGCTGCCTCGACCTCACTCTCTACTGCTGGTTTACTTGAGACATTCCTCTGACATAAATGAACATACACACTTGCACACACATTTCCAGGCACATGAGCATGAGAACGTCTGCATTATTTTGGAGTGGTGAAGGGATGTTGGCAGTGTTTGACGGTGAGTGTGTGTTCGTCTCATTATGTGAACCCCACAGGCCAGACAGCTCTAGTAAAGGAGACGGGACTGTCGCCTCAGGAGAGATGGATGGGCTGGGAGATCAGTGCAAGGGGTGTGAAAGGGAAGGCGGGAAGAGAAGGAGGGGAGGAGGGAGGGGTGTGTCTCGACATGCAGCCCCTCTGGGTAGACGGGCAATGACATCTAAGGCACTTCCTCCCTCGAACTCCCTCCAAAGGAACATGTTGTTAAGGTAGAGAGAGGCAGGTCGAGAACCCAAGACATTCATCACGAGGGAGCGCCATTATCAGCGGTAAAGGCCCAGAAAATACACTCCACATTATCAGGCCCCACCTAATTGGTCAGTGAGTTGTTGGCGCATCATTCTATTAGACACTTAATATTTACCACAGGGGCAAATTAATAACCTTTAATTAATTTCTGTCAAAGCACTAACCTCGACTTTGGGCTTGTTCTGAAGAGCGTGTTCAGAACAATCTAACCGAATGCCAAGCTGCGTTTGATTTGATTTAGAAAGAGCAAAACAAAATGTAATCCCCAGATTCTTCTTTGAGACTTTGAAAAAAGAGAAGAAAAAAAAACAGCAATGGGGAAATATTTAACATAGCTAAGGTTGAATTCAGTGGAATAAACTACAAATCTCGAGGGGATTATAAAAACCCCACTGGCATGTGAAACCCCTATCGTCTGAGGAGGAAGTGGAGCCGGCCCAGGGTGTTTTCCACATTACATGCAGCCCTAATATCAAAGGAGATAACAATTCCAGCTGCGTCGCTGTTGCTGCTACACACAGGATCATCTGGAGGAGTCATCCCCAACCAGCGGCTGCAGCCCCCTAACCACCGCCACCACCCAATACGATGGAAAGCACAATCAGATCCACACACTCATACTTCTTCATGCACAAACGTAACAACGAGACATGTTTAAGCATTAAGTCTATGAATCAGAGCTGGAGGTTAAACCAGGGCCTTAATGGAAGGCACCTTTCATTTAGCTTCCTGCCTTTGTAGCAGCTAGGGCGTGGAATAAGTTAAAAAAATCTCTATTCTCAATAAAAGCTGTCATTCTCCTCAGAAGCTTAATTAGAGGCTGAAGTGATTGCACGCGATGCGATGGATCTGGCCCAAGGCTTAGACCTGCGACAGCTGAGCTGCTACCGCTCAGAAGTGCGCCGTCTATTAGGCCCTTTAGGCCAATCAGGGAGAACATGGGAGCGGAGTAGGCAGGTAGATCAGGTATGAATCAAAAAATCACGCCTGTCAAGCTGCAAGACCCCCAAGGAGAGCAAGATTCATGGTAGGAGCGTCCGGTGTTCTCCTCATGCATTTGTGGTTCAGTGTTCAGTAAAGTGAAGTCTTAAAGGAATGGTTTTTGACATTTTGGGAAACACACCTATTTGCTTTTTTTTTTTTTGTGTGCAAATAGTTAGATTACCACTCGCGTCTTTATGATATACATTGTAGGGAAGTAACTAGTTCATTGTAACGGCGTTACGTAATCAAGTAAAAAAATAAATGGAACTGTAACAGTTACTGAATTTTTTTATTTTATTAAATTGCAGTTAAAAATTGAAATGTTGGTAATTACAAAGGGGTTACATTTGAATTCCTTATTTTTCGGTAAAAAGCCTATTAGTAGAATATAACATTCATTATGTTGCATCTTTTCGCTGTGCACGAATGCCTTTTTGACATATTTGCGGACAACACGGGTCAGCAAAGCTGCAGCACCATGAGGGGTGCGATGGCTTACACAGATCTGTCTCTACGTCCAGACAAGCTCAAATTATTTGGCAGTATGTGCACAAAATTTAGAGTTTTGCTTTTGATTAGACCTCTTGTTTGAATACGCCTTTCGTCTTACAATCAAATCAACGCTCATTGCTCTGAGCAACCTGAGAGTGACATGCCTGCGAACAGCCGACCACGCCCAGGCCATGTTGTCGGACAAGAACGTCTTTCAGTGCTGGAAATTCAACATTATTTTCTTTCTGAGATCAGAAAGGGCCCTAATATTACCGTACCATGTAAAGCTTTTCATTACGGCAGGGAAAATGCTGTCAAGTTGCCAATGCCCAGTACAAGGCATTTGTTAGAAACTTTATCAGAAAGTGATCAAATGTAATAAGTTACATTACTTTGATGGAGTAGTTAAATAGTTACAATACGTATTACATTTAACTTGGAATCTGTAACTTATTGCATTTCAAAGTAACCTTCCCAACACTGATGCTAAATATTAAGGTAAAACCAGGCGAGGTTTAGCTTAGCTTAGCATAGGGACAGCTATGGCTAAGTCTGCTTACCAGCACCTCTAAAGCTCATTATTTAACACGTTAGGTCTCCTAGCTTAATCCGTACAATAACGCCACATGCCGTTTTTTTGCAGGGAGTTATGTTTGGGACTATTTCTTGGCCGGGTGCAGTGACTTCCTTGAGTCAACATGAGGTTGCTGACCACACTCTACATTATATTTCCAAAAATTAACTCTTACACGTGAGAGATTATCTTGAGCTGGTGCATCAAAAGTCCACTGCATGAAAGGAGATTGTTTCACAATCTTTTTAAAGCAAAAAAACTGAAGAGATTTTAATAAGATTTGTATTTAGATTATCTTTTTTGTTTTTTTTTTGTGCAAAGACACAAAATCTAACCTTCTGAAAAGCGTGCGTGCTGCTGTTCTACCACAGCACGTGTGAACACTTGAGGAAAAACTGAACTATTTCTCAATAGTGTGTGGATTTGAAAATGTGATGCAGAGCAAGATGTGTAAACATGGAGACCAGCTGGTCTGCAGAGAGAGGGCACCAGAGATCCCTCACACGTTGTTGTAGTCAGTGCAGCCAAACCAGAGCAGAGTACAGGTGGATATCAGCAAGCTCACTGCACTGCGAACTGAATTCATCTCAACATAGACAAACATTATGCTCCATGAAGTGAACTCCACTGTAGAGTGAGTGCTACAGAAGTTCAAACCAATAATGCAGACAAATCATAACTGAAGTATCTTTCCAAGATTTTGTTTGGCTAACTTCCGAGCAGCCAAACAATGTTTTCACACATAGGGAGTGCTACTTCTCAAGACCTATACAAGTTACAATCAAAAAGCAGCCACTCTTTCTTTTTCACAATTGTGATGTTGCTGCTGATGCTTAAAAGCTACATTTGAACTTAAAAGGTGAACTCCACCGATGAAGGTTTTAGGGACTACTGCATATGTGAAGAAAGTTGGGAGATGATTTTAAGATTCCTTCTTAGTTGGAGAACATATTCACTTACAACCATTATATAAAAACAACTATTTTCCCACTTGTCCATTCTGTATATGTACCTCTCGGTTTCTCTCTCGTGACGTCGCCTCACTTGGGCCCCTTCTGTTCTAAACTGTCTCTCAGTGAGGAGAACCATCACTGGACCTTCCTATGACGACCTTTATTGTAAGCAACTGTGGAAAAATAAAAGCATGCCGGCAATAGACAAGGGGGGGTGAAAGAAAGAAATCGCACATAAAAGGGAACTGATAAGCAAGGTAGATTGGCGATAAAACACAAAGACTGTGCATGCAGGAACACGCCAAGACCAGGGAGATGGGGGCCGGCGATAAAAGACACCGAGCTGAAGGTGGCAAAACACAAGCGTCTGAAACGGAGACACAGGAAGTGAAAGAGACTCGGGAATAAAGAGGGAGAGATTGGCGTGTGTATGTGTGCGTCTCACAGTTGCACCTGTGAGTAATCTCGGGTCGGTCAGTGTGCTTCGACAGGCATCTCTCTAGGCTTCGCTTCCTCTAAATGGACCAGATGAATATGTAATCTGCCCCCTTTCATCATCATCCTTTATTTTCACCCTGGCCACTTACAGTAGTCTGATGACAGTGGCATAAAACTGCACAAACACGGTGCTGCACCACGAGCTACACAAAAGACAGGCGGGAGGGTCAAATCTCCTCCAGCAGCCAAATTACTGAGCATGATGACAATCTTTAGACTTACTGAAGTTTACGATACCCATCGCTGTATGTGAAAGTAAAGGAGAAATGCAAAAAAAAAGAAAGAAAGAAAAAGAAGTGTACTTATTTAAGGTCTACTAAATATCAGAATGTTATTGCCGCAGAGCACAAAACACCACAACAATTTTAATGCTGATAAATACCAATGATTCAAATAATTACCTTTCCAGGTATGCAGATTTATTTGGCTTACTATCCAGCCAGTACACTGTTTTGGAACAAATATAAAACTTCCCAGCTATTGGATTTCCAACACAATCAAACACACCGGACCACCACCTACTCCACATGTATTTATTTTAGAGAGACAGTAAATATAAGCCAACAGTGTGACATGACGTTTTAAGTCTCAAAGATTAAAAAAAAAAATGCTGAATTTTGCATCCACCAAGCATCAAGTAACAAGTAATCAGTAAACATTTTTAGTTTATGGTCTCCGTCGCTAGATTCAAGTCTTCTTCAAAACAGCATGATGTTCATTTAGTAAATTATGCTCCCATTTAGAGTCAAATATAAAATAAAGCAGGGTATGCTTTAGGGCGGGGCTTACTTCGGATTGACAGGTCGCTACCACGCTGCTGTCCAGTGTGTGTGTGTGTGTGTGTGTGTGTGTGTTGTACGTGTTATCCCTTTCACAGTGTGTTTTCAGTTCATGACAGTTATTTGTAACATTTTGGTCGCCTAAAAATGTCTTGCTCAGCGTTTGGTTGTTCTCAGCTCCACCCCTCTCGTGTCACTTCTGGTTCCAAAAATCCAGATGGCGAGGGCCAAAATGCCAAACCCGTGGCTTCAAAACTGTAGTCCACAAACCAATGGGTGACCTCACGTGACTACGTCCACGTCTTCTTACTATATGCAGTCTATGGTTGCAAAGGAATGGTTGAAGAGGCCGAATAAATATGTCCTTCAAGCTTGGGCTTAACGGTTGTTTTATATCGAAATTGTGATTTGAAAGACGTCTAGTTATTGTGAAACTTGACCAATTTACTAACGATTGAATCTTATTTTATTGTCTAGTGAAAAATGTGACTTTGTAATATTGTAGTCCAGACAAAGGTCATTGAGTAGTGGTGGTGGTTGTGCTAAAGACTCTAAAGACTAAAGACTCTGTAGGTCAGCGGTCCCCGACCTTTGTGCATCATGGATTGGTTTCATGCAAGACAATTTTTCTACAATTTTGCATAACAAAACACACAATAAAGTGCAAAACATATAATTCAATTATTACACATATAATGTTAATGTAATTAATCCATTATTATTCCAATATATTATTATTACATTGTAATATATATAATATAATACATACAAATCTTTACAGAGATTCTTTAAATATTAACACAAAAAAAAAAAACGTTTTATTCTTTCTGTGCGACCCGGTACCAAAAGATCCACAGCCCGGTACTGGTACGCGGCCCGGTGGTTGTGGACCCCTGCTGGAGATGACTCCACACATCACATGTGATTATATGATCTGGGTGAAAGATGAGGACTATGGGACCCTCTGTTGACGTCACGGATGATTTATAAAGTTCCACAGATTCGAGGAAAGCCCAGGACAAACTAACCCCATCGGGCAAAACAAAGTATGGCAGCGGGAGGATGAAATGATAAGAGATCTTAGTGTTTTGACTGTCAGCACTGATGGGCCCTGATAAAGACCGAGGGGACAGTGGAGCCCACAGGTTAAGGTAGAGTTTACGCTGCAGTTTGATGTTGTCACATGCACGAAAACTGTACAAGCAGATTATACTATATGGGCCGTGGAAACAAGCAAAACATCAGAGACCAAATATGGAAGACCAACTGAATTGTATAGAAAAAAAGAAAAAATTCAACAGAAAGTAACTTTCACTTAAAGTGCTGTTAGATCTCCCATCTACAGTAACTTCCCATCCTTCTCCACCAGCATTTCGTTTCCATGGACTCCTGTCTAAGAAGACTAGAAAAGCACTCTTGTTTTCCTGCAGACACGGCAAGCTGTCTGCTGTCCATCAGTCTACATCAAGCACATCCAATGTTTTGGCCTCCGCCACCTCCTCCTCCTGTTAGAAACTGAGGCCGAAGACGGGCGCCGTGCCAAATACACCAGATAGTTTCATCCACAGCTGCAAGCAGGCGGCCGCCCCGAGTAACAATGGAGGCCACTCATTAAAGCTAACCCGACTCTTACAAAGAGAAACGCGAGGAAAGAGCAGGAGAAAGAAAAAACATATTGAAAAAAAAAAACTGCCTGGGATGGACGAGACTCAAGAAGTGATATGAGATGATATCAGATGCAAAAGATATGTGGTTTTGTATCCTCGGGCTATGCAGAGCACGCCTCCCACGTGCGGAAATGAAACCAATCTCTCCACTCCGTCAAAAACACCACCACTACGATCTGCAACAACAGTGTGGTATCAGTCTACGAAATGCTATTTTGTTGCCGTGCATGGTGGGATTAAAGCAAATACATATTATACAACAGAACTCGCAGCTATCTTGTATTACGTATGCTATGCTCGACAGGCAATCAGCATTTGAAATACTGCTGAACAAACACACTGGGAACTGTTTTACAAAGCTGGAATCCATTAACAAAAGGGTGTAATCATAATATCATCAAGATAAAACATTTCAGATAGAAGCATTTAAATTAGCATGGAAAACTTTTTCATATAAAAAAAAAATAATGGACATGACTTTTGCAGGTATTATTGTTTTCTTTGACAAAGATTGTTGATTCATTAGAAAAACAAGACAGCCATGCTAGCAGTTGAGCGAGGCTGTGCTGAGCTAACTGCTAGCATCAGCTTGTTAACGAGTAGGGCTGGCACCTCCTGGTCCGTTGGTCGGGACGCTCTTTTTCGACCAAATTCTTATTCGTCAGACAATCGCTGGTGTTACTTTCATAAAGAGGAAAGCGCTTCTTGAAGGGGAAGTATCGTGAAAACCTCACTTTTTCAGTGCTTGTGCACATACATCTGGGGATGTGAGGGGGGTTTAAAGAGACAGGCGCAAAAAACTGGAACGTTTGAGACAGAAGGTGAATACAGCTATATTCAGACGCAGTATGAGAAAAATAATGTGTTTCTCAACATTAAAGCATGCTAACATGTTTTATTAACTATAATCCTAAAATACAAATGAACCTGAAAACGAGCATGATATGTCCCCTTTAATCCATTTCTTTCAGGGCCGGAGGTGTGTGTGCATGCGTGTGTGTGTGAGTGAGAGAGACAATGGTAACATGGTGATGTTTAGCAGGTATAATGTTAGGTAAAAATAGTTTTTACATTTTAGTTTAACACATTAACTCATTAGCGCTAAAGCCAGAGTAAAGCTGAGGCTGAAGGGAATGTCAGGCTTTTAGTGTTGCAGTTACTAAAAATAAGAATAAAATACTAGTCACAAATGTATGGCTGTTGTTTCAGTAGGATTGTGGTTGAAGCTGTCAATGACATGGTTAACATCAGCTGTAATTATATTTCATTTCTATAGGCTGTTATTGGCAGTGACATTCCTCCACACAGTTTGATTAGCCACAGCTTCAAAAACAGCCAAAGATCTCTTCTCTTACAGCTGACCGCATAAGCCTTCATTCCGTCCACGGGGTCCCACCAGCAGCCTGTGTTTTCCTGAGGAGACTCGAACATTAAAGACTGCGTTCTATTTCTGTCGTATGGTTAACTTTTACAGAATTGTGCTCCGACAAGCAGGGGCCCGGAGAACTGCCTGTATGTGTGTGAAAGAGGGAGTGCAGCACAGTGCCATGCTGGGAGTGCAGTTAGCATGTAGCACATAAGTTTCTCACCACATCCTTCGTTAGCAGCGGGGACATAGCTTGGTGCTGTGCCCGCGTAACCTGACGCCTGCCGGTAATGGCATTTCATGCTTTCACACGAGCCTGGACTGTCTGTGTGTGTGTTTGTGAGAGTGTGTGTGCGTCGAACATCGAGGCGAGCATCTACCGGAGGCCTGGGCAGGCCGGCAGAGGGCGAGGAACAGCTGGCCTTTCATTGACAGGCTTTGAGTGCTGGCAGTTAAGATTTCACTCCAAGAAGGGGGGTGAGGTGGGAGGGGGGGGGGGGGGCTTTGACATTGTTCCAACAGGAGCCAACTGTGCTTGGAAAAAATATAAATATATGCTTAGGAATAGAGTATCTTGGAAGACTGTTGGGGGTATTGTACTGTATTGCCAAGCAGGAAATGATGCTGCCTCTTCGAACAACAGAGTTACAGAGAGCACTAAAGCTACTACCACAATGATGCTGCACGCTATTTCTAGAGAAATCAAAGGCTAATCATTATTTGTAAGAAAGGCTAACTGTGCCAAAGCTACAATTCACAGAACCCAGACTCTAATCTGTGATGTTTTGCCAACGTAGCACCGCCCAATCCACAATAAAAGACAGATTTTGTGGACTAAAGTCGTGTTAGCGGAGCTAAAATAAAATTAGCCAGTTGGGTCCTGTCACATTACAGACAATATCTAAAGAGGATGTAAATTGTTGAGACAGGGTATGTTCTTGGATGGCGGATGTGTTTTTGATGAGGGAAAAATTAATTGCAAATGGTGCGAGACAGCACTATAAGTGGTTTTAACAAAGCTAAAAGATAGAAACGGATGAGAATGCTCATAAATGATGACACAAAACAAGTACAATAGTAGGGCACTAACAATGGTGATGGCAGGATAGACCTTTTGTTTTTTAACAGCAGACATTTAAGCATATATATATATATATGTATTATATATATAATACATATATATATATATATATATATATATTCTCCTCTAAACTTCTCAGTTGGTTTCATTTAAATGATTGTTAGAGGATGAAAGAGGTAGAATGAAAAGAGTGCACGTCACAGTACGTGTACTGTAACTCAAAGTCGATTACATCAGGATATTCTCCCACCAGGTGAAAATAACTACATTGTTAACAGACCAGTGGTAAAATGTCTGCAAATGCTTTATCACTGACAGTTAACTCTAAATAAAATCCAACATTTCCATCTGCAAATACATAATCCATTAAAAGGATGGAGGTACCATTAAAAGGACTTAGCATATGTCTTAATAAAGTTAAAACTTTAAAGAAAATATGTAGGTTCAGCAATGTGTTCATCAATTCTGGGTTTTTTTTGTAAAAAAAAGATTGAATAACACATTTATTTGAGGAAATATAACTGAACTTCGATTGAATGGCAGTAAGCCGCTTTATGCCATTCAACAAGAAAACACTGAGCTTTATTCAACAATGTTGCTGCATGTTGTTGGATTTGGTATCAAGTGGAGTACATATTTTGACACCTCGTGGAATGACTCCATCTTGGTATTTTTAGCAGCAAGCACAGCTCATCCATCACCCAGCACGATGGTGCTATGAGTCCCTGCCGCCCGGTTTCACCAAATGCCGTATAAATAACATGGCGATGGTCATTTTGCGTGTTATCACTACGCATTTTTTGCTTTCCACATCTCATTCCGTGACAATATTAGAGGATCTGAGCAAGTGCTAGATGGATAGGTCAAACAAACACGTGACTTTCACTTTAGGAGAGCGCTGTTCGTACTCCGTGTGAAACCAAAAGTCAATCGTAGCCAACTCATTTCACGTAACACACCTACCTATTTTTACCCAAACCATGATCTTTTCCTAAACCGTCCAAGTACTTTTTATAGCCGAAATATAACCAAGTAGTTTTGTTTGAAATCACAACGTTGATCACGTGTTTAAAACTGGGACCATGACTGTGACGAGTTGGTAATGACAACAGGGCGTTAAATGGCACGCGGAAAAGCTTTAAATGCAATAAGAATGGGCCGTTAAATGTAGACACGACACGAAATGTGAAATGTCCTTAAAAGTGGCCTGCTATTTATATGCCTTCCAATGAGACCACGTTGGTCCTTGCCCAGAGCTCCCATAGCGCCCTGAGACCCAGCGACGTGCTCTGTCCTGCGGACCCCATAGAACTAGGCCACCCAGAGAAGACTTCAACATGCTGATTGTTGAGCTCCAGAACATTTACCTCATCTTTCACCCCCACCCCCATCCTCTGTGCACCGGCCAGTTGGTTCCCACACTCCCCTTCTGTAGCAGGCATCACTGCTCACCAACCTTACCCGCACAAAAGGGCCAATGAGCAATGACCTCACCATGTAGAGGCTCAGTGCTCATGCACAACTTCACACGCACGTATTGTCACAAGCACCTACATTTTGGCACACATGAACACTAATGTGAACACATATCGACACTACCTACTCCATCAATGCCACCATCCCCCTATCCCACAATGCCACTGTCATACACTCCAGCTGATACACTCCCCACCCAAAACTCAGTTACTTTGGCCAAGTCACAATGGCATGTACAACCACACAGGGATAAACAAGTAAGCATGTCATCACCCGCAAATGCTGCAGGCCTGCTTTTCTGTCAATAAGTAAGAAGATGGTTCAACCGTTTCCCCAACATCTTAACACCAAAATGTGGGTGTAACAAAGAACTGTGGAGAACTCTTGTGAGGATGGTGCCGTGTTCCTAAGCTAAAAGAGAAATGAAAGGCTCCAGTGAAGAACTCTTTGTTAGCGTTTACAGAATTTGGTCAGCTCGTTCCATGGTTGCCACTTATGCCAACATCAGACCGCATGATATTTGTGTCTTTCGAGACGATCACTGTGTCACATGAGTCATACATTCTCACCACGACTGGGTCAAGAGACATGGCAGACTACACGCTGGACGCCAACCAATCCCTGCTTGCCATCTCTACAAACGTGCATGATAAGTGATTGGGATGGTGCCAAGGACGACTTCACTGTTGCACCTACACCAACAACGAATGTTTACTATTCATCACCACTTGGCAGGGAGGTGTGCTCCGTCTTTTTACTTCTCAACGGTAGGTGCACAGGGAAAGTCCCAGCCCACCAGTGCTCCTTATGGCCAGTCCAACCCTGGCTTAACCCAGTGAAAACTTTGCAAATTTTTAAGTTAAACGTGTCAATCTGGTGCATTTAGAGCGCAAAATTAAGAGGGTTGATCTATGAAGAACGCTGTGCTTTTGTAAACAATTTTGTGCTCTAGTAATACAGTTTTATTATAAACACGTTGGTTGCATAGATATGAATGTTGACGACACAGCAAAAAAAGTCACACATACAAAGTTAACTTGACAGGGTCCGTGTTCCAAGACGGGTCGGGTGGGAAGCCGACGTCCCTCCAATGCAAAAGTTGCGTTTATTTCTTTGTTTTTTCCAATGATAATTTAGCGCAGCCAATGCATATAGCGTTTTGTTTTATTACTTTTTATTCACTGCTGTATTCCTGTATTCATGTCTACATTCCTTTGGTTAAAAAAAAAAAACAACTGCAAGTTGGTGGAGTACTCCTTTCCTACATGCAGTAAAGCAGTCGTGGCACACTGCTGCTCCTCTGGCTGCTTCATTGTCATTCCAGCCCCCCTCCTGGCTTCTCAAGCTTCTTGGCAGAATAAAAGGCCTCTCTGATCAAAGGACCCAGACACAGGTTCCAAGTGAAAAACCTGCAGCTATCAAAACGGTTTGTTTACTCTGCATTGCCATGACAATATCAGATAAGAGATCTAAAAATATAGGGGCTAAAGAAGCGGGTCGACGATGACAGAGTGAAGCGTGCAGGTTACAATGACTGAGTCTGTATAGCGGAGGAAACGGGGAGATAAAACGGGGAAATGCCTGTTTCCATTGCTACTGGATACAAACACTGGCAACAACAACATAGGCCAGGGGTCAGCTCCTCAGTTATCTTTGCTATGGATTAAAGCCTGTGTATGGATTATCCTTCAAAGAACTGAAGGATACATACTGTAGAATAGCATTTATAAATACTACCCAAATGCCAGCAAGTAATCCACGTTTCTTTAAAGAGGGAGGCATAGCTGACTATTTCCACTGCTGGAAAAACAAACTTTGATTATGGTTTTAAAATAGCTGACTGATATAAAGAACCTTTCCTCTATTTACTTTAGATAAGCCATCTGAATAACAGTAAAACAACGAACAATGCGACGTTTCCGAGCCATATCTCAAGTATAGTTAACAAAGAGCCGTAAGAATCGCAATAAAGTAAATTAATACAATTGATTTTGAAATAAAGATTCATCTTCCTTCAAAAAGCCACCGCTGAAATCCTGCACTCAATGTTTCTGTTAAACAGTGTTGTGGAATGTAACTAAGTACACAAGTACTGTACTTACGTATTTTGGGGTACTTGTACTTTACTTGAGTATTTATGATGCTACTGCATCTTTATACAATTCAGAGGCAAATGTTGTTCTTTTTACTCCACTACATTTATCTGGCAGCTTTAGTTACTTTTCAGATCTAGATTATTGATACAAAATATAAATCAACAAATAAATTATGATGTATTATTATGTATATAAAGTCTTTACCAGCTGCAACATTAAAGTGATGAACACATTAATGCATAATTAACTATATTTCGGTAATACCATATATTACTCTAAAATGAAGTACTTTTACTTTGGGTGCTTTTGATGCTTTTGATGCTAATACATGTTTACTTTTAGTAAGAGTTTGAATGCAGGACTTTTAGTTGTAACTTGAACAGAGTACTACTGTTAAATAGCACAATCAACAGGGTGGCAGGCATAAAAGCACAAAAGCAGGCCACTGTTTCTTTCCACTATACCAGTGCACAAAGTGTCCAAGAGTTAGCCGAAGCTATAGGTGGGGCTGAAAGGGAGCGCTCGTAGAGGGCCGTGTAGTGGAACACACCCCTGCCCCAGGTGGCCAATGATCTCCAAAGAAAATGTCACCCTGAAAAATGATTGACAAGCCGCAGCTTTGATTGTTAGTAAATGCTAAGTAGGGAACAAGTACTGCATACCCGTGTAGCTCAGGAAACATAACTCACAGCTAGGGTTGCCTCCCATGTCTCCGATGCCTTCCATTCAGACCACAGCCGTGCAATACTATACCTGCTAACAAGGCGGCCTGACATTCTGCCTCCACTATTTACTTTCCACAGTATTTATGATCTCCTGTCTATTCTGGTGCCAAACTTTCTGATGTTCCCTTTTGATTTCTTCCCATTAAAATGGTGTCGCTTTACTGTGTAAATGATTGTCGGGCCCTGAGTCTGAACTTTGAACCGACCAGGCAGAGGCACTCTCTCTTGTACTGTGGCGGGAGGCGAGGCGTGGGGAGAGGGCTCTAGGTTGGGGGTTAACTCGTTTACGACTCGCACCATAAAGCTTCCTGAAAGGTTGGTCGGGCTGAATAAGCAAGGATATGTTAACCTGTCACCTTCCCACGCACCGGCAGTACAGGGTCACAGGAAAAGGGCTCCACGCGGGTGTGTGTTTTTCAAATTGTGTCGTCAATTGCAGTGCATGTGAAGAAGGCAACGAGACGTGTCTTTCTTCTCTCCTAAAAGCAGGTGTTTGTGCAAGCTGTCCCAGGAGAGGCACCCTGGCTACAGTGTTGTGAGATCGCTCCCACCTGTGAAGATCAAATATGAGGCATTTATTATACAGGGGGGACTTATCTAGCGCTCCCTATCTGATGGGCTATGTAATGGAGAGGCCATGGACAGATCCACTTTCACTGCCCTAAAAAGGCTGGAGAGGTGACCCAAAAGGAAAACATTATGTGAGGAAACAAAGGCGTCGTAGGCGTGGAGGAGAAACCCCCCGAAGGGTACTGCCCTCTCTCCTCTCTGCTCGCCATGTAGACTGTAACCACTGGGTCGCTGCAGGGCATATTATATCTGTGTGTGTGTGTGTGTGTGTGTGTGTGTATATTGTGAGTGTGTGGGTAATGTGTTTGAAATCTCACTAGTCACCAATTTCAAGTCGTGCCTAATTAGACTGTTTAAAGCAGTAACTCTGAGTTTGGGAGGTGGTGAGTAACTGTATGTTTTACACATAATTACGTGCTGGCAAGTGCAGACATTTAAGCTCGAGAGTTGTAATTTTACCATATTGTGGCCTGTGTATCATTGTGCACATTGTATTATGAAGTCTTAGCAATACCCAGCTGTAAAGTGGTGCCAAGGTTTGTCCTCTGGGCACCAACCAGAAACCAGTTAAATGATGTCAAAGCACACTCTCGCCTTACCAGCCCTTCAGCAAAGGTCTCATGAAGCAACACTTGCTACAGTGCCGTCAGTAAACTTTGTAAATGACGAAATACAAAGAGCTCTGCAACACGGCCCGACTGAAATAAAACAGGATTATGGCCGATAGGCACGGAGCATAAAACAGGTAAATTAATTGTAGTCAACGCCTTTAAAATCTGTACCTGTTTCACAGAGGTGTGGACTCCAGTCACAAATGTGATGACTTTAGACTTGACTCAACAAAATCAAAAAAAGACTTGACCTTCAACTCAAAGACTCATGACTTAATTAATTTCCCTTTGTTTCCTGAATTAACTAAAGTAAAAAAAAAAAAAATTGCTGTATGTAAAATGTGTGGGTAGAAAAATGGTGACGAGCGCATTATGACTTGTTTAGGACTCAAAACTCAAAGTTTAGGACTTGAGAATTGTTTTGGGACTTGACTCGAATCTGCCTGTCTTGACAAGGGACTTGATACTGAATACTATATTGAGTCTGAGGGACGGTGGTTCGTTCCCCAGTCTCTGTATCTGAAAGATACTGAACCTCCCAATGGCATGGCCAACAGTGTGTGAGTGTACGTGAATGTTTATCACTTCTGATGATGAGTGCAGGTGGCACCTTGTATGGTAGCCTCTGCCTCTGTATGAATGTGTGTGTGAGTGTGAATGCTGACATGTGTTGTAAAAGTTGTTCACAAAGATTAGAAAAGCCCTATATAAATGCAATGTACCATTTACTCAAACGTGCCTGTCTTGACTTGGGACTTGATTGTCTTTATATTACATGTCATTTAACAGACGCTCTTATCTAGAGCGACTTACAGTGAACTAACTACAGTTAAGTGCCTTGCTCCGGGGCACAAAGGTGACAGCCTGGTATTGACTCACATCCTTCCCGTGTTCTATTTGAAATCCTGACCACTAGAGCACCACCCCTTTTGACTCGGACCTGCCTCTCTTGGATTTGGACTTGATTCGGGACTTATCAGTCTTGACTTGGGACATGAGTGCAAAGACTAGACACTTGCGACTTGCAAAACAATGAGTTGGTCCCACCTCTGCTGTTCTGTAACGTTCAGCTTTCACACAGCTTATGGCAGAGCAAGCTGACATGTGTGTGTACATTCACACACCTAAAGTTAAAAAGTAGTTTGATGGGAGTTCCTGGCAAAGCACTGGGCTGGCTAACCAAATACATGCAAGAGCACATTCCTGCTGGATTACTTTGTAACGTGAACACTGTATTTCTGCTGAGACTAAAGATAAAATAATTGCCAAGATTGTTGTAAAGTCTTGTCTAACAGTTTTATAAATCGCTGTAAAGTGTCTGAGGAGACTTCAGATCCATGGATCTCTTTCTTAAACTGGACTTCCTGGATTTAAGATGGTGTCTCACCGGCGCCTGAAGCAACACACCAACACAGCCCCTCACGATGTTCTTACACAGAGATGATTTTGTTTTGAACACCCACTTAGTCTTGTTAATGAAATAATCAATTAGCTGCTGGTATAATATGTCGTGTCTGGCTGCTAAAAGCAGATGCAATCTGAGTGAATTGCATCAACTAGGAGAGATGTTGGAGAATATGAGCGATTATGTATCTAAAACAACTTTAATATACATCATGAACCACATTCAGGTCAAGGATTATAGCTTCTAATTATTTAATCCCTGGCATTAAAAGACAGAGTAAACACTTCAAGAGTTAATTAAAAGCTGCAGAGATAAGGCTCCAATGAGAAGCTACTGTCTCCACTGCTTTGTCAGGGTATAATAAAGGCCAGGACTTCCTGCTGGGAAGAGGAAGTGAGTTTGGAAGAGGTAGAGGCGTGTGTGGGGGGGGGGAGATTATCTCTCCACATTAGCAGGCTTCACTGAACCAACAGAGAATAGTATGGCCCGAGGATATCTGACATCACACTTTCAGATACACTCCGCGCCACACACGCACTTCAAAGCACTTTGTGTTTACATGTCAATTATAAAGAATCAGATTCCAAGATTAATAAACACACAACTATCCACACTTCAAAGCATGCCATCAAGAGTGCCATGTTTACCGACAGATTCAACCTAATATGGGTGAGCACCTGGTTCAAGTATGATGAGGCTGCCACCTGGTCAAATAAGCAACATAATGCACTATGATAAACGGGCAAATATTCACAGTATTCACTTGGCTGCTGCCAGCTCCTCTAACCCACTGATTCCAAACCAGGGGTAGGTCTGCATGTTCCCCTTAGGAGGTACTTCTGTAGTTGCCAGGGGGTACATGGAAAATGTAGCAGTAGCTCGACTAAATTGAAAAAAATATATAAATACAAAAAGGAAATCCACAGTCAGCTATAAAGCTAAACAACGTGTGTAAAAGTGCTTGAAAACTATGAGCAATTGAGCAGAAAAAGTGAAACACGTACCTAAAAGTAAAGAATAAATGGTTGAAATAGTTAGCTAATTAACAGCTAGATTGTTGAAATAAAAATAAAGTGAACGGTTGAAACAGCTAAAAGCAATAAATAAATGATTAAAATGGCTAAAAGTAATGGCTTAAGGGTTAAATAATTAGATAGCGAAAAAAGCAACAGCTAGCTAGATGGCTGGCTAGTGTCCACGAAAACGTAGTGGCTAAATGTCTGTAATAACTAAACGTAATGGACAAACGTTGAAATATTTAGAGGGCTAACAAGTAACCGCTCACTAACGGTGGCTAAATGTCTGCAATAGTTCAAAGTAATGGATAAATGGTGTGTACTCTGGGTGTGTGGTAGGCTATGTGACCATACTGTCCACAACATTGACACATCAATTGTATAAACAAGTATTGTAACAACATCCACTTTTATATAATTAGTGGTTAATATCCAGTTTAATATATTCATTGTTGGAACATGACAGGTAGTGTTGATGAAGAGTTCTGAACCACTTAGAGTCCAACCTACATTTAAATTTAAATTACACAGCAAAAAGTCCTAATAAATAATGAGAAAATGCTGCAGAGTAGATCCAGGAGATATTACATAATTCTGTGGTCAAACTTATAAGACCAGTGTATTGTCATACATACACATACAGTCTCTCTATGCAACCCAAAATGAGATGAACAACACGGCAGCCACAGTATGAACCAACAGAGGGCATAAGCAATGTGTTACATTGGAACTCTGTTGACTAGAACTTGGTTGTAATGAATGACTTGTGACATGATGACACAAAATGAACTATAATATGCTGTACAGTATATAAGGAAGAATCACGCACTCTAAATTATCTGAAAATTGAAATTATGTTGAAAATACAATTTAAAGCATATCTCCTTATCTTAAAACAACCACACAGGATGTTCTGTTCCTCAAAGGCCCTATTAATGATATAATTGTATAATTACCTACATATAAAAATGTTCTCTTGTGATCATGATGTAGATATCTCACGTTAGAAAGCAAATGTATGGCTTTGCCGTCGTCAAATTTGATCCATGTAGATAAAGATTCCATCCAAGTCGATCTGGTCACTTGAATCTGATTAGATGATCAGCGATCTTTTCTCCTGTCCAAGGCCACTTCCTCATGGACAGACTGTCCAAATCAATAAGGCAATCGGGCTGGATCTCGGCTAAACCGAGTCTGTAATCTCAAAATAACGAGATAATAAAGTCATGATCATCATGAAATGATTAATGATTAGTGATATCTCAAGATACCAATATAATTGAAAAGTTTTCTCAGAATAATAAGCTGACAAAACTGGTTAAATATGCACACAATTGTAATTTGCTATCAGAAATAATGAAATAATAAAGTTGTGACAATAGTTTGGTAGTGACAGCAGGTTCTGGTCTTTTAGATTTGAGGAGTTGACTGTAGTGTTTACAGTTGGATCAGAGAGAAAACTGGTTTAAACATTTATTAGCACCTACAGTACATCCGCTCTCAGCGAGGGGATGGAGCTTAAAGGGACAGTTCACCCCAAAATTAAAAATACAATACACTCGGCAACTCACAGCAAAACAATCTAGATTGATAAATAGTACTACAGGTAAGAGGAACAATTTTTATTTTGGATTTTGGGGTGAACTGTCCCTTTAATCATACTATTATTTTGCTACTTTTTCAGTTATGGACTTGAAAATGCGAGAACCTTTTGCTAATTTGACACACAAAATAATGCTTTTAATATCACTCAAGATACTGCGATCAAACTTTCACATTAAAAAATGATTAGTTGATGAATTGATTAGTTGATTGACTGAAAATCAATCAATTTTGTTAATGAATTATTTATTTATGTCATTTTCAAGCAAAAATGCCAACCATGTGGTGGTTGTCAAATGTGGAGATTTACTGGGGGTTTTTCAATGACAGTAAACTATTGGTTGGACAAAATATGTAATTAAAATAAGTGAACGCCTTCTCTGTGTTTCTTATATTTTATAGACCTAACAAATGGTCTATTGATAAAGAAAAAAAGTGGCAGATAAATCAATAATGAAAATATTTCACTGGAAAAATCATCTCGACTCACTTCTTGCTGTTCTAACTCCAAGGCATCGTGGCATTGCATCGACAGGCACTTTCAACAATACAAAACATAAACAGATCATTTAAATCCTTAAAAAAAAAAGAAAAACCTGTTATTTCATGAGTTCAAGTGAAGCACTCTTGTTTTTACTCTTTCAGTGTTTTTGTACTGCGCCCACACCAAAGAAAATGAATGCAAACATTGAAGGGATTATAAAATGAAGTGCGAGTGGGTGAGGTACCTGCCAAGGACAGTTTAACCAACATGTGCATGTTCAAGCAAGGGGATTAGGAGAACGAGAGAATGGGAGGAGGAGGAGGTAGCGGGAGAGCGATGGGGAGACAAAACAGGAGGGAGTGCTCAGATAGTGCTGCAGTGCAGCCTGGGATAGGTCTTGAAGCAGAATGTGGCTGTGGCCTTTTTGGAAGGACTCCAGGGCTTGTAGTGCAGGTCTCCTTTGATAATGGGCCACAGTATGTGTAAGAGCGTTGGGCTGCAGCCAAGGTACACAGCCTTTTGGTAATAGTTAACAGAGTGGGCAAACAGTGGAAGTCAGCGGCATGGAGGTAGGTCAGAGAACTGCAGTAGACACACTGCTGCCCCCCTCCAGCCCAACCCTCTCAGATCTGGCATAGCACTGGGACACTTGGCTCAGCTCCTGGCTCTTAGGTTTGAACTGGAGCTTCATGAACATGCTGTTGACTCATATAAGACAAAGTGTTGTAATGAGCCCTCAACAGGATATTCTTCATATAACACTGTGGGATGCAAGCAGTCCTCCATCAGTATCTCAGGATCTAACTGTACCTGCTTTGAAAGCTGTCTATTTCCAATTTCATGGGATGCAAATACTATTCTGGAATTCAGGGAATAATGTTGAGATTTTTCAGGGTAATGGATCAGCTCAGTAATGACATCGATACAAACTGTGCAACTACTAACATGCATTCACTTCCAGCGTAAAACACTAAAGCCTCGCTGGAGAATGGACAGATTGGACACCTGTGTTAATGAAGAGTACAAGGGTGAAGATGGCGATGGACAGCGCTTCAAATTAATGCATTGCTCTATTATAATTCTCTTTACACATCTTTTAGTGCTGTCACCATGGCCTTATTTATAGTAATAGAGTGCTGCAGGAATGTGACCTAAAACCGGATACGAGTTAGCATTTTGTACTTCCAGTTCCCTCGTCTCGAAGTCAATGAGTTTTTTGAATAGGTTTTTATCTAGATGCCTGAAAAAAGGCCTGTGGTTAACAAAAGCTTAAGAGATGTTCACGTTTTGTTCTGCGACATAAAATACGTCAGTAAATACCCCTATCGCAAATCTTGAAGCTCTGACGTGTCTTAAAAAAAGGCGGTTGCTAACAAGCAGCTAAATGAGACCACAGAGGTTGTTGGGGATATTAAACGACGTGAAGTCATGTGACCGTGATGTAGTTCGTTTAGAGCCTAATGTTAGCTTTTTACTTCCAGCGATTGTATTTACGCTTCAAAAATCATAAAAGTGATGTTCATTTCTGGAGATTATCTTGCTGAACAAAACATGCAAGTATCATAAACTTTTCTTTGCTACAGAGCCTATTTTCTGCAATAATCCAAAATCCTATGGAAAATTCCCATTGCCATTTTTGTCGAGGGAAACCGGGCGATGCTAACTTCCGCTTCATTTTCATATTTATTATTATTGTACTTAGTCCTGGAGATTTAATGCTCCTGAAAATAAGATTTTGACTCAGTGACATGAGTGGAACATTACGTGTCATCTGTGTCCACGACCATTAGTGGCTGACCATGTCACATCTCATTTGGCAGAGATTATAAATGTTATGTTGTTTCTGTAACCACAATGTTAGCTCGTCTCGGTGATTCTTCATGGTCAAATTTAGAGGTAGAGGAAGAAGTACTACGCTCATGTGTGCGTGTGTGCGTCTTGCTTTCAAGTATTCCCCGCAGTCCCAGACAGTCCAAGGACTTGACAGTGGTAGACATGTCATTACCCAACCCTCTGCCAACCTGCTGCTCTAATCTCAGAGTGAGCAGACCAAACACCAAACCACACACAGCTCTGCTTTAGTCTTCAGAGCTGGCTTTCAGGGCCGCTGTGGTGTAATGCTGTGCTAACCCTAACCTAGGGCCGAGAACAAAGAGCAACACCATGCTCCACTCCACTCCTGCACAGCAATCTGGGGGTTTAAATAGCAGGCTGTGAGGGAATGGGTCTTGGCAGCTCTAGTCACCAACAGACAGTCACAAAGTAAAAAAGGAGCCCATTTGTTTCCATGCAGCCATACAAACATGCCTTGTTAGCTGTCAAGGACTATTTTTCTGCTGCTTTGGAGCGGCTCCCACAAAAGGTGGTTATCAGGTGAATGGCCCTGATGCGACATCATGGCCCTGTTCTCTCAAATACAGACTGCCTTTTGATCCGCCCACCTGATTCCAGTGAACCGCTGCACACCAAGGGCGGCTGACATTGAAACAGCGAGGATCTGTTTTTTTACTTGGAGGCTGCAGGAAGCCTAATGTTGGAGTAAGTGTAAATACGCAGGTTATGTAACCCAGATGTAGACGATATTCCCCCGGCTCTATCACTTCCCCACAAAGTCCCAGTCTGTGGTCAAGGCCATCTGAAGAGAGTAATCTGAACACATTTCAAATGGAAAACCAACACACCATGCTGGCATGAAAAAAGCCAAGATAGTAATGCATATTTTGAGCAAGTTCGAGAATGAAGTCATTTGTGTTTCCGTTGCTGACTGGTGTTAGTTGTTAGTGTTGGCTGCACCCCACTCCAGAGGGTTGTCCAAGCCTCTCTCAGAGCACCCTAAACAGCAGTCTGTCAGCATTCCTGCTGGGTGCCAAGGTATTTACTTTGGACAAGAGAGGGAGGCACTGTGAGGGACCGCTTCTAATTAGGAGAAGCCAGTCAGGAGGTCATGGCCAATTGGAACGGGCCTCCTAGATACGCAGTCCTCTCCTGAGGGCTGTTGGACAGTGCACCAGGCGCAGTCAAGTTTGGGTTTAGCTGTTTTTGGAACGTGCAACAAGGTCACTGCATGGCTGTGCGGAATCAGTTATTCCACCTGGGGTAAGACTAATAAACGGCTGGTGGCAGCATTGTTATCACACGCTTCAAGGGAGCTCTGAAATGGCCTCGTCGAGCCTTGGGTAACATTGTTATGAAGAGCATGCAGTGCTGCAGTCCTGAATAATTTAGTAATAGGAAGAATATTTGCACGCTACACTGTCAGTAATAGGTCTCATTGGGATCAATTTTGACAAGTTAATTGGGGGGTTAAGCCCAGCTTAATCAGGGATTAGATCAGATGCCAGTTTTGACGATGGCACTTGCCCTCCAAAATGCTCCTTTAAGGATGCTCATCAGAGGTTTTCACGTTGCCACCCATCCCATGGAAAACCTACCGAAACCTGACATGCATTAAAACATTTTTTGTAAAAGAGTGAACCCAATTCCAAGGGGACCAAACACAGTCAGACCCAAATCCAAATCGACCTGAAGTTAATTAGACCTGATGCAAAATGTGGTCAGTCCAAACAGGCCCTGACGGAGAGAAAACACCAACATCAGCAGCAGCATGATGCTCTATAATAGCAGTACAATAATAATGTTCAAGAACACGTGTAAGGTAATACATTTACATGGTTCAGACACATTTTCTCATACGTATGTTTACCATTGGGAGCAATACATAGACAGAAGATAATAATTTTCTAACCAATTTAATATCTGTGAATATTTCCCAAAAAAATAAAAAATAAAAAAAAGAATAGTCATTTATAAGCATAAATCTTGACACGCAGACCTGAGATTTGTTTGCAGTAAAACTAGTTCCTACCCGAACCAAGTAGTAAATTGGACCCATAAAATCTCTACTGCACATGCATACTAAGTGCTTGAACTACTCTGTTGCCCAAGATAATAATATCTATTTAGCATAGTTAGATTTGGATCTGGACCGCTGTACTGTAGTGCAACATGGACACAAATGAACAAGTAGAAGCAGACAGACTAAGTGGTACTGATGGCAGTGTGCGGACTATTGTGAAATGTATTTGTCAGCGCATGCATATGTACATGTAACGCCAAAGGCCGTGTGACACAACTTCAAATTCTCTCAGCAAGTCACATGGGACTTTGTCTCTGCAGGTCTGAGTGTGCATGTTCAACCAAAGCTCCCTGAAGAGGAAGAGGATGACTCCCTGCAGGTGAACGGAGATGAACACACATCAGTTGAACCCACTTCTCTGGCAGACGTATGCACTTTTCATTTAGTCCAACTGAGAGAACAGCCATCCATCACGCTGGCAGGCATGTGACTGGAAGTATGATGATCAGCCATGTTCACAGAGAACAATCATTCACCTCCCGCTCACACAGCAGTCATTAGGAGCAGGCAAGCAGCTACAAAGGGCAAAGACACAGCAGTATTTCAAGCCAAAACAGTGAATGACATTAGTAATTTTCCATTAACAGTATTTTATATTGCTAGACACTGCTTGTTCCCTAGAAACAACACAACATTCTCTGAAAAACACAGGGTGATAAGTCTTTCCCAAGCAGCAAGCTCAGGGTCTGAAAAGTGCATTTCAACCTGCATTCTTGCTAATGACCAGCAGGGGGCAACCTCATTGAGTTTGCAAAAAGAAGTCTAAATGTAAAGAAGTCTATGAGAAAAATTACCCTACGATTTATTACCTCGGTAAACATTTCCCTGATGAGTTCATGGTCTCAATTGCTAGTTTTAAGTCTTCTTCAGTACTGTTCTGTAAATTATGGCCCCATTTAGAGTAAAACAGCCGAAAAAGCAGGGTATGCTTTAGGGCGTGGCTACCTTGTGATTGACAAGTCGCTACCACATTGTTCAGATTTGGTTGTACTAAAAGATTATTTTGTAGGAGGTTTTCCGCTTACCAAAATTAGCATCCCAATTAATATGACAGTTACCGTGATTTACAGATGCACCTTGCTCACCAAGCTAGTTCACTGGCGATAGTTTGTAACCTAGCATTTGCTACGCGGGCCTCCCTCCTCTCCAGCTCCAGAGCTGGGTTATGTAGTATCTAACTGCACTTGCTGTTAGCACCAGTAACCAAAGGTGTTGATACTGTACGTCAACCAGGACTGAAATCTTATAACTTTAGCTCATTCTATGGGCCATCCAATGGAAACAAGTCTCTATTTACTGTCCCAATATAAGCTAACAAGTGAAAGCATCTTCAAGCAGAATCATGACACAATGCTAAAAACGCAGCATATACATGGGATTTCATTAACTGGACTAAAATGAAGAAAAAAAGGCTAATTTCATAAATTGTCCAACAGTGGGCAGGTTGTTAATGTTTTACTTGTTAGCTACTGCATATCCCATGTTGAGAAGTACAAACACATGAGTAGCATGTGGCCTTCATGAGAGTAATAGTGCATATTACAGTACTCCAAGGCCATCCGAAGGCCAGTATTTCAACATGTCTCAAGCCACTTTAGTGCTGTTTCACGTTTGACATTTGTATTCAGCTTTTTTAATTCAATAAATCAAACTCTGCTTGAAGCAGGGAAGTATGAGCACCATTAACAACTAACACTGAAGCCTTTCTGTGAGGAAGGCAAAAAAAAAAAAGGGTCAAAAACAGGACATGCTGTTTGTTGTTTGGAAGTGACCATGTGACTTGTGCAGACATAAAGCATTTTTTGTCAGCAGCGTTATCTCCCTGGATCTGGGGTTACAATATGGCTTTTGTAGTCATGCAGCACTGAAAGATCTAAGTCACTTTGATCCCGCTTAATAGAGTTTGGTAAATGATCTCAGTATGGGAGCTCCGCCTCATGTGCACACACATACACACACACTCACAAAGACTCACTCATGCTTGTACACACAGACATAAAGAATCAGACCGTCACACAGGTGAAAGCTCCTCTCCTTGCGGATCGTTGAGCCAAGCGTTCAAGCAGAAAAGCAGAAAATTTGCTTCCACTCAGAAGACTGCTCTGTGCTCACTGCAGATTCTGCTTTTTAACAATATCACTGCAGCTCTGACGCACATATATCTGTTTCAAACATGTAGTTCAAACAGTTTTTATAGCTTCTCAAACAGGAACCAAACAAATTTGTAATGAAATTACATTCCTGGGAGGTGTTATTGCTGTATTTGCCAAAGCGGCAAGCACAAAGCAAAAGAAAAAAAAAAAGGAAAAAAAAGAAAATTGCCTGAGAGAGTGAGTGAAGGAGCCACAGGGAGCCGGGAGAGAGGGAGGGAGTGTGTCAGAGAGCATTTATCTGTGGTATGGTGATGACTCTTTTCCTCCAACCTCTCAGCAAACTAAGCGCTTCCTGCCTTTTGAGTGCATGTAGCCATTTTTGTCCTTGAAACTAAAGCGCATGCAATGAATTACAACCATTTTAAAGAGCTGTCAAGAAACAAGAGAGGGCTGGTTAGAGGAGAGGAGGTGAGGAGGAGGAATTTGAAGCGGCACTGTGGGAGAAAGAGGAGCGAGACAAACTTTGATGCGAGCGGCCGGGAGCAGAAAAAGGCTGTAGGAGTAGCAGTGAGGGACTTGATAAAGTCAACGCTCACATTACCTATGAAAACATTTGGCTGAAAGTAACAGAATTGTACCTGTCTAATGATAAGACAACAAGCATAAATTAGGGCCCGAATGATTACCAACAGTTGGGAATTCAAATCCACACTATAATGCAATTTACACGTGCAAACAACACAGAGAAGCCAAATCAACCAACAACAAACCGCACAACAAACATCCTCGAGCTTTGAAAAGGCTGATATGCTTTATACATACACAGGAATCATTTGTGTTGCAACGGTAACTCCCTTAGAAGAAAGCTTTTTATTCAAGTTTGTAGAAAAACTAAGCACAACATATGCATAGTAAACAAAAGTTTGGCATATGTTACATCTCTCTTATCTAGAAGCCGAAGATCTTTTGTTGTACAGTTGATAACAAAACTACTCAGCAGGAAAACAGATTGTGTAAGCTGTGTGGGAGAAGTGGAAAGTGTGTCCCATTTTCTTTTGTACTGTACATACTCCGATGATTGAAGAATCTTAAATGAAATGGTGAGAAAAACACAAAGAAATCTGGTGCGCTGATAATTAAAAAAAGGGGGTGAGATTCTAAAGCCATGTAAGCAGCTCTGTGAGGCTGCACTGCTGATGTGTAGCAGGTATAACGTTTAACATGTTCACCCTCTTAGTTTAGCATGTTAGCATGCAAACTATGTCTCTATGGTGGCAATCTATCCAATAGTTGTTAAGACATTTCACTGAAAAAAATAACATACATTTTAACCTCACGGTGGCACAAGAGGAAAGGTCAGGGGTCACCAGTCATTAGGATTCATGCTCTGGGCACCGTGAATGTTTGTACCAAATGTCAGGGCAATCCACCCAATAGTTACATAGTTCAGCCTGCACCAGGGGTGGGGGGGTCATTGCCGTCCCTGAAGCCATGCCATTGTTTAAGTTTGTTTACTATTTCTCAAAAGGTAAGATGGACTATTTCATCTCTTCTGACTTCTCCGGTATTTCACAATACATGTTTTGTTAGTGAATTGTGAAAAATGTTGTGTTACAGTGAAAGAATGAACATGCGATCTGAAAATGATTCAAATAGTTTTTTCTGCATTTTGGAGGACTTTCATGTGTTTGAAAATGAAGACACAACATTCTACCTTCATACAGAACAGACACCAGGTCACCTTCCCCTGCACTAGCATCTGAATTCTACTGCCATATGGAGCAATTGTCATCTGTTGCAACATGGTTCTCTGTAAATCTCTATAAATGTGGCCTTGATCCCCAGAGAAGGGATAGCTTGGCCTCCACTCCCGCCATGGATCAGCAGGCTTTCCTCTGTACTCCCAGTGGATCGGTTTCAACTGGAAGGTTGGAGGACAGGTGCTTCACTTGACCTGCACCGACAGAACAAATTCACAAAGGTCGCACAAGATACCCATCTCACTGGGAATGCAAAAATGCCAAGGTATTCTCAACTGTTTAACCCTACATAATTGAATTCCACTGACCCTGAAAGCACCCGGCCCCGCCTGGCCCCATGTCAGGTACGGTGGCATCAAAGGAAAATGAATGCGTGTGTGTGTATGTGAGTGCATGTGCTCTTTTATAGTCCGTGGTGACTCACTGCTCTCCATTGTAATGGATGCGTGGCTACACGATGGCACAACTTAAAAGAGCAGCGTATTCCTTCAGTGCCCTGCTGGTTTCTTAGAGGAACAGACAATAAAACTGTTCAAAAAAAAGAGCGAGACAAAGCCTGTATCATTAACATTTCAGTTAAAACACACACACACACACACACACACACACACACACACACACACACACA
>CALSCE010000030.1:6366751-6386234 GCA_943593645.1 Bovichtus variegatus
ACACACACACACACACACACACACACACACACACACACACACACACAAATAATGCTGATATGTTGTTGTTTTTTTCCTTTGATAAAATACAACAATTTAATATTAATAACAAATAATACACAACTTTCTGCACCAAATAAACAAACAAAAAAAAAGGTGCCAGCTAACTAAATGTCCGCGTCATCAAAAAAACTAAACTCTGTAAAAAAAGTTTAAATCGGATTAATGGGTAACTACTAAGGAGGACAAGCCGTCACTCTGATGTGAGATTTGGTTTGTTTGTGGGCTGCAGGATATTGGAAAAAACATTTAAATAAAAATTCCTTCTGCCATATATATGAAGAACCACAGGTATTTTCACCAGATGACTACAGAGTACCTGTTTCTAGTCAACATCCTTTCTGTAGCTGTTGTCTGTGTTTTTCTTCTGTTCCTCGCTCATTTTCAGATTGTGGTCGATGACTAGTGGGGCCTGCTTTGGTTGTTTGATAAACTGATCAAGAATAATTGGGATTTGTGGTTCAGAGCCTGCATGTCACTCACTAGCGACAACAAACTGTATCCAAGAACCCTACAATCGGAGTAAATGAAGTTCTATCAGACAGACTTCTCTTGGAGATTAGTTATGGAAAATGTTTTCCTTTTGTATCAAGCAGCAAAAAAAGTTGAAGCGCGACGTGTTAATTTGCCTTATTTGACATTGTACATCCTGGGATGTGAATATTGTGCGTGCGCACATCCCAATGTTGATGCTGAAACATTATCATGCAGCCCTAGTTTGTTTCAGTCCTGATGTTCCCTTTTTTCCTCTCCAACTCCCCTGCCTGTGAGCCGGTCCAAGGGCAAGTCCAGTAGTAATGCCTTTACCATACTACACTGTGTGTGTGCGTGTGTTTGCATGCTCTACATAGGTGTGCTACAATAAAAACGTGGAATTAAGCATGTGACACTTTTGCACTAAGTCAGTGCCTGGATGAGGGAAAGAGTTTGTATGCTGAAGTAACAGATACTTGCTCTTGTTATTTGCACGAGGAGAGCTATGAAAAGTAGAAAAGAATGTGTTGAATAACATTCATGAATTCCAGATCTGGTCTAATGACTTAAAAAGAAGGGGGCCGGCAGGATTAAGAGATTTGCCATGTTTCCCCTACCTGCCTCTCCCTTCTTCCCAGTGCCCTGAGAAACATCCCAACAGCCATCTCTTGTGGAAGAGGGTGGACAGGACAGCACTAGCCCCTGCTTCCTGTGCTGCAGGCTGCAGCTTTGTCAGATCCCTGCTCAGGAGAAGCCATTAGTCCAGAGTTTGTCTGATAGTTTGGACACACGTGGGGGTCTGTTCAAGGCGAGAGCCAGAGGCAACATGGAATCGTACTCTCAGATCACTAAGAGGAAGGACACGATAGAAAAGCCATAGCAGGCTGCTGAACTGATGACCATATGGAAATACAAAAGGACAAACATGTCTTGACAGCAGATCTGTGTGAGCTGGCCACATAAAGGAATGTGAATAATCTCTGCATCAACAGCGCTGAAATGTTTCTTATGTTATATGTTGGCTTTATTGTTGACATTTGACCCTGAACAGCCTTCCTTTTAAACACTTTTTTTAACACAAACAGCAGTTAATCGCAGAAAAGTCAGCATATTTTTCAACAGGCGCTGTGGCAAAGCAGGGGGAAATTGTGTGCTTAAAGCGATTTCATTCATACCTTTATACAACTGCCAGTGTCGCCGAGGGGCAGATGGGACAGATGGGGAGGTGATTCTGCTGCCGTTTATGTCGGGGTCTCATATGGTAAATGTGAAGGCTTGCAGCAAAATTCAGAGCAGGCCTATTCTACTGTTGCTACTTTTACTGTTACTGTATTGTCAAAAAATAAAACAACTTCAGTGAGTGAATCTGTTCGCAAAATGTTGGGTGCAAACTTGGAGGTTGTTCCAGGTTTAATGTGAAAATGTAGCGCTTCCTCGTCATCCACACTAATCAAATAAGCCATTTTACTGTCAAGATATTCCTTTCCATATCCACATCCCTGTGTCTATCCATATCAAATCTTTCAAAAAACTTCATGGATTTGGAGTCAAACCCATTCTCTGATCCCATTCTGATGATTGTTTTACTGCATTTTTTTTATTTAATCAAGAGTTCTCACACAACAAGGAATTTCGAGGGTTGATACTAAACACTAAAAGCTCCGCGCACCTGAACATGAATAAATATATTTATGTTGTGCCACACATATAAAAGCAAAGCTATGCGCCGCAGTACTTCCAACAATGTAAAGCAGTGAGGAGCCCTGAGGAGCCCTGGACAGGCTGTTATCTCATCCAGGGAGATAGGAAGTATGGACAGGAAATCTAGAGGGAGGGGGAGGAGAGGGCCCATATGGGAAGTGCAGTGTAAACAGTCTTGGTTTTTAATCATCCCGGCTCACGTTCGGAACTGGACGCGCTTTGATGTTCTCCCTCAGCGCCGCCTCCGCCCTCCCATCCCTCGTTCCCAAACGGCCGTGCTGAGAGCCAGCCAGGGAAACATGCAGATAGTGGGCTCGGGACAGTGGTGGGCTCAGGGAGAGACGAAGAGGCATTCAGTACCTTGTTGGACACTGAGAAGGGAGGCGAAAGAATGTGAAGTGGGGCACAGTTAACTGGTGTTCAGTCAATTGTCTGCCCTGCCTTAATTATAGCTGACGTATTTAAGGGAGCCCTCAAAGGTCAATTCAACATTTCAAAGAAAAAAAAGAAAAAAAAGAAAGTCAAGATGGCTTTAAGTGAAAATAGGTGGAGCTCTCATGATGTCCTGTAATTAGGCACAATGCCCATTGGAGGATAAACTCCCAACTCCTTCTCTCAAAGAGGACAGTTGACAATCCTTTCAAGTTCAAAAGGTATCCCAGAAGCCTTTGCACTTCTCCTCTGCTCATAATGCAAGCCTCATTTTGGAGAGAGGGAGAGAGTCAAAATTCCTCAGCACTTGTATTTGTCCAAATAGTGCTGGCCAGAGCCCAGCCAGTGTTCCAATGAACGTGTTCATTCAGAGGACAGGGCATACTTCCAGGGAGATCACAGTTTAATAGATCAGAGGGAGATGAAGCAAAGTCTTATGACTCGAATACACTGAGGGAAAAAATGGGAATTTCTTCTAGCCCGAGCACTCTGAGTTTGTTTCTCACCTGTTAGCAAACAGTCCACACCGGATCTGATGATTTCTAAGAGAAATAACTCCAGTTCTACCAAAAACTTACAAAATACAAAAGGCTACAATACAGCACAGTGAAACTTTTTCAACATTTGTACGACTGATGTACTTGCCGTTTTTAAATTAAATAAATACATTTCTGTTCAACTTTTATAACCAAATTTCGCTTTCCTAGATATCAACCTCCAAAATTAGATTCTAATAAAACAGCAAGACAACCCAAGGCCCAGAGGAGCGACACGTTAATCAAGATCAGCATGTGGCCATAATGACACATAATAACTGTAGCTTATGAAAAGTGATCGTAATGCTTCAGCGTGATCCAGAGTTAAGTCTGGGCTAGCTTCAGGGACTCCTAAAGTGCACTTGCTGAACTCTCAGAGAGGAATTATGCTTACCAGAAGACAATTTGGCTCTGTGGTCATGATAATACATGAAGTGTGGACAGTTTAAACAGAGGAGAGAGAGCGCAATCTAAGATTTAAAAAAAAAAAAAAAGGACAAAGTGTGAGGCAGAGAATCTATCTATGGAACTCAACCTCCTTTCCAGCCTTCACCCCCCCCCCCCAAATCCACTGGGAGACAAGAACATAAAGCGGGACCGTAAAGCAGCCTGCAGAGGCAATGAGGACCTGTTGGAACAGGCCTAAGCTACAACAAAGAGCATCCTGCAGCATAACACCACCTCTGTGCACTGTGGGAACAGCCCTGGCAAAACTATACCTTCCTCGCCTCGGACAGAAGCACAATCACTGGTCTGCCTTTGGGAAACAAGGTAACAGAAGAGCGGACAAAACCAACTGTATAGACTTTTTTAAGCCAGCAGAAAGCAATACAAAACAGGGACATTATCAGCAGAGGACTAAGACTGTGGCATAATAAAAAATATTAGTTTGAATGTGGTACTAGTGCACCTTTCTTCTAGAGCTGTCTTCTAGGGTCTCTCTCTTGACTAAGATTTCACTTTTCGGATGCTTTTTTTCATGCTGAACGACTTATTTACAAGAAACTTATGAGCATGTCTCTGGTAAACAAGATTTAAAAGTAAACTTTTGCATGATTCTTTGAGGAGAAACTTTACAGATCTGTAGATTAAATAAACTAATCGACTAGTCGACAAAATTGTTTGAGTGTTAGTGGACTAATAATTTCTTTAGTGGAGGAAAGCCTCACTTTCTTCACACTTTCAGGGAAAGACAGGCAGATATCGCTTCTACAATCTTGATCAAGCTCTGTTACCCATGTGCTACCTTACAGTATGTTGCTGAAGCACCTTTGTGACAGGGGGGTCAATAACTTTTCACCCATTTCCTCTACAGCACATGTGTATTTGGATCATGACAAAATAACTGTGTGAGGTTTTATGAGGAAGAAAAAGAAAGAAAGCTGGAAATCCCAGAAAGCTGGAAGTGTCTTTGATCTCACCTGCGCTGTGATACGCATCCATAACATGTTGTCAACATCCCACACAGACACATTAAAAGCCAAATCAGTTTTAAGTGGAGAGGAAAACAGCAATGGCTTTTTTCACAAGTGTTTAATGCTGGGCTTTCTCTGTGGAGAAGCCATGTAAATCCTTATCAATTATGGCTAACTGCAGCATCTGGCTTGCCATTCACAAAACCTCCCACGCCTGGTGAGTGAGAAGAGACAAGATCCTACAGTACCTCATATCTGTCGTCCCGTTTCTCTGGAGACGGTAAATAAATCGACACAGCCAAAGCTTTAAGGCCCGGGAACCTTAATCCACTCCTGAATCCTAAATATGCGCAGTGAATAGAGCACATACTTTACATTTGCAAGGTAAGGCCATGATTTATTTTCAGGCCTAAATGGTAAAAAAAAAAAAAAAAAAAAAAAAAAAAAAAAAAAAAAAAAAAAACTTGGTTTGAAAGTCTAAGCATGATTTCAAACACAACATGATATCAAAAATGTTGGAAGAGCATTAGATGACATAAATAGTAAGTTCAAAATAAAGATGTCATCTTTGAAGAGATACACGTGAAAAGGTTGGCAACCTCAACCAAACCCAGGTCTTTTAAGGGATAAGTAAAAATAGATTGAAGACAAAATACTCTCAATAACACCTGTGTGTCATCACTATTGTTCAAAGGATTTACATTTTCCGTCTTCGCATGCTGAGTGGGAAACCGTGGTATTGTGAGCAGCTCTCGGAAAAGATGCAGTGTACTGTGTAACCCATGGCCACTACAGTATTTTGATGGCGTATAGCAACAAGTACAGGTGTTAACATCATTTGGTTTATCAGACAGTGGATGCTGTGTAAACAGTTTTTAGATGAAAAAAAAAGAGAGAAACATGTGGGTCAGAGCACAGAGGGGGTGATACACCAAGAGGCAGGACAGTGTGTCCTGAACACATTTTCAAAATAATGCTTTTCATATTGGACTTTTAATGTAATGTTATTACTCTCCAGTTGACACCATATAACTTTTCAATACTGTACAATGGGAGAACATTCACGTTTGGTAATACTTTCTCTAAAGTATCTGTCCATGTGTACATATAGATGAGTAGTAGAACATCTTTGTGAGAACGAAGAGGTTATCAGAACAACATGGCAATGTATATCAAGGCAAAAGGATGCAAAGTGGTAAGGCTGTCCCTCAAGACCAAATATTTCCCCTTATCCACATTAAGTGTCTTTAAGCAAGGCGTTACATTCCTAACAGCTTTGAGGGCGCTAGTCACTTGCAGGGTGGCCTGGAGAAACTTTGGGCCCAAGCTGAACAACAGGTGCCCACCCGCCCCCCTGATAGCCTGTCCAGTGAATTCCTCATGTTAGTCTATGTGTGGAGGTAAATGATGAGTGAGAAAAGGAAGCCCTGGTGAGGAGATACAGTGAGTGTGGATGCTCTTTTATGACACCTTACCTGCATTAGTTTTCCCTCCGCGTAGCCGGCACTTCCTCCCACGAACACCCCTTCCAGAGTGATGTGCTTCCCCGCCGGCTCGTGATTCAGCAGTGCCACCTTGATGACCGCTCGGAGGACCGGCCGCTCGGACTCCAGGCCCGGCTGGCCCAGCACCACCTGCAGGGCCGCCATGAGCAGCCACGGCCAGAGCCCGGCCAGGCGCCGCTGGGGGACGGTCATGGCCTCGGCTGTAGCGGCGGTGCCCGGCCGCACATGGTGGACTTCAAAGCAGGCAAGCGCCGCGGATAGACAAACGGAGAAAATATGAATATATATGTACACGTCCCCTCTTCTTCTCTCCGCCTCGACGACTAAACAGACACAATCCAAACTTTTAAAGCTGGAGGACTGCCATCATAACTCATGCGTGAATGTCCTAAAACTTCCATTCAGCACCAGAGATACTATTCAAACTCGACACGTTATAGAAATGCTGAGCCCACATGGAACAAAGCGCGTCGTTACAGAATATCTTGCGAGATACAATAAGCTTGAGTGAACTTTTATCCAGTGTCATTAATGTGGGTCGCGAAACATTGCACGCTCAAAGGCACCATGAAGACACGCTGTGTTGTGTTGGAGCTTGAAGTGTGCTTTGGTTTTCCAGCAGCCGGGTCTTCACGAGACACACAACAAATGTCTTCATTTGTAACGTGTTTGCGTTATGTTTGAGCTGCTGTATCCTCTCCCAGAAGAAGGGCAGGTCCTGGCAACAGTGTATCAATCTTCATCCGTATCCAAACTACTATTAATATTACAGTGTACACCAGTCACTGTACCTTACAATCACATGTTGCGAGTTGACAAACAGCGTCAGAAGATATAGCACATTCTGTGGGCGCCACATTTTCTGGATAATTCCACAAAAAACGCAGAAGAGCGATGACTTGAACTTCAAAGGCTGGGTTACAGGTTGCCGCCGGAAAGTTATAAGGCATGTTGACAGATAGTGCGGTGCCAAAAAGTTGGGTAATATTTTTTACAACCAAGGAGTTGCGAAAAATAAATGTCGGAGAAGTTGTTAAATTCAGTACACCGGTCTATCTAATTATTAACCAAAGCAAATGGACCGTTGACTTACTTCGCTTAAAGCTTGGTAATTATACTGGGTCCGACACCAAAGCTACTCCTCTAACAGAGCCATCAACATCATTTCTAGAGTCGGTGTTCATAAACGCTGTAAAAAAAAGAAAAAAAAAAGAAAACACACAGGCATTCCCCCTGAGTTCAGAGCCTCCGCTGCACTGTAAGAAATCAGATACGATCCTCCTGAGAACACCGAGGAAAAATGAATTGTTTATGGAAATCATCAACGACTACAGAGTAGAAATACTACAAAAAGTACGGAATAAAAGTGGTCCAAACTCCTTGTAGTCTCCATTTAAAGTTGATAAAGTGGAGAGACACCGTGTACAGTTATGACAAAAGTCTACCTCCCGGACTGTCTCTCGCTCCCCTGGGATCTCATTGACACTCTCTACCTGCTCTCTGTCCTGCTGCCTTCCTGTGCTGTCGGAGATTTGGGATTTTAAAGAAACGATGCACATGGACGACCATGATGTGTTTGGGGACGGATGGATTTTTGTAACCTGGTTTCTATAAACGAGGGAGAAACCTACTAAACAAATGATGTTACATGTACTTTAATGACGCTATGATGCCACTATCAACATTCTAAGTAAAAGTTACAACAGGTATTTACTCCTATTTTCAAGAAATGTGGTGTCAAGTTACAGTCGTTGATAACAAACAGCTGTCAAATACCACTTTTGTTACAGTATTCGTTTTCAACAACAAAACTTGCACGTCACAGAATTAAAAAAAAAAATTTAAGTAATAACGTATGAGGAGATTCCAAGTAGCACCTGAAGGCCACATTAGAGGCTGAGGGCGGAGCAGCCGGTCAGCAGCAGCGCTATTAAAAACGAGTAAGTGGCTCCCTCTAGTGTACACAACCCTACAGAACCAGCAGACACCTTCAGTGCACAGCTGCAGAACACAACAAACACTACAGCTGAATTATCGGAAATATATTTCACTTTAATTATAATACGTTTACACACTTGCCTTTCAAAACATGTCAGTTATACATTAAAAAAAAGTGACGCAGTGAAAAATAAAAAAACGTGGGTAAATGTAACCACCAATTGGTCTCCATCACAATCAATCAATCACTAGTAGATTTAAAATATATATATTTTCATACAATCATATCAATATTTTCTCCCCCAAAACAGCTGTTGTGTTACAGCTTGCAATGAAAAAACACCCTTTACTCTTTATGCTATTAAAAACATGTCAAACATGTGCACATTAAAATCAGGAAGTGGCTGAGTTAGCCATAGAGCAGCAAATCTATATGAATTATACTTAAAATGACAATTATTTAAAAACATCCCAAGGTGGTTAAAAATGTAGATGTAAAACCTTGCTTTCCAATTTTTTTTAAAAACATACCATGGTACAAGTTATTCTAATTTTTAGACAAACAAATAATTCTGACTTTTGAGTGTTACTTAAATTATCAAAAATGTTAAGTCACAAGCAATAAGTAAAAACACTACTATGACATATAACACATTTTGCAAAAAGTTTTAAAAAGGATTTCAATTTGAACACAACAAACTTTTACACAGCAAATAATTATTAAAATGGAGAATAACGTCTATTAATAGTGAGAATTTAAGATCATTAAATACTGAAGTGAATCAAGACTCCCTGTCTCATGCCAATCAGATCAACACGTAGAGATCTAAATCGAGAAAAATAAAAAACGGTCAGTAAACTTGTTACAATGATGACTTGCAAATATACATTGAAATTTTAAATGCCTTTCCTTCCAATAGTTGTATTCTGAATGGGCTCCCTAAATGTTCAATAATGTCTTACCTAAAGATCTGGTGCACTTCTTGTACATTCCTTGCTGTTGTAGGCCTGACTGGTATCCTTCAGAGGTTTGCTTACCTCGACACCTATAACCTCAGTGTCCTTTGCATCATCAATGGTAACCTTGCCAGGGCACAGAGGAAACCACAGCACACAATGAACAGGTTTTCTGCTAAGCAGTTACATATTCTCTAGTAAATATCACATCCCTATCACATGTAAAAATACACATCATGGATGAATATTTCTATTTGCTGGTCAGACCACACGATGCCTTTCCTGACAAAGTCTTTAGAAAAATAAAGCTACATGTCTTCAGGAGATCTACAATGTAGAGGCTTACCTCAAATATGGCATCTTCAGGCATTTGTTCAGGTACTGAAAACACATATTTCTCCTGCTGTGCGTATATAATTGGACCATCCTTGCCTGACACAGCCATTATAATGGGTCCAGGACTCAAAGGGTTAGTTTTCATGGTGCTGGCAAAATTGTCACACATCATAGTGTTAGCGGAGAACGGCACTGACACAGGGCCAGGCTTCTCTTGAGTCACAACTCTAACCAGGCTGCTATTGGGCGGAGTTTGCATCACCTCATCAGCAATCTGGAAAATAGTGTCCAAGTTAATGTCACATTTTTTCCCCTCCTGGTGTTCCTTGTTCTTTGAGTCCTGGTTGGGGTCCACATGCGACAACATATTCACAGGATAGCTTGCCTAGAACAGCAAAATAAGAAAGAAGTGTTTTAGAGACAATACATGTTTAAAAACTCTGTATATCTGTATACGTATCTTCCTTGACCAATCACAGATTTGGTGTGTCTCATTGATAACATAAAAGACCTGGTAATAACTGTGGGGAGATAACGGCCCTGTCTGAAGCCCACCACCTGCCATATGTGAGGCCACAAGGTTTGGATGGTAGCACTGGCAAACTTCAAAAAAGGACAAAAAGATTATATTTTAGATTATAAAATGCAGGATTTGGAGTTGAAACATACATTTTTGCATTCTAATAATACTTTTCAACACACGGATTAGTACATTTTAGTTAGGGCTTTAACTAACGATTATTTTCATTGTCGAATAATCTGTCTATTATTTCTCAATTAATCGATTAGTTTGGCATTTAAAGCGTCAGAAAATGGTGAGAAATGTTGATCAGTGTTTCCAAAAGCCCAAGATGACGTCCTCAAATGTCTTGTTTTGTCCACAACTCAAAGATATTAATTTTACTGTCATAGAGGAATAAAAAATAAAAAACAAACTATTCACATTTACGAGGATGGGATAAGAGATTTTTTTTTTTTTTTTTTACTATTTTTCCCTCAAAAGATTATTCAAACCAATTATCACAATTGACAGATTAATTCAGTAGTTGACAATGAATTGATTAATCTTTGCAGCTCTAATTTTACATTACATTACAGGTAATTTAGCAGACGCTCTTATCAGAGCGACTTACAGTAACTAACTACAGGGACAGTCCCCTGGAGCAACTCATGGTTAAGTGCCTTGCTTAGAGGCTCAGTGGTGGCAGCCTGGTATTGAACTCACAACCTTCCGATGATCTATTTGGTGGCTCACCACTAGACGACCACCACCCACCATTTCAGTATTTTAAAAGTACATTGTATCTCAAATATTGTTTTCTACTCATGTACAATGTAAGTAAAGGGATGTTAATAGTGTGGTTTATAACTCTTTCACTCATACTCCTAACAGGTTAATTGTTACCATGCTTACCTGGAGAATAGTAGCCAGGCTGATATTGTGCATTAGGACCATTAAAAATGAAATTTGGATTTCCATGGTTTGAACGGGACAGTATACCCTGCTGAATGTGCACGGCATTGGAGCTTGAGGCTACTCCAGGGTAGTGGGGGCTTAAAGATACTGGTATCCCTTTGTCTGTAGCGAAGACAGTAGGCGAAAGAGCTGCACTATGGCCCCTTATCAGGAATCGTGGTGGGACTGGGGTTCCATTGTGCGATGTCATGGCCTGAGCTTTATTTGGATAGTAAGGATGAGGTGACTCCTGATGTGTGGGGCTAGGGGAAGAACTGCCTGCAGAAACAGGAAAAAAGCAAAGCATGACAACCTGTTAGAGAGACATAATTGAAATGTAAAGCACTGGATGTGAAATTAAAATTGCAATTACGTTTGATTCAGATGAAAAGTAATAAAGCTTGACTGGACCCTTTCCAGTCCATGAAAGGTTGAAGAAATAGTTTAATTTGACAGTATTATTCACTATACCACTATAGGGAAACTTGTGTGACCGTTACAATGGGTTTCCACTCTCTACAGCTACTTTCCCACTGAAAGACAGACATGAGAAGTCATGCAATGACACTTGCCTCTTTTCCAATTTTTATCGCTGCCATCGTCACTACCACTAAATCGCAGGTATCGACTCGGGGGACGACTTTTCACGTTCAGACCAGCTTGTATCTTGGCTTTGTTGTCGACAGTGAGTCTTCTAAGACTGGCAACAAGTTCAGGCTGGTCTCGCTTGAAGTTTTGGTTGTAAAAATGATGATACGCTGCATTGTCCCCAGTTTCTCTAATAGCTGCATCTGCTTTCCTGAAACCATACAGATTGAGCTGACGGACAAAGCTCGAGAAGTTAGAAGTTTTGAAGGCGTCAGCGTTGTCCGAGGTGATGGTGCTGGGAGACAGGATCTGTTTCTCGAAGAGTTGTTGATCAATGACAATGACCTGACCGAGTCTGTCCCAGCAGATGGCTTCATTTAGTGGGTTGTTCACCAAACGCCATAGTTTGGCAGGAAAGTTATTAGGGTTAATGCTGTCAGGGAGTGAATTATCCCCAGCATCCATGCTTTTGTCTGTTGTATTGGAAAAAAGGATTTTAGTTAGCGAACACAAGGCGTAGCAAAATAAAAAGTACATATCACGTCAGACACTACAAGTACACAACACAATACAGATTAGCTGCTGACAGCAAAAAGAGTATATAAGTATACATTTTTAAAAAAAAACAAGGGATGAAAATAAAGCATATATAAATATATAAGGAGAGACATTAGAAAAGAGTAATTAATGTGACTTCAGGGGATTTTATCAACTCAAGATGTTTCTGTAATATTCTAAGAATCTGTTGCTTTTTTTAATTGTTTGTTAAAGCAAGAGTTAAATGTTGAATTAAATTGAATCAAAAAAGAGGGAAAGAGGATTTTGAACCTAAAACACTTTAACACTCTAAATTGTTTTCCCATTTAAAAAAAAAATTTAAAAGTTAAAAACAGTTTACAGATGTGTAACTCAAATGATATATTTAGGAGGAAAAAATGAACACAAGGTTCACCGCATGTGACTATCAGGCCAACTGTCATCAGTTAACGTTAATCACTCCTTTGGTGACTTCATAACCGTATACTTCAGTGGTAACGTTAGTAAAGATAGATTATTAACGTTACCTAGTATTAACAATAACGTTAACCAACAAGCGGAACTGTGTCCTGGTTAGGACACTTTTCGTTAACGCTAACGTTGGCTAATAATACACCTTTACTACCAGTTAAATTATATGGTTATCAAGTAACTTAATTAGCAAAGACTAGCTACGATTGTACACTTAACGTGAACTAGGAGTTGTTAACGTAAATAAAAAACATATGCCACTCGACTTAAATGTATATCAAATTGTCGGACTTAACGTCAATGTCAACTATAGTGCTAACTTAAAAAAAAAAAAAAAAAACTAAATGCTGTAAATTTAGCTTTAACGTTATTCAATTTACAAGACCTGGAAATGCTAACCTGTAGCGTTAACTTTACTGGTAGCTAGCATTAGCTAGGCTTATGCGAACTTTACCGTTAGCTCACTAATGAACTGATCTGTACTTTACATTAATTTAGCACAGTAACGTTAATTAGGGTTGCATACAATTATTTCGATATATCCTTCAATTTTTTGGGGGGTCATTTTACATCAAGAAGAAACACCATGATGGGTGAACTATACCTGGGTCGTAAAACATGACTCTCCCGTTCTCAGAACCGTTTGAAGTTCGCGAACCGTTGGAGCTGTTGGAGTTTAAACGTTCATCTGACACGGATTCTGGTGCCAACTGCCAAAGTTCTATGATCTTCTACAGAGAGGACAGTATTAAGTGATCCTTCTAACGTGTGTGCGTCTATTAGGACAAATATGTGTGTGGAAAAGTATTCAAGTATTACAAGTTTAAAGTCCTTCATTTAAAATGTTACTTAAGAGTTCAGAAGTATTAGCAGCAAAAAAAATATCAAAAGTAAACGTGCTCCTTATGCAGAATTGTCCCTTCCAGAGGATTATATGATTATATAGATCCAATCTTTGGCGTATACTGACAGTAACATGGAGGTTGAGCCTATAACATAACATGTCAATTGTCAAGCAAATGCAGTCGAGTATAAAGCACAATGTTTAAATATGTATAAAAAGGATGTAGCAATTTTTAAAGTATATGATACTTGAGTACATGCACTTAGCTACTGTCCTCCACTTGGACAAATAAACTGGAATACTCTTATTTGAAACGTTTTAATAACTGTAATTGCAAGGTAGTAAACTCGTTTTATGAGTCTGTTGTTGATATTGATATTGAATATTAAATATATGTATTATCAGCCTCAGAAAAAGCACAAGCGTAATTAAGAGGCAGCAAGAATTGAATGTGGTAACTGTACCTGTGCCAAAAGTTTAAAAAAAAAAGGTTTTTAAACACTGTACTTTATTGATGAATCATGCATGATCAAATAAATAAAAATCAATGTTTAGTATATCGATGACAAGTTTCTGGATACAGAGGAACATATATAGTTTAAGTTGTACTTTATTAGTCATATCTGTTAACCCAGGGTCAACGATACACATGTATTGGACGATGGAACGGGTCAGCTCACTGATAAAAAGCACTAGTCATATAAAGATAAAATGACAATAAGATGTAAGATAAGACAGGACGACAAAAATAAATATAGCATTATATACATATATATAATATAGCATTAACATTATTTAGCATATATAATCTGTAACTGAAATGATTGTTTTATAGTATTACTTCTCATATGCATGTACTTACTACATTCCTGTTTTCAATAAGTTTATTCATTTGCAATACTGTCTTCCGCAAATTTATTTAACTTTATTTCATATTTTTGTTTATATTTTAGACCTATACTTTAACAATTTTATGTCTTAAGATTCTCATTTTTATTTTACATGCTTGATTTTCTTTTTCTTTTTAATATATATTTAATGAGCATTGTTGGAAGGAGTCTGAGATCTAATATTGTCATTGCTTCTCTGTAATTGTTGTGCATATGATAATAAAGAACTTGAATCTTGACTATGACGGAGATTATAAAGATTTTAATACAGGCGCACAATAGAGACCTCTCTGTGCTGGTCCTTTAGGTCCTCACAGTCAGTGAGTGACGCAGATCCCCAGCGACTGGAACACATTCAAAACATTAATCTGTTTGATAATTCAGTATTACATTCTCCAGTTTAACATAATGGCATTGGAAACGGTCCCTAAAGACCTTCGCCATCTGCGAGCCTGCCTTCTTTGTTCTTTAGTGAAGGTAAACTGAAATGCGAAAAAAAAAAACCGCTCAAGCTAGCTTCTCTGCTAACGTGTTAGCCGCTTTCTGCACTGTATTTATTCTTCTGTTGTGTGTGTGCAATGCTTTCTTAATGAGTTGTATTACCGAATAACCCCACGTTCTATACTTGTTTACAATAAGGAGCTTAGTTTGTCTCTCTTCCAACAAGCCACGTTTGTTTGGCTGAACTCAAACATAATGCTAATGTCATTAACGTTACACAAACTAAAATTAATTTTTTCACAGTTGATCAGTTGACCATATCCTGTCGGTATCAGAAGTAGCATTATTATTATTATTTAAAGTTGATACGGTTAATCAATTAGTCGATCAACAGAAACTGTTTTGATAATCAATAGTTTCAGTAATTCTTCAAATATAAATAGTGAAACAATTTCAATATTTTCGGATTCCAGCCTCTCAAATGATTATTTATTTATTTTCTTTGTCATATATCATTGGAAACTAAATATACTAAATATTTTTGAAGTGTTTCAAGACATTTGAAAATGTTTGGTTATGTTTTGAATGACATTTTCTTTTGACTTTTGACGTTTCATTTACTAAATGATTAAAGATTATTTGAAAAAAGAAAGGATCGGCAGATTAGTCGATAATGACAAGAATCTGTAGTTTGTATCTTACTTTACACGTTTGTATGCTTTATTCACTCTAATCATTGTCCTGGATTCATATATTCCAGTACGAGCTCACTCTTCTCTGTTTTGTCTTCTTTAGACCATTGACCAGTTTGAATATGACGGCTGTGACAACTGTGAGTCGTATCTTCAGATGAAGGGGAACAGAGAGATGGTTTATGAATGCACAAGTTCCTCATTTGACGGGTAAACACTGATTTAGCATTGATTAATCAAAACCTTTCTCATGGATTGAACTGTTTTTCTTAATGTTTACCAATACTGTCTGTATGTCCACAGTGTGATAGCCATGATGAGTCCTGACGACAGTTGGGTGGCTAAATGGCAGAGGATAGGTAAGTATTTAAGCTCATACTAAAAGCTGCATTCAAATATTTTTGATCAAGAGGGAGCACAGGAACTTTTAAACAAGCCAAGATGGACAAAAAGTCAGTTGATAATTCTGTGTGGGTTTATCAATCAATATGTCAATAAGGACCCTATTTACTTTATATTTAGTCATTTGTTAATAATAATAATAATAATAAATAAATAAATACAAATATGAATGCATATCATATGGTGTTGAAAACAATCTTAATCATGCCCTTGTTCTGATTTTTTAAATATTGCCTTAAGTAATCTTCAGATTGAATTATTGTTGAGTCATAATATTTGTGGGTTTTCTTTCTACAGGCAACTTCAAGCCAGGTGTATATGCAGTGTCAGTGACCGGCAGACTACCTCCAGGTACACTTTATCTAACTGTTCTGGCTTTTTCTTGTTCGGAATTCCTTCCTTATTAATTATTACATTTACTTTACTCGCCCGCTGTTTACGTTACTAACTATTTCTCTATTTTCTGAAGGCGTGGTGAGAGAGTTGAAGAGCAGAGGAGTGATCTACAAATCCAGAGATACAGCAGTGAAGTCATAAACCTGCCTGACTGCTTCCAGTTGTCTGATCAGCCACACCAGAGCGGTGTCGTACTGCAGCACCAACTCCAGGAAGAAGTCACAACAGTGGGACTCTGTGATCACGTCCGTCATGTGTTATGTTGTGTCTGTTGTGTTGATTAGAAATATTTGCGTTGGTGCTCACGGGAGAATAATTATTTTGTTTTTTATATATCTTTGAGTAATTGAGGAAAAATAAAGGTCTGTTTTTTATATAAAATGGGAGTACTTGTTTTTAAGCACCGTAACATAAACACAGTGAGATTTGCTGATTCAGGGACAAGCAGTGTATTGTTTAGTAGAAGGTGAACTGCTGAGGGTTTCAGATATGTTGGGTGTCCCAGTGCCAAAGATGATACAGCACACTGGAAGTTTCACCGTAAAATTTCCCTAAAAAAAGAACAATAAATAACATTTTGAAAGACTAAAAATCAATTAAGTTAATATAAAAAAAAAAAATGACCAGTGATAAAACCTTTTTTTTTTTAAAACCAATGATTAAATCTTAAAAACTAAGGCTACAACCCAACTCCAAATTAAAAGACAGATTATAAAGATAGATCTTTAATTTTACTTACTTATTTTAAGTATCGAAAGAGCTGCCATTCTAATATCCAGAGGCAGTGAGCTCCACAGTTTAGGGGAATAAAAACAACTCACCGGTACTTTTATGGGACACATAAGGAACATTTGAAAGAAAAGCGGCGGAGGACCTTAGTGATCTGGCTGGAACATAAAAATTAATTCTACAATATACAGGTAGCCAGTGCAGTGACAGCAGTGAGGTAATGGTATCCATGTTCCTTGTTTTAGTTAGGACCCTGGGCCACAGCACTCTGAACTAGTTGTAGTTTTCTAATAGACTCTTCAGACAATCTATTGAGAAGGGAACTGTCTGAAAAGTCTAAAATCACTTCACGTTTGTGATGTCGGTTTTAATCGGCTTGCTAGAGGCACCAAGCACTGAGTGCAGTTTATCTATTGCTGCTTTACAAAACCTCCCCACGCTCAATGGACTCATGAAACAGACCTAAAACATTTTTTCAGCCAGGCTAAGCAGCGTAGCTCTAGAAATGGCAAAGTCTGTCAATTGGTCCACTTTAGTCCAAACGGAAATATCTCAACTATTCGATGGATGCCACAACATTTGGTTCAGACATCCACGTCCCCTTCAGGATGAATTGTAATAAGTGCATAGTGACCCCTTAACTTTTTTTTCAGCACCTTCACCAGTTCACCATTTAAATTTCTCCAATCCTTTGGTTTATGTCCAAATACTGCAAAACTAATGACATTCCCATCAGCCTCAGCTGTGCTTTGTACTTAGTGCCAGCTACAAAATGTTACGCAAACAACTTAAACTAAGTTGGGGAACATGGTAAACATTATACCTGCTGAGCATCAAATGGACACAAATATCAAAACGTGTCTTGTTTCAAATAAATGTGAAACAAATGCTCATGAAATGTATTAAATTAAAATAAAAGTACATTTGAAATACAAAAAATACATTATATATGAATGAAATATCACATTTTAGGCATTTTGTTGCCTCAATATGGGTCTGACTTTACACTAATACAAACTCTTCAAGTATTTAGTTACAGATCGCATCTTATTTTTTTCTGTCCAGCAAAACACAAATGACAAAATACACTAAAGTGATTAAATAAGTATTTTAAATACATTTAATCTAAATATTGGACATCTCTGTGCTGACGTTAGCCTTTTAGCTCAAAGCCCTGCTGCACTGCCCCACTGAGCCACTAGCGCGGCTGTCGTGTCATATTCTTGCTACACTACAGAGAATTAAAATCACCACAGAATCATGTTCAGATCCTTCACTCATCATGTTCACTAAACCAAGAGAGTTCAGTGCATTCACAGAGAAGTCTACGCCGTCTATTTATAGCGGCGGATTTGCAACACCTATCAACAGTCTATCATTTTAGTTCACAAACACTAATGACACATCCCTGGACTTATTTATTTGGGTCAAGAGATGGTGCTTTTCACTGAGTACTGGGATTAAATGCAATACCAAACATCACCAGTAGGGAGAACCATCAGCAAAACTATTTCTGGTGTAAATGTAGTCGCAGGGTTCTCAACCTGTCTGTCATAAAAAAAGGTTACATTTGAAATGCTTTCCAACCTCCAGTCACTGCCGTAGCTACTGTTTCATTGTAGTCCGTAATAACATCCCTGCTGCTGTTGTGCTACTATTACTGCCGGGCAAGATGTGTTTACCGCTCGAGGGTCTGGGTCATTGTGTACTTTCCCTGTAACCTGATGGATCGGGGTCATGCGTGCACACCGAGGACTCTGTAAATCTGTGTGTGGGCACAGTGAGCTCTTGTTATTGTCTTATTAGAGGAGGGTTTCACTGCAGGACACCTGGTGCTGATATTTCTTTACAAAGGTACGGTTAGTGACACTGCTAGTGGCTGTTAGTGAGACGCTTACGAATAAAATACACACTCTCTAAAGGTGGTTGAGCATTTCATTTGTAACTATCAGTCCACAGAAAAGATCCGCCTGACACCTGGCAACAGTGGTGGACAGTAACGAAGTACATTTACTCAAGCCCTGTGCTTAAGTACAATTTGGAGGTACTTGTACTTTACTTGAGTATTTCCATTTCCTGCTGCTTTATACTGCTACTCCACAAACATTTTTCTGACAGCTTTAGTTACTTTAAAGATTCAGATTAATAATAACAAATATCATCAACAAATAATTAATCATGTATTGTTATAGGTTAAGATAAACTTTATTGATCCAAGGTGAACAAGCCACCTGCCAGTGTGTATAGTAAAAAAAAAAAGAAAAGCTACCAGCTGCAACATTAAAGTGATGAACACATTAACGCATCAATAATTATAATTCCCAGCTATATGATATATATAATTCTGAAAAGGGTCATTATGATTATGGTCATAATGAGTACTTTTACAGTACAATTTTCAATGTAGTAGTTCTACACTGCGGCGTCATTTTTTCTTAAGTAAAATATCTGAGTACTTCGTCCACCTCTGTCCAATTCATATTTGTCCTCTGCGGGGGACCTGACACTGAGGCCTTCATTTCAAACACCATGCATGCTATTTGTTTGAGTCCCGGCGTGCAGTGGAAAGCACATCCTGGGCTCTGGTGATGTAACACTGTCTTTTCAAAAAGGGGGAAATTACAGCAAACACTGTGGAAATACAACACACACACACACACACACACACACACACACACACACA
>CALSCE010000030.1:6386334-6401779 GCA_943593645.1 Bovichtus variegatus
CACACACACACACACACACACACACACACACACACACACACACACTTACTTTTAGAAAAATAGGAGGAGAAAACTCACAGGTTTAACTTTCTGGGGATCTGTTCGTACCACCAGGCCACAGCGTCTTTCCTCAGCCTGAGAGACTCATGAACTTATCCTCCACACTCCACCACAAGAAAACATGTTTTCTGCCTTGTTTTTGTTTTTCTTATGTGGCAAAATGGGACTAGAACTGCAACCCTGTGTTGTACAATGATGATAAATTATCCTTGTATTTAATATTACATTTCTTAAAAGTGAATTTAATTATATAATGTAAATGTACTCTACTAAATTGTACTCTTTGAGAAAAGAAAATTCCTCTATCCACTCTTCCATCCCAATTACTTAAATTATATTTTTTTATTCAAAGGCTGCCTTATTTGCCACTATAAAAATAAATCCTGATTCATTCCCAGGCCAGTAGAGAGTTTAACAACCTGCACATTTATTCAATAATTGATGCTTTCACGTCTACTCTTTCTTTCTTTCTTTCTTTCTTATTTCATTTACTTATTTATTTACTGTAATGGCAGCTTTGGTCTCAGAGGCGATGTTGTTACCACACAACAATTAAAATGGATCATTCATAGAGTTGTCGTAATTTGCTGTGATTATTTTCTCAAGCTTAATACAAAGATTAGCATGCAGAGGCTCGGTTAATATCAATATATATACACATATACAATATATATATATATTATATATTAACAAACACATTTTTTTTTAATTCAAAGGCTGCCTTATTTGCCACTATAAAAATAAATTCTGATTCATTCCCAGGCCAGCAGAGAGTTTAAATTCAGTAAAATAACATGAAGTGAAATAACATGAAGTGAAAAAATAATTTTCCCTCTGTAAGATGATACATGGGTACAGAAGAGCTGTCCCAGTTTCATGTGTGAAGGAACACTTCTCTCTTTACTTTCCTGGACACACTACAATGGCTCCTGGAATGACGTGCAACATAAGCCATGACCATCATTTGTTTTTTTCATGTTAAAATATCAGGAGGGGGTTCAATGAATCTGTTTTAATGATATCTTTTTTTACTTTCTTAAGTAATGCATCTCTGCAATGAAAGATACTGTGGCTAGGATGTCTATGGAAGGTATGAATAGTTATGCTTCTTCCTACATCAAGGCTGATTTCATAAAGTGTCTTGTACTGCAGGATGTGTAGGCGTGGAACACGCAATGTACACAATGTACATTTGTCATACGGCCCCTTTGCACGCTGCGACACTGTAACCATATTTCCACTAGAAGCATTTTCTAACAGCTTGTGAGTTATTCTTTTCAATGGAAACACTCTTCGTCCTTTTTGGTTTGCACTTGTATTAACAGATTTCTGAGGCTCACTCACGGTGAACAGCGATGCTACAGGTCAGATAACCGACAAACTTAGCTCATGGGGAAAATAGCTCTGATAAAGCTGCAATTACAAGAAAAAAGAAATTACTTAATAAAAAATGAAATGTAGAAATACAAGCCTCAATTATCACATAAATGTGCAAGTTATTTAAAAAAATAAAAATAATTACATAAAATAAATATGACAAATTACTTATTTTATAATAAAGAATTGAATTATATTACATATATTATATTATATATATATATATATATATATATATATATATATTACATTCATATTGAATTATTCCCCAATATATTATTTTCTGTTTACACTTAATTCTGTTTTTAATCATTTACCCTATTTTTTTATTTATTTATTTCGTATTATAATTATTAAATACTATGTATAATACTTTTATGTATTTACAATTTATTTTCAAAATAACCTGCACATTTATTCAATAATTGATGCTTTCACGTCTACTCTTTCTTTCTTTCTTATTTCATTTACTTATTTATTTACTGTAATGGCAGCTTTGGTCTCAGAGGCGAAGTTGTTACCACACAACAATTAAAATGGATCATTCATAGAGTTGTCGTAATTTGCTGTGATCATTTTCTCAAGCTTAATACAAAGATTAGCATGCAGAGGCTCGGTTAATATCACTTGTGGTAAACTTGTAAGTGCTGTATAAATCAAAATGTATTATTAGTATTATGAATGCTGTTGCATGCTGGAATACCTTCTCCCCTGTGAGTCAGAGCAGAAACACATGGGTATAAACATATTCTCGCATGTGCAGCCATAGAAAGGTCATCCTGCCGAAACTCACAGTGAATTCTTTAACATATAAAATGATTCTAGACTCAATTTAAAGCAATCTGATACATGTCGTCTATCTGGAAGTCAGACATGTTACAAAAATATGTAGGCCTATTATTACTATAATTTTTACAAGCAAAGAACTACATCTCCTCTTTTATGTGAATACAATTTAATAAAAATAAATATCTTAGCGGTTTTGAACAGAACTCAGATGTTCCTAACCCAAAAAACATGCACATTTAATATCACTGTTATTCAAATGTACAGATGTACTCATTCTTTCCATCACAAGGGGAACAGAGCGTGTTGCTCTGAGGAGCTACCTCCAGTGGTTGCAGACAGTTTATAATCAAATGAGAACTGAACCACAAGTCAGTCTGTACTTCTCCATACGCCTTTCTAATTCAACGCAGAACTAAGCGCATGTATAGATAAGTGCGACCCACTTTCTGCTACAGTTGCAATCGAAATTATTCAACTCCCCATTGCACATTAGGTTTATTGGCAAACTGTACAATCTCTCAGCTGTTTGCAATAAACAAATGACACAATAACTGTTTAAGTAGTTCAATAAAACTAATATTGCAAGGGTTTTTATCCAAATTCAACACAAAATGCTGCTTTTAATGCCTACTGCAGTCTCAAAATGATTCAACCCCTTCATGACAGGCATCTTCAGTGCTTAGTCGAGCACCCTTCTGCTGTTATGACCTGCTGCACACGTGATGCATAGCCAGACACCAGCTTCTGACAGCGTTCCTGAGGAATCTTAGCCCATTCCTCATGGGCATTGGCCTCCAGTTCAGTAATATTCCTGGGTGTGCGTTTTGCAACCGCCTTCTTCAAATCCCACCAGAGATTTTCTATGGGGTTCAAGTCAGGCGACTGTGACGGCCACTCTAGAATCTTCCATTTCTTCTTCTGAAACCAAGCCTTGGTGAACTTCGAGGTATGCTTGGGATCATTGTCCAGTTGGAAGGTTGAATGACGCTCAAGCTTCAGCTTCCTCGTGATGTTTTTTCCTAAGATTTCCTGATACTTGACTGAATCCATCGTGCCCTCCGCACGCTGCAGGTTTCCAGTGCCAGAGGCAGCAGAGCAGCCCCAGAGCGTCACTGAGTTACCGCCATGCTTCACTGTGGGCAGGGTGTTCTTTTCAGCATATGCTTCATTCTTCTTCCTCCAGACATACCGCTGATCCATAGGCCCGAAAAGTTCCAGTTTTGTTTCATCGCTCCGCAGAACAGAATTCCAAAACTTCTGTGGCATATTTATATGGTTTTAAGCACATTGGAGACAACTTTTCTTGTGCCTTTGGGTCAGTAGTGGTGTGCGTCTTGGAGTCCGGGCATGGAGCCCTTCAGTGTTTAGTATGCGCCTGACTGTGCAAACTGAAATCTCAGTGCCTGCCGCCACCAACTCTTGCTGCAGGTGTTTTGCAGTCACTCGAGGGTTTTTTGACCACTTGCCTCCTCAGGAATCTGGTGGCAGCCGCTGATAGCTTCCTCTTTCTGCCACGTCCAGGTAGTGTAGCCACTGTTCCTTTAACTTTGAACTTGCGAACTATGCTTCCAACTGTATCTCCAGGAACATTCAGTGCTTTTGCCATCAAATTGCATCTTTTTCCTTGTTTGTGCAAGGCAATGATCTCTTCTCTGAACTTTTTGGACAATTCTTTTGACTTAGCCATATTTCTAACATGCAATCAAACGTCACTCCCAACAAACCCCGAGCCAGTCCAGGAATTTATGTGTTCTATCTCAAGCACCAGGTGTGCTTGAAACAGGGGGTTGAATCATTTTGAGACTGCAGTAGGCATTAAAAGTAGCATTTTGTGTTGAATTTGGATAAAACCCCTTGTAATATTAGTTTCATTGAACTACTTAAACAGTTCTTGTGTAATTTGTTTATTGCAAACAGCTGAGAAATTGTATATTTTGCCAATAAACCTAATTGAATAATTTCAATTGCAACTGTATGTAAAACAAAAAAAATCCAGACTAAAATGCTGTTTTTAATCACCTCTTTTCCCTTCAAACTACATGTGGTTGCAGTAATTTGACGAGTGCTGCAAACTAAAAACGAAACTGAGAACTTCGGCTCGGTGCTGCAAAGACTCCCACAACCACAGCAGGCGTAGTCAGTAAGGCTTTCAGCTCCACCCGTGCACTCTGGACATGCCGAGCGCTTGTAGCGAAGAGAAGCGCGCCTTCGATTTTCACACTCACAGGCCTGTCGACAGCGCCCTCATTGGTGCTCACAACTGTAGCTTCTGCCCTTATTAGGATATAGGGAAGGTATTAGATCAGAAAATGAGGTGTTGACTCGAAGTTTATCGGCTGCTTGGTGACCTCTGTTAAAAAAAGGGGAAAAGAGGTTTCTTCAACTCAGTGTTGCATTGTGCTCTGTGTGACAGGGATACAGTGGAGATAGGGAAGTAACCGGGATGTGTTTTACATGGGGGATGGACATTATCAACTGAAGGCCACACAATCAAACTGATGTGTGTGTGTGTGTGTGTTAGTTTATATGCCTGTTGCATCAGGCTGACACAACTTCCTGTCTCTTGCAGACGAGAAAGCAGCTACTGAACAGAGAACAGCTTGTCCTATTTAAAGATGTCAGCTTCTTTCCAACAAATGATGGCCTCGGCTGCAGAGTGTTGACACATCCAGTCGGTCAGATTGAGATTGTTAAAGTTGGTGCTCGGCAGTGGCGGAAGAAGAGCTCAGATCCCTTGTGCCTCGCTTTCAAAAAAAAAAAAAAAAAAAAAAGCTGCTCCGATGTCTTTACGGGACAAAAATGTCCCCGTCAAAAAAACTGCCATAAAAATGTTATATATTAATATTATTTAAAATCCTTGAGACAATTTCAGTCCTGATTATCACTACTGAATATTCATTTATTTCTCAGAATTCTAACCCTTTAATGCCAGTGTGTTTAAATAAGGCCACAGTTGTTGTTTTTATGATGAAATCCCCTTTACAAAAGTTTGATTATTCTTTGCATACTAAATGCAAGGGAGATTTTTTTTTTTTTTTTTTAACAGTCTGTCAATGTCATGTCTATCTGTCAATGATTTTGATGCATTTTTTATTTTTTTGTGCAGGAAAATAGCATTTATTTGCCCCATAGGACAAAGCCAGGGCTCTAGATGAGCCTGATATAATAGAATACATGATTTTATACTGTAATGGCCATGGGATTAAAAAAAGTGGTTTTAATGGGTATACATTTTTTTTCCAAAATAAATATTTTTTAAAACTGTGTATTATTATTTTTCAGTAATTTCTTGTATTTGTATTTATTTTTTACTGTATTTATGTGTATAGATAGTGAAACCATAATTTGTATAGCCTTGAGCTAATATTATGACCATTACTGAAGACTTTTAGTAAATGTACTCAGCACTGTACCTAAGTCCAATTTTGAGGTACTTTACTTTTTACTCCACTAAATGTATTCAATAATTTAAATCACTTTGCCGTTTCAGATTCAGATTAATAATACAAAATATAATCAAAAAATAATGTATCATGTATCACTGTACACGTTAATGTAGACCCAGTTTAATATGAAACTCAATTGTATCAACATGTAGTGAGGGGTCCTTGGCCTGAAAAACATTAAAGACCTCTGTGCTGAACAAAACTAAAAAAGAAACGAAATGCATAGAAGATAAAACAAAATGAGCCTGCACTTCAGACACTTAAATGACAGCGTGTGAGAAGTTTAGAGGAGAAACGTCTCTTTGGTGGAACTGCTAACAACTCACACACATCTGAAACGTGACAATAACTGGACAATATCTTATAAACTTTCCAATGTAAAATCTTAATCTGAAAAGTACCCATATCTGTCAGATGAATGTAATAAATGGATACACTCGAGTATCCATAAGTAAAGTACAAGTCCCTACACATCGTGAGTAAATCTACTTTCTGCTGGTTTAGAGCAGCTCAGGCGGCCTCTGTGGAGCTCGCAGGCCTGGGAGGGAAATAAGCTTGTGGGCGGTGCGGTGGTGTCGACACCCGGCCGAGCGTGGAGGAGCGCAGACGGGGAGGGGAAATGGCTGCCGGCCCAGATAAGGTCTATCAGGGGCCCAGCTTTAGTGTCCTCTTCTCACACACACACACACACACACACACACACACACACACAGGGAGTTAGGATCACTTCCCCACTGGAACAGGCGCGGATGCTAGTGGTCGCCTGCCAGATGAAGCGGCAGTGCTTCAGCGCAGGCCGCTGACCCAATAAATTGAAGAGGGCAGGGATTAGTGAAATACAGGGCAGGGGTCAGAAGATTTGGAGGGTTGAAGGCGAAAAAAAAAAGTGTGGCTTTAAAAGACACCATATGCTTGATTTTTTTTTTTTTTTTTTTTTTTTTACTCAATGCGAGCGAGTGACATGTTTTTTTTTTTCTAACTGGAGCATCATGAGTGATTGAATATGAATAAATTGATGAGCCACGGATTTGTTTCCCACATCCCCTTTGAGGTATTAATGTCACAATGACTTCTTTCCTCAGACATTAAACGACAAGAACTCCCAAAAAGGAATAGACGTCATGAACTGTGTGAGATCAGAAGCCTGAACACACCGAGTTTACATCCACAGATGAAAAGCAGAGTACACCTACTCAAGTACTGTGTTTAAGTATCATTTGAGTTACCTGCACTTTTCTTGAGTATTTCCTATATGCTTTATATAATATAATATAATATAATATAATAATAAATAATATAATGTGCTTTATATAATATTATATGCTTCTGTTTGACCACAATTCAGAGGAAAATATTAAACTTTTCATTACACTATATTTATTTAACAGCTATACTTTTCAGATTAAGAAAAACAAAATATGATAAAAAGGCCTCTTACAAAACACAGCGTCTAGATTAAAGATTTCAGATGTCTCCGGGTTGTTAGCAGTTCCACATAATAGAGATTGCCCCTCTACACGTCTGGCAAACACCCGGCCAAAGCCCACACAATGTTTTTGTGTCGCAGAACATTTTTTGTTATCTTGTGACCCACAGGACTAAAGTACTCAATTAAATATAGAGGAGCTAAAACTAGCTCCACCTCGACCAGCTGCACCAGTAAAATGCTGCTTACATATTAATGCAACAGTATTAGGATATTATGTCATATGTAATGATAGATCGGTTACAGGGACGAAACGAGCTCCTTCACTTTTGACACTTTTTTTTTTTATATAATCACATTTTGTTGATATATACTTCTGTACTTCTCCTTAAGTAGGATTTTGTATGCAGGACTTAATTTTTTTAATGGAGTATTTTTATTTATTTAAGTTGCTTGAATCCATGTTACAACTATACGTAATCGATTCCAAACATCTTTCTCCTAAATGTTACATTACTACATTGATGCAGGGATCATCAGACCCCATTTCAAAAGCCTATGAAGGGAAGAATAACAGGTAAGAAAGAGCTGGTGTGACTGAAAATAATGGAAAGTAACACACGACACTTCACATCGAGTATATATGAGCGGCCTCTTTGCAAAACAAAAAGACTGAGTTGGAGCTCACAGAACAAACTGTCGTGTGTTCGTCACGGTCACAGTGCACACAGGCATGCTGCTGCTCCTTCGCAGGGATTTGTTTGGTGACCTAGATTAGACTGAACTACCAGAGGTGCAGGAAATAAACTAGTTTACATCAAGAGAGAACATTTGGTTTTCTATGGAATCGATCAGTTGTTAGTGTTCTGCATTACTGCGCAGACATTACAGCTACACTCCCCAGGTTAGCATTGTGAGAAACCCCAACGGTTACATTTGGACATTCAAAAGGAACTGAAACCTGTGGCCTTTCACTTTTGGAAACCAACAGAAAGGTAATGGGTATTATAGTGACGGTGATGCCGTCTTTTAGACAAGGTTTCAATAAATTGCTCTAGTTGACGTTCACGTTAAATGATAGGCTCATATTTTTACAAGTCTGTCTTAAAAGTAGGCTCACGTGGCCCTATGTGCATGTGTTGCCTGCAATGGTCTCTCCTGTTCAAAGTCGCCGCGAAGAAATCCTCTCTTACTGCAAACGCACAAAGTTCTGTGAAAACACGCATTCTAAAGTGAGGACCATCACTTTCACTTAGTGGTGGAACGTAACCAAGTACATTAACTTAAGTACACATTCAAAGTATTGAGTACTTGAGTAGTTTTATGCAACTTAACACTTCTACTACTTCCACTACATTTATCTGACAGCTTTAGTTACTCTTCAGATTAGTTTTTCATCACCTTCCTGTCCAGAGAAAACCATGCATCTCCAGATGTGTTGATGTTGAATGTTTGTGATGGACTGAAGGATGAAGTGTTCCTTCGTGTGAGGAGAAATTTCTCCTACTTCTTAAGCTAAATAAAGTCTTTAAAAAGCCTCAGCTAGAAATGCATCGTCACAAAGCTGAAAACAGGCCGTTTTTCTGAGAAACTCATGAAAAGTTGACTTTTTAGAGACACGTGGTTCCCACAGGACAGAGACAAAGCTACACACATATGATGATCTTATAGAATATGATGCATAGCTGTAGATTAAACTACCCGACAGTATATAAGGGAGTTAATATGAGCACAACTTTAAACATCTACAGCAGTAAAATACAACATACACATTAATGCAGCAGTAATATTAATCCAGAAACATCATATATAACAGTGAAACACTGACAGGGAACATTTTACTGCTCGATCGATACTTTAACTACATAATACTAACATACTTTTACTGAAGTAAAGTGTGAAGTATGTTCAGTGTGGTATTAGTACTTTTACTGAAGTAAAGGATTATATATGTTGCCGTTCCACAGCTGATTTCAGTGAAATAAGGGAATTCTGAACAAACTAGAATGAAAAGTGTGTGTGTTTGCAGTTCACACTGCTGCTGCTCATCCTGGAGCTTCTATCGTTTCTACACCTTCTGAGCTGGAGGGCCAAAAAGACCCAACACATATCGTCCATGATTGTCTCATCCAACAGAAATATACTTGCAACACTTTGCCATTTCCAGGGTTTTCTAGTGAAACCCCCATCTCACAGAAACCGTTTTACTCATCGAGTTCTTTGTGTAACGAAACCTTCCTGCTCGTCTTTGTCGTCTGAGCAGGAAGTCACAAATCTGTTAGGCCATTCTCATGCTTAATATGTATTATCTGTCTATCAGTGGTGGAAGAAGTATTCTGATCCTTTACTTAAGCCAAAGTACTGTAAACAAAATACTCCCTTGAAAGTCAAAGTCCTGCATTCAAAAGCCTTCTTAAGTAAAAGTATGTCAGTATTATCAGGAAAATGTTCTTAATGTATGAAAAATAAATCGATTGAGCAGGAAAATGTTCCCTGTCAGTGTTTCTCTATTATATATGATGTTTCTGGATTAAAATTACTGCTGCATTAATGTGTATGTTGCATTTTACTGCTGTAGATGTTTAAGGTTGTGCTCATATTAACTCCCTTATATACTGTCGGGTAGTTTAATCTACAGCTATGCATCATATTCTATAAGATCATCATATGTGTGTAGCTGTGTCTCTGTCCTGTGGGAACCACGTGTCTCTAAAAAGTCAACTTTTTTTTGAGTTTCTCAGAAAAACAGCTTAGTGACGATGCATTTCTAGCTGATCCAAGAGGCTTTTTAAAGACTTTATTTTGTTTAATAAGTAGGAAACATTTTCTTTTAACTGGACAAGAAGGGTATTAAAAACTGTAATCTGCACTATAACTAAAGCTGTCAGACAAGTGTAGTAAGGTAAAAAGTACAATATTTGTCTCTGAGATGTAGCAGAGTAGAAGTAGAATGTGGCATTAAAAGGAAATGCTCAAGTAAAGTGCAAGTAACTTGAATTAGTTAAGTACAGTACATGAGTAAATGTACTTATTCGTCATGAAACTGTTAATAAAATGAACCGAATGTGAAATATACATGTTTAAGTAGGTCACATTCACAGATGTGCTCACAGTGTGTTGTAATCTCTCTCCGCATCATTGCGGGTTTATTGCCCAGTTTCACGTCGCGCTGTGCTGTGGACTAAACTGCATGAAGCTACAGAACGTCTACACCAGTGTAAATGACATCATCGCTCGCAGCACAGCATCTTGGTCAAGATGGAAAAACTGAGCTTAAGCCTTAAAACGATTTCAAGTGAAGTTGATTAAGAAAAATTAAATTAATAAAAGGAAATCTGGGATGCTCTAGTGTTTAAACTCAACATAAAAACACTCAAATGTTTAATGTCTGTTACCCTATTTAGTTTGTGTCATTGTGATCGAGAAAAATTGATCCTCTCAGTTGCTGTCAGCGTTTAAAAAAAAAAAAAAAAAGCGGCAGCAGAAGGCAAGAGAGTGAAGACGGAAGAGGAAAAGAGAGCGGCTGTGACTGTTAGACCTCTTCCTGTGGTTACATCACGTGTCTGAGGAGGCTTCAAAAGGAGACAAGTTCTTCTTCTTCTTCTTCATCCACTCCTTGGACAGACAGGAGACACCTGCGAGGCTGCTGGACAACCGTCGCCTCAAACAAGAGAAAAGACATGAAGGATGAGGTGAAGTATGATGGAAGACATTGCGTGTTTAATGCTAGAATTATTTGTGTCGACGTAGTGACAAAAAAAAAAAAGAAAGCGGCTTTTTATCTGTAATATAACGACTGTATTACAGCTTTCACTTTAATGCGCTGCATTTCTTTTAACTTCTAGTAAACTTCTTCCGAAGTCCATTTGGAATTTGGATTTTAAAAAAAAATAGCACTTAAAAGTGAATGTTCTTTTTTTTTTTCTTGCTAATGCAATATTATCTATTTGTTTAAGTGTTTTTATGCATCTCCTGGATTTTTTCATTCGCTCCGATTTGTTTCTGATCCAATAACAGATGTCTGCAATTATTGTTGGCCTTTTTTTATTTATACTTTTACAAGACTTATGAATGTACTGAGGGATCTGTTGCTTAAGACAGAAACGCTTACTCATGCCAGCCAAAATGGCTTCCTCAAGATAGCGCTTCCTGTGGCAAGTTCTGACTTTTGCCTTACACACTGCACTGCGGGGCAGTTTGAGGCACCAGGCTGGGTTTTATTAATGTGATTTTTGTCTTGTACAAAAACGCCGAAAGGCCTTACTTCGATTTGAACGAGCTTTCTGAAAAAAACCAAAGCGTTCAAATGTTTCAAGACAAATCAGGAAGTGTGCATTTTCTGGTTTGACATTGAAGCAACGGCTGTTGGAGGATTGAGGTTTTAGTCTGGTGTAAAAGTGTATCTGGGCGGGGGGAGGGGGTTGGTGTGTATGTGCAGCTGCAGACGCGAGCGCAGGTGCAGAAGAAGGAAGAAGACGAAGACGAAGACGAAGACGAAGACGGACAGTGGATGTACAGTGCAGTCATCCATAAAGTAGAAAGCACTACTAAACTCTTTGCCACAGTGTAGTGTTTCCTACTTTATGGATGAGTGTACTGTTGGCTTCAGGGAGAGGAGAGGCCCCCGCGTGGAGCCCGCCACGCAGGAAGTCCAAAGAAAGAGGAAGCGGCTTTGTCTCACAAGGCCACGCATCGCCCAGAGTGTTGCCCCAGTCAGTTCACATGGGCGGCGTGTGGCGCGGAGCAAAGCTCGCACCTCCATTTTATAATGCATCTGTGTCAACTGTCCTGAAAAAAAAAAAGAGATAATTATGCTCATATGATGTATAATCTGTTTGATATGGAATAAAACATTCTTAAAAAAGTACCTTGTGTTATACTCTGTTTTCCAGGAGCACCACATGCATCACAGACTCAGTGTTTTCTGTGAAAATATACATACTTTATTCCTGTAAAAAGATCCATATTGAAACAAACCATCACAATTTCAAGTCCTCTGTGTACTACATCTTCAGTTACTGTTCCACCATCCACATTGCCTGGACATGCAAAAAAAAAAGAAAGAAAAAAAAAAAGAATCTGAAAAACAATATTAACAAAAATATTTACAGATGGGTATTAAAAACATTAAATATATAAAAAGGTAAATCTTCCACTTTCAAACAATGAATGCAGGTCAGGGAAGACAAAAAAAAAAAAAAAAAAAAAGTTTCCAGCGCTGTATGAAAATATACCACACTGTCCCAACACTGTTCATTATATACACACAGCTTCTTCTCCACTGCATTGACAATCTACAACTCAAATATTGTAGACAAGTCCGCCTAGAAAACATAAATATGACAGTAACATAAATAAGGCCGAACATGGGTATAACATTGGTATGCATGCAGTCAATAAACAGCCTGTAAACAACATATTAAAGACTAAACAAGGTCTTCTTGTAAGGCTAAATATGATCAACTGAGCTAAAATACTACCTACATGGGAGCTATTCAGTCAACAGCGGAGCCGCCTACTCACTACACAGCAGGTAGAGGAATACTTGTGCAATAAAAGGCCGTCAAATACAAGATCAGTACAAATATTCGCTGTACATTTCGGCAACTTTTTGAGCATCCGACCCTCTTAGAAAACAAAAAAAAACAGACAAATAAAACATACAGTACAGACTCAGTCTTGCCTCTATCCCGGCTATCTCACATCTAAAGTGTCTTTGTCTTGGCATCGTCATGCTCCCTTTATGCAACACTGACAGACATTCATGACAGTAAAGAAAAACCATTTGCCTCCAACTCGTGTCATCAGGTGTGACTCCATCAAACAATGCGAGTGAAATCAGGCCTGATCTTCAAAGAGGAACCTTCGCGCATCAACTACTCCCACTGAATATATCCCCATGCTGCTGGATGCCTGCTCTCTCGTAGCTACGGTAACAGGCAAAGCACCTAAGATTTTGGCATATTCTGCAGTTTTTTTTTTGACAGCCAGAGTCAACAAGTGGCTCAGCATTAATAAGAAACTACTAGTAAAAACCTGAGAAGTTACCTAACAGCCCCGTGTCACACAGATAAAAAGATCTAATCAGAATGTTGTTGCTGATAACGAGCTCAACGCTAAGGCCTGGTCCACACACTCGCAGCAAAACTCAAAACTACACCTTAATGTAAGTGAAGCTGTCACAAGCCATTAGAAGATACAGAAATGTTCATTTTTTTTTTGTTCTAGTATTGCTGTACACAATAAAGTTTACACTTTTTTACGCAGTCTACACTTTTCGGACGCAAATGTTTGGACACAAAGAAAGAATCCTCGTCACACTGCACGGGCTGATAGACGCCGTTTGACCTCATATTATCACACCACAACTTGATTATACTCAGACATGGAGGCAGAAGAAGAGACATGAAAAGGTTATTGCAGAGTCCATCACAGTACAGCAGGGCCATGAATTAGATGTCATTCTGCCAAGTGTTGTGCCTGGTAGTTGTTTTTGAATGTAAAAACTTCCAACACGCTAAGTTCAAACCTTCATGAATGTTATGTTATTAATGGAACCAGCACTGAGGACACTGCTTCACTCTAATGTGGATGCTAAATTAATCTTGAATATTTTCAGTATTGTGATTTTGGAGAATTTAGGTATTTAAGTCAGTATATTACGGAAGACAATTAGGGCCCGGCATGAAAAAGAAATATCTTGAAAGAAGGATTTTTTTTTAAATTTTAAACTTGGATTTCTAAAATAAAGTTGAAATGTCAAGAAAAGTATTCAAACTTTCTGTATATTCATAACCCTAGTAGTTCGACTTCATTCTGAAAATGGTATTTCAACTTTATTTTCAACATTTCGACTTTATAAGAAAAAAAAGTTCCTCCTCCTATTTCTTTTTTCTTATGCCTGGCACTAACAAATCAATAATTTTTTTTAATAATAATAATAAAATATAATAATTTTTAATAATTCGATTAATCAATTATTCAAGAGGTTTTCAAACTGACCACTTGGAAATGATAGTAACTTGAACTCCAGAACTTCAGAGTATCATCACATTTTTAAGTTTTCTTCAGTATCAAAGCTATCCAGCGATAACTGTCTATACAGCCATGAGTTCACTGGAAACTGGAAGTGCTAATAGATCATTCAGCATACTTTTAATAGTGCCTTTTTGAAAATAAATTGTAAACAAATATAGGCTAAAATACAGGGCTCAAGCTGTAGCCCACAGCTAACACCCTAAAATCATGGGAACTGTAGTTCCAAAACTTGGGAGCATCATAATCCCCCTTATAGAACATTATTATAATCAAAAATCCATTAATATTAAGTTATTTCAAGTTGCTTAATGGATTTTTTTCAGTACTTCTTTGACAGTACTGAGGCTCAGAATGACCCGACATGGTAGTTCTATTCCTGGAACACTGACAAGCTCCTCTATCTATTCATAAACACATATTTAAAATCATTTACTCTAGCTGTACATTTTACCCTTTTAACTTCAGATTCAGATTATAAATACAAAACGTGAATCAACTACCCTGCAGTATAACAAGCAGTTAATATGAACGCCAACTTTACCAGCTGCAACATTAAAGTGATGAACACATTAATGCATCAATAATTATAATACAATGATATAATATATATTATTTTGAGAGGGGGTCATTCTGCATAATGAGTATTTTACCTTTGGTACTTTAAGTATATTATACTTAAGTAACACACACTGTTAAGACTTTAAAAACCCCTGCATGAGTCAATCTGGAGAAAATTGATTAGCAACTATTATGATCTATGTGTTGTAATATTTTAAGCAAACAAGCCAAATATTATACATTTGATGTGAGAATGAGCTTTTTTCCCTCCTACATCATAGTAAATTGAATATGTTTAGGTTTTGAAGTATTGGTCGGACTAAACATGACGTCACCCTGTGGGCTGTAGGAAATTGTGATGGCCGTTTTTTTTTTAATGTTTTACAGGCCAAACGATTAATTGATTAATCGATAACGATTTAATAATAATGATTAGTTGCCGGCGTATTAGCTAACAGAGCAGCATACTGATCACCAGATGCTACATTATTTTTTGCACACGCTGCACGTCTCTCACACAGACAGAAAATATGGACTATTATGCAACATTTAGGCCAGTTGTGACTGTTGCTGTCACAAACATCGAGAGCTTCCGTGCTAATGTCTGAGAAAGGCATCTGTTTTCAGTCTTACTGGAGGACTGGACACACACACACACACACACACACACACACACACACACACACACACACACACACACACATACACACACACACACACACACACACACACACACACACACACACACACA
>CALSCE010000030.1:6401789-6455967 GCA_943593645.1 Bovichtus variegatus
CACACACACACACACACACACACACACACACACACACACACACACACCTTAACATTCTTTACCTTCAATAAAAAAGTCTTGACAGTTAACCTTAAACCCCATAACTAATGAAATCTAAACTACACTCATCAAAGTAGATCATAACCGTCTGTGACAGCTCTATATGACCAACCTCCTGCCCCGATGTCATTTCATGCAATGTGGTGATGGTTAGGGGCCGAGAGTCTGACACAAATAAATAACATGTTCTGTACAAAGTATAAATAAATACTCTCATAGACAAGAAACACATGTGAGGGACAAGCAGAAAGAGATTTGAAATACATCCGCTCCGGATGGATAGTGCATTCTTTATAGTCACACAGAGGAAGAGATGGACTGCTGCTTCTGTTCGTTTGCTTTCAAATAAATAAAGTGGCACCAGTACATGTATTTCATTCGCTGTGTGTGTGTCTGAGCTGGGCTGAAGTCTGGTGTGCTGTTCAATATCGTTCTGTATCATATTGTTATCAATAAACCGATCCATTGAGAGATAACTTAGTGTTTTATATCGAGCATTAAAGCCTATTGAGTTGAACATTTGCAAATGCTTAGACAGTTAGGTAGTATTTAGAGAATATATCTGCACACTTCAACATGCACATCGACATGCTCGTGTGATGCTATAAGCGGTATGTTGATGTACTCTAAGTTTAACAGCTGCTAGCAGTGCTCTAAGGCAAATGTAGAATTACTGACGGTTAAAGCATCAGTTATTAGATCTGATAGCCACTAACCGTGCCGACTACCGACTGAGACTAACAGTGAAGATAGAAAAAGTGCTTTCAATGTGACGCGAGTATTCTGAGTCAGATGTCCTGACTCATTCTTTCTTGCTGGATCCCAGCTTTTTGAACAGATTCTTGCCTTTGGAGAAAAAGCTTTTCTTCTTCTTGCCTTGTGGGGAGCAGTCCGTCTGTGCAGGGCTGTCTGCGGGTAGGGGGGCTGCAGGGGAGCAGCAGGCCTCCACTGGAGCTGGAGCTGGAGCTGGAGCTGGAGCTGGAACTGGAGCTGGAGCTGGAGCTGGAGCTGGAACTGGAGCTGGAGCTGGAGATGAAGCTGGGTCCAGGTCTGACACGAGGCTCGCAGTGGGTGCTAGTTTGGGTGCCAGGTTTGTGAGCTCTGTTGGGTCAGGGAAAGCCTCTTCTAGAGTTGAGGGCCCGGGATCTTGTGGCTCTATAGAAGACGTCCAGGTGTCCTTAAAGAAGAGAGTAAGACTTTTAGAATGCAATAACTAAAGCTTAGCTGTGCTTAAAATGATAGCAGCAAAGGGAAACATAAGGATAGGACACATACAGAGGAGGGGACTGTGAATCTGAGATCTCAACTCTTTGTTAAACTAAAACCATCGGGAGGTGCAGGATCCCACGCAAATAAGCAGTGTGGGGGTACAGTCAAGGTGGAGGGAAGAGGACGTGAACAGGGAGTAATCGCTGAGCTGCCATAGTTCTCTCTATAAACACTTACGATCAAGTCTCGAAGTGTACACTTCGTTTCTGCTTCTGCAAAAGGCCATGCAGGAAACAGTGGGGCGAAAGAAGTGCAACAGGGCAGAATTAAAGAAACAGAACAGAAAATAACCAGACGCTGTAAATGCATGAAAGAATTAAATAAAAAAGGACATTTTTGATGTCAATGATTTGTGAAAATGACACATAATGCATGCCTGCAGGGGAGGAGGTTGCCCACAGTTCAATATACAGTAATGCATGCTAGATGCATAGAAATGCTAAGCCACCTGTAATTCTTTCTTGTGTTCTGGTGCAGGCTGAGCCGGAGCATCCTCCGGTACGGCCTGCAGGAAGTTGGAGGGCACCAGGCCGCTGTGTCCATTCAAGTCTCCCTGGAAGAAAAATACAAGAAAAAACAAGGCTGTAATTCAACTTACTGTAAACCCATACTCTGCTATTTTGTATTAGTCGATCAACAGAAAATTAATCAACAACTATTTTGATAATAGATTTATCCATTAAAATGGCTACAAATGAATAGACCTATGTTATATATTTAGTTGAGCTGTGTGTTTACGGGAAATCTGTGATTTTAATCAAGGTAACGGTCCATTTCACTTGGCCGCATGTCAATAGCTGCATATCCTCTTAGGGCATGCGTCAGCGTTGTGGTTGCCTGCGACAAGCTGTCATAAATGTAGTTTTTATCCAGTTTTAAACCACATTATTATGATAAACTATAGATCTTTTTTTTTTTAACTATACATTTGAACCGGATGAAGAATCATCGGACGTTGATGCAAACGTTAGCGGCAGCTCGGCTCGCAGGCCGTCAGGGACATCATATGTCTGCCATATAGCATCGGGGGAAAAAAACACAGATTTTTTTTTTTTGCTGCTTTATTCAGTGTTTTAACGTTTTTAATCATCGGGTTCGTTTGTTTTGGAGAGGAGGAGAACTCTGCGGATAATTCGGCTCCCATTAAAAACCTCCTGAAAGATGAACACTGAAGGAATCCTGACCGGGAGAAGCTGAGAGGGACCCTTTAGAGAGGGTCACTAAACTACGTCTTTTGTTATTGTTCTGATTCAGAGATCCCAAGCGCGGGGGAAAAAAACATATTGTGCATTTAAGTAACATGCCAAATATGTATATGTGACAGTTCCAGGTTCTTAAATGCAAGAAGTTACATAGGGCTTTAGAAAATAATGAAGGACCAAACGATTAATCGATGTTGCTAAATATTTGTTAGTATATTGCTAATATTGTTATTATTCTATTTAAAAATTTTTATACATATACATTTCATAATGTTGTATTATTACTGTATACTGCGTGTATATTACATATAATGCACATATATTATATTCAATATTATATATTTTTTATATATTATGTACATGGTATTTTTTATTCATTAGAACACCTGTACTATAATGTAACGCATAATCTTTTTATTTCATTCGAATAGTACAGATCAATAAAGTCTTTTTTTTATTTCATCTTATCTTTGTTTTCTGGAAGAACTCCTCTTGCACACAGTAATTGATTCTCGATGTTAACACTTACGTAGAAGAAGCCATCTTCGTCCATGTCACCAAACACATGTATGATGTCTCCTGCACTGAAGGTCAGCTCGGCCTGAATCCAGTCATGAAAAAAATAGGCGGATAATGAGCAAAGGAATGACCACACATATAGTGCCTTGGCCTGGCAGACAGATATTATGCATGTGCTGACCTCTATGTCAGTGTTTGGGGAGCTCTCTCGCGGATCATAATCAAAGATGGCGACCATCCTGCGAGCTCCTGGGGCTGGGCTCCCCACAGCTGCAGCAGCGGCGGCGGCGGCGGCGGCGGGAGTCTGGCCTGGATCTGTCAGTCAAACACAGAGAGAAGGTCTGATAAACTGATGCCTGGAGGAGTAATCAGCTCATCAGCATGCAGCTCATCGTGTCTGCACGTTCCCACTCTCTCAGCGTCATGCTAAGCCGAGGAAAAGTCACATCACTGCAGTCAAACACATGGAAATAAAAATAGAAACAACAGGAGATTAGCAGTGAGAGTTTTTATCTTCATTAAAAAAGCTTGTAGCAGCTTGAGCTGTAAAAAATGAAGACAACTGGAATGACTTGATGATTAAATGATGCCACTGTGAAATGAAAAGAGGAGTTAGGAGAAGGGACTGCTTGACATTTATAATCGGGGTTAATGAAGAATTTAATAAGAAGACATTTGGTACTTTCATTTAGGTTACTCTAGGAAATAATATTCTATTGTTTTGCTGTTATTCTTTCCAACCGAAGGAACATGCTTTCCTTTATTGGGTATCTTGAAAAGATTCTTCAGTATTACTCCAAATAATCAAACAGTCCCTAATAAGGATGAATGAAGGTGAGCCCTGGTGTTATCAGCAGTTAGAAAACAGTCCAGCCATTTAAAAAAAAAAAAGAAAAAAAAAGGTCACAAAATGGCACATAATTGCATTAAATAGCAAGTAAACGCATGCTGTCCTCCGGTGGACGTTGAAACGGTCGTCTGATCATGCAGGTGAAAACAGAGGTCAAGGTGCTAACTACAAACCTTGGCTGGAGGAGTCTAAGCTCTCCTCCCAGAGCGCCGCAGACTCCACTGGAAGAGACGAGGTACGGGAAAAGAGCATAAGCACAGTCACAGAACGATACGAGACCCCAAGGGCCAAAGAATAAACTGAAGAGTATTTCTCCGTCATCACACAAAGTCACAGATGGAGATCAGAGGGGATGGATGTCTCAGCAAGTGAACTTTAGGTGATCATGTAATGCAGTTGAGACGTCGAAGCAGAATACTGGCAAAAAGGGCTATTTTTAATCAATACGTGACCACTAGGGCTGAATATTGTTTTTTTTTTTTTTTACATTTGAAGCTTTTGGAGTTATTGGAAATGTTTGGAGTCAGAAACAATCCTACGCAGCTAACACATATAATACTAATAATATTAGTGTAGCCTAATCTTTATCTGCAACTGTGCAGAAACAATAGACATGCAAAAACAAGAAAAAAAAGCTTTTCAGCATTCGAATGTAGATTTTTGCCGAACATCCACATAGTGTTTTTTTTCTAAGCGGCAGCATCAGTTGTTCCCATTAAGGAGAGTGTAGGCGGCCGCCTCGAGAAAAAGCGTTGCACCCACCGTCTTTCTTCTAAGCGACAAGCTTGTTTTAGCGCGTCTGTCTATCCTAAGATGTTTATGTCAGACAGACATTATTGTAACAAAGACCGAAAAGCCCATTTGTGGAAGCAGCTCATCCGGGGGGGACGCGGAATGTTGCTAGCAGTGAGTTTTGTGCATCTATCATATGTATGATCTATCGTCATACGCGTTGTCTCCTTGCTCTACGGCTGTCAGATTGAGCAGTGACAAGCTCATCCATACAGAGTATGCATCCTCCGGTTGGTCACTTCATAATTTTATCCTATAAGACATTTGTGTGACCTTTGACCACCAATTTATAATCCAAGTGGATGTTTGGGCTAAATTTGAAGAAATTCCATCAAGGCGCTCCGGAGATATTGCTCAGATATTGTTCAGGAGAATGGGATGGAAGGACGTACCGACAAACTATTCGGTGCAGCCCTGACTGCCACATTCTGCCGCTGTGTCTGCAATGTATTACATGAATATCCAATGAAAGCTGACAGGACTCACTCAGTACTTTAACATTTGTGAAGGTGTTACTGACAAAAATCATAAAAAAGGTTAACCTGTGGAGAGATGAAGAGCCAATCAGCACTAAGAAAGAAAGTGTAACACTAGGCCTTAATTATAAAATATGAAACTACTGTGGAGAGACTGCTGGGAAGCTGTCTGATATCATTACTACAGCAGCTGACTTAACAATCCCCCCCTGGTCGCTGAGTGAGAAACAGCAACTGAAAGAGCAAAAAGGCTAAAGTGAAAGAGACAGAAAGAGAAGCAAAACAGAAAAGAGAACAGAGGAGGGAGGTGGGAAGCCGCAATCTGCAGCGAGACACACCTTTCTTGGATCGTCTCGGTTTCGGCGGTGGAACAGGGCGACGGGGAAGCTGTGCGTGTGTGCGAGTGCCTTTATGGAGTTTTAGAAAGGAAAACCCAAAAAAAACAAACAAATGAAACCAAAAAGAAACACAAAAAGGTGCATTTTTTTTTTTTTTTTTGAGAGAAGCAGACCAGACAAAGTAGACAATGAAAAGCCAGTGAAGAGCAATTTAAAAATGACAACCAGTGAGCAGCAGACACAGCAGTGACAACGAGTGGAAGTGAAAAGGTTAAACCATCTGCAAACACCGCTTTGGGTAGAAAAGCAGAAAACGGAAGCAAAGGGTGTGCTTGATTTTGCTGTGGGCTCACTACAACCCGCCACAGGCACACTTGACTTGGGTTTTTCTTTTTTTAGACACCTGCATGAATATACAGTGACTGTGAGAATTGATGGTTATGATTTCCTTGATAGCAACACAGTGAACAAAAAGCAATAAAAACGAAAGTAATGCCACTAGGAAAGTTTTCATTTGAAATCTAGTCTGATCTGATGAGAGCTTTCTTTGTGCTTCCTGCTGGGTCAAAAGGTCAACAGGCCGGAGGGAGCTTTTACTTCTCCTCCTCCTCTCATCTGGAACATAGCTTCCATTTTTGCCCCCCCCCCCCCCGAATTAACCACAAACTAAAATATGACAATGTGTCTCTTTACACAGCCCGCCAATTTAAAGACTCGGAAAAGAAAAGAAGAAAAAAAATATATTTTAAGTCTGGATTCTGCAACACTTGTGCTGCTATTTTCACTTAAAAATAACCGGGGGTGATATTATGAGTCAAACATTACATTTCACTCCTATGTTAAAAGGATGTCCAAATCGAGTCATTTCCAACACATTTATAACAGCACACAACATAATCAGAATTAGAACAGAGCACACTGTTTGTGGGCACGTCTTTGGACAGTTTCACCTACCGATCTTCTCCATGGAGGCCGCTGTGGACAAGAAGCCCTGCTGCAGTAGCTGCTGCCGGGTCTCCTCGTCCTCCACCTGGATCTCAGACACCATGTTACACGGCACATAGCCCAGGTGACCAGCAGACTCTCCTCTGTAGAACCCGTCTGCGTCTTTATCTCCATAAACCTGTGGAGAGGAGTGTAAAAATGTACACCTGTGATATTGCTTTTGAGCTTTTGAACATATGTCAAAGTTACAGAAGTTCTCCAGAATGACTCATGAGTGGTGCATCATATACAGTGGGCCTTTTTTAACCTCCTCAGGGAGGCTTTGAAGGAAAAGACGTGCATGATTGTCAGGGTTATTCCAGTAGTGTGTGAGCTGTGTGGGGACATACTTTGATGATCTGTCCTTCAGTGAAGGGCAGCTCTTCCTCAGCAGCATCAGGATTAGGTGACATAGTGACAGGATCATACGGGAAGAGGGCCACAAAGATACGGATGTCACCGTCTACTTTGATCTTCGGTGAATTGACACCACCTGCAGAAACACACACACACACACACACACAAACACACGGTTACAATACTTCATTTGCTACGCATGTCCAGGTGCATTTGGCACAGGTGTGGTGATGGTATGGTAAGGGTGGATTCCACTGGTTTAATGCAATAATTTCCTGAAAATATAATATTGCTGAAATTGTAATACATTTGCACTTAACCTGATCAAAAAATGAAATAAAAAACCCAGTTATGCAATAACTCAACCAATAATGTAATAAAACGTCTGATAATGTAATACTTTTGACAGATAATGTAATACTATGTTCATTTTCAGTCCAGAATTTAAGAAAGTTATATGCATTGGATTTGAAATGAAAGAATGTGTGAAGATCAGGCAAAGGAAGCACTTTAGTCAATAAGAATCACCGGAGAATCCGATGAAAAAGAACATTTCATGGAGACTGGAGTTTTGCCTTCATCGCTCGCTTGCGTAACGTTAGCCATCTTCTGCAGCTTTTCTCATCTTCTGACGGCGTCTAATCTTAGATCCACGTCAGTCTTATGGACGATCCGTGCACCAATTAGGTTTCACATTGATAGGAAATGTAGTTGAACACAACTTTGCCTGATGAAAACGTAGCTCTTGCAATCTACATAAAGCTAGATTTTACATTACAAACATGAAATCAGTGTCCGATGTTTTCAGTAGTAACACTAACAGTTTTATACATTTTGTATACTTGCACACTTATACTATATATATATTTTTTTTACATTATCCTTCAAAATTATACCATCATCAGTTTTGAAAAAACCTGAAAGGTAAACATGTTATTACAATATCAGTCGGGACATTTTTATTACATTATTGGTCAAGTTATTACATTATTGGGTTTTATTACATTTTCAATAAAAAAGTGCACATTTTATTACATTTTCAGAGAAATTATTATTTGGGTGCTACAGCACCAGTTTCAAGTAAGAATGTATAATTCCTTGTTTTTATTCTTTCGTTCTTTTCTAAAAAGCTTTTGTTTTCATGCAATTTATTTTTATTTGATTACTTTGCCTAAATAAAATTGATTGTGACTACTTTTACACTACACATACTCTGCACACAAGCCGTGCAAAGCTTGCAATAGCATAGCCAGCTCTCCCCTCCCCCACCACCCATCGACCGCACTGCTGCTAGGAACGGCGCTCGCCGAGCACAGGCATGTCCTTAAAAGAGGTAATGAAGCTAAACCACTGATCCTAAGCTGTGTGAGCCGTTTGACAAACGTGCATGATCTGCAGCGAGCAGGCACCGGGGGGAAACGCTGTTTGACCCACTCTCTGATACAAATCTGAGGACGTTTACTGACACAGGCAAAAGAAAAGAATATTATCAAAGATGCAACTTTACAGATCGTGCAAAGCAGCCTTAAAAATGTAGCTTTTAGTGTGGTTTACAGCATAGCAGATATGAGGTTTGACATCAGTGTGGCTAAAAGTATTACACCTGCAGCCTATTTGACAGCCAGCGACAAATTTGAAGAGCTGTAGTGAGACTTTAAGCTGAACTAAAGAGACGTGTTCTCTATCTCATTAGGGAGAATCAGCCCATCTGTGGCAAGAGTCACGGGCAGACGACTTGCACACTTTCACATCCTCAATCATCTTCTAGTAGATAGAGACAGAACTTCTCCCCGCTCCCTTCCTCTATCTGTGCGCACGTGTATGCATGCGTGTGTAGTGCGCGCACATATATACCAGAAAGGTTAGACTTATTAAATGAATGTGCAGTCTGTATCGTCACTGAGGAGAACAGAAGAGAGTGAGTGAGGAAGAGGAAGAGAGGGACTCGCTCGCTCTCACTGCAAGCCGTTTCTTTGCTGGCTAATCGAGGTTACTATTTTAATGTCTGTCACTTCCTCCTGTCATGACAAGCCACTTTGAGTTAAGCCGTTTCTCAGCTTAGCAGGCTCTCTCGCACTTCTTCACTGCGGCTACAGCACCTCCTACCCCCTGACCCCCACCTCCCTTCCTACACGAGGTGCTAATCTGACTACCATCATGTGAGAGTGGGCGAGACTTACCAACTGAAAGCACAGGTGTGTCAGCATCAGACTACTTCATATTTAAGTTAAGAGGGAGAAAGAAATCAAGAGAAAGAGGAAGCAGGAAGACGAAAGAGGAAAGACTGTCTGACCTCTGAGTTGCCTGGCCTGTAAGCACGCTGGTTTAGAAGAGAGCTCAGCCTGCACTCCCCACGACGGACCTGCCTCAGCGGGAGGGACCTGGCTGGGCTCCTGCACAACATACAGAAAAATGCACAAGACAATCAGAAAACAAATCATCTAATAGAGAAACACAATCACTACTGGGGAGGAGAGGGCAAATGCAGCTGTTTTAAAAACAATATTCAATGATCTACGCTTCATCCAATGTCAATCTATTTGAACTGTTACTTATTTCAGTAGAGATCAAAACTTCATCAAATACAGAAAAACCCAGGTTTACTGTTTGCACATAAACATGTTCCCTTTTTTGCATTGTGGTGGTGTTAGCGTACACGGACCAAAGCACATCCATTGTAAGCTAATGCAGGACAAGGCAGACTACTTAAAGAGAAAAGTGGTTAACAAGGTGCAGGAGGATATGAATGCAACAGGAAGTATTGCAGTCCGACAGAGGGAGAACAGAGTCAGCTACACTTTGGTTGATAAAGATCTTATAGTCTTATAAAGATTAGACGTAGGGATGAGAATCGAGAAGCGGTTCTAAATTGGCCGATCCATTGGAATTGTATGCCGTTCGCATTCATCAATTCCTTTTATTGATGCCGGCATGCCTTTCTGACAGTTGCGTGTCGCAAAGACCTCATGTGTCATCACGTCGAAGTCTGCGATTATGCTGCTGAAAACTTGCAACAAGAAGGGATAGGGATGAAAACCAAAAAAAAAAAAGTCTAAAGCCTGCCTTCATTTCACGAAGAAAGATGACATCAGTGCTGCTTGTAATATCTGTAAAATGATTGTCATTTATTTTAACATGTTGAAATGTTATTAGGCAGACATTCCGCACTATTTTAAGACTCGGAGAAAATAAAACAGTTGATGCTGAAAACCAGTGAGGGCCTACTTTCTATCCAACACAGAAGAAATTGATCAGGAATCAAAAAGGGAAACAAACAGATAGGCAGAATCGATGGCATAGGTATCAATAAAATCTTCATCAATTCCCATCCATAATTAGAAGACTGAAGCCACAGGTTGATGATGAACTGGTTTAAACTCTTTGAAAGCCTTTCTTGGCAACTAAAGAATATACTGTATTTTTCTTGCTTTTATAACCACCACAGAATGTGCTACCTGACCTCCCTCTGTCCACTGCAGTGATGATGATGATGGACACCGTGGCTGTCTACTGAGCGGTGGAGTTAAGTGATATCCACTAAAGGACTCGGAGGGTTAGATCCACACTGCTACAGGGAAGAGGAGGGGGCTGGGACAACACACCCATGGCAGCTGGCCTGCAGCAACATTTACCAGCGGGTCAGCCTTCAGCCCTCGGCGGTGAGCAGGTCTGCTGTGCTCCATCTGAGCCCCCTCCACCCACCACTCAGAGCTCATTTGCTCCATCCCCGCCTCCCCCGCACTGTACTGCACCGGCTCCTCGTTGTCATCTGTGCCGTACTCCACGTCGATCTCTGCCTCCTGACCTACAGGTGACCTCAGAGTGCGTTCTGGTTGGCTGACCGGGTAGGGTCTTGGCGGGATAAGACCATGGCCGGGGTTGGCTCCTGTGGCGGCGGCCATTTGACTCCTGAGCATGGCCTCCCTCCTAAGGCGGTCCCCTAGCCCTCTGAGCAGCGATCTGTCTTTGCTGTAGGGGGGCAGCTGGGGAGGACAACTGACCCGCCTGCTGCTGGGTCCCTCATATAAACTCATGTCTTCTTCTTCAGGATAACCCATGGCGTCACCTGCGTCGGAGTAGTGCACCCTGTGCTGCGTCTTAGGCTTGAACTGCAAGGGTCCGTGCCGGAGTAAAGGCTCTGTGGTTAGGGATCTGGGATCCCTGTTGAAGTGGTGATGGTGAGGGGGAAAGTTGGGGTTGTGGTGATGCGGGAGATGTTGGGGGGCATGTTGGAGGCGTTCTGAGTCTCCGGGGCGAAGGTGGCCGGGCCTGGGTCGAGGCTGACTGCGGCGGGTTAAAGGCTCATCTTGACTGCTATCTTCCTCTTCTGTCATCTCAGGGATGCTGAACAGCTCCTTGTTGTGGTACGCCTCAGCGGGCAACTTAAGGATCCTCTCAAGTACCTCCTCCTCACTGTCTGAGGTCTGCAAATGACGTGACTAGAAGGCCAAGAATGGGTTGGTGGGATAGGAGAACATATTGTTCAGTGAAAATAAGAGGAAGTGCAGACAAAACAGAGGGCAGCCCGGGCATGCAAAGGAAAGAGAAAAGAAAGAGGAAGAAAAAACAAAAAGAATCTCAATCAAGCATGATCAGAAACATGACAGAAGAAACTAGGCCAACGAATGATCATTTAACTATGCAAGAAAACCTGAAAGAAGCTCATCTTCCACACAATATGTAGGGCACTCATTCCTTTACCCTGTTTGCTCTGACCGAGTAGCCCCTGGCCTGTGCTTCTCCAAAGTGGTCAGAGTAAAGTTCCTCCTCCTCCTCCTCCAGGATGTCGGACAGATCTGAACGGCTGTTGTCTGCGAGGTAGTCACTGGGAGGCTCCACGAGCCCTCTGCTGTAACTCTGCAAAGAAATACGTCAACTTTCTGAAACAAACTATCCAATGTATCTTACATTTTAAAGCCTTAGTAGTCATTCCATTGAGTAGTGAGTAAAATAAACAATAAACAAATCTCCAAGTTAAACTATAATAATATGTTGCAGATGCAGATGCGCACTTGAAACAAAGCTGTACAGCTGAATATATTAAATATATATGCCTATGGCCTTCTTCTGGCATTGGTCCAATTCATGCCCCTCTGAGAAACAGCACTGGTAAGAGCTCACTCGACTGAAATATGATGCAAATGTATTAACTAAGGTTAAGACTTTCTCAATATGAGAGCAAAATGTGAAGAAATACATGCTCAAAATTTTTCCTTATGCATCATCTTCATAATAAAGTATATTTTAATCAGGGTTTCTGTAGGTTCCCCATGTTAAAAGTAAGTCTTTTTAAGATCTTTGTTTTTATTTGTATTTATTTTTAAATACCGCATAGAATGTAATTCAACACCACAATGATATAACATTATCTATGTCAAATATAAAAGTAGGACAGCATGGCCTAGAATCAGGTAATATTACGTCACATTTGTCTCAGTACTTCCCAGCAGCATATCATTTTGTTAAAGGGTAACTTCTGTATTTTTAAAACCAAACACACTGTTCAGGGCTCCAGAAGACATCAGCCACTTTATATGTAGAACTATTTAATATATAACCTGCTCTTTCACAGTATGAGGCTCATTAAGTGGTGGTGGTCGGGCTTCTGAATAGATCACTGGAAGGTTGTGAGTTCAACACCAGGGGCTGCCACCATTGAGCCCCGGAGCAAGGCACTTAACCCTGAGTTGCTCCAGACTGTCCCTGTAGTTAGTTCACTGTAAGTCGCTCTGGATAGGAGCGTCTGCTAAATGACAAATAATAATAATAATTTAAATGATTACATTGATGGTTATTGGGGAATAAGACAACACCTCTGGCAGGCTCAACGAAGAACTCTGCTTCCCCCCCTTCAAATCAGTTCTCAGCAGTGATGGACTCAGCTACACCTACATGATATATTCATTTTTGTTGTGAAGAGCAAACCGTTTCAAATAGTCGCGGGCTGACCTGCTGCTCTCTACTGTACGCTGGCTCTTGGTCCTGTCTCAAAAACTCCTCAATGGACACCAAGCGGGTATTCTCTTGATCCTCCTCCGCCTCGGACTCCAGCGGTGAGGTGCTAGGGGGTCGGTGGAGGTTAATGTCCTGAGGGTTAAGGAGGTCTGTGATCGGGGCTTTGGGTGGGGTGGGGACGCGCTCAGGGGTCCCGAGCTTGGCACTGGGGTCCTCGATGAACTCTGTGATAGATGGGAAAGGACGTATTGTTCCAGGGCTGGCGGTGTCTCTGCGCTGCTCCAACACTGCTGCTGCCATGACTGGGGCTTGTGCAGTTGCTGCTACTGGAGATGGCTGAGGTGCTGAGGCGGTGGGGGAGGTCACATTAACCTAAAGATGAGAAACATTTTTAGCTATCAGCAGTTCCTGTTTGCACTGTACCCATGGTTATACCGACAGTCATCACAGGATAACTTTGAAACAGAACACCTCAAAAGCTGATTTATGGACGTTTTTTAATAATATAATGATATCCATGAAAAATGTAAGTCACACTAAAAAAAATTTAATAACATGTCTGTGTTTAGGTTTGACGCAAATTGCATCTATGAGCTGCCACTGCTGACTGTGTTGATAATTCGAGCCAAACTACAATAACTAACTTCCAGTTGTGCAGTTAACCTGCATGCATCTTTTCCTTCATCCTAATGTTAATCTTTCCCTCGTGTCTCTCCCTTTGCGTCCCCCTGGAGAGGCACGCCTCACAGTTTAAAAACCTCTGATCTAGAAAAATAAACAAGTTGTGGCCTCTGTGGAGGATGGAAGAGTCAGGATTACCACTGGAGTAATGGTGGAGGCGACCTCACACACAGCCATGGCATCAGCAGAAGAGGGGTTGGCCCAGGCGTTCACATATGAAGCAGTAGAGTGGAGAGCATGAGGAAGGTTGGCAGCAGCCTCCACTGCGAGGCCAGGGATGTTTGTGTCTGATGGCAAAGTGCTGGGCAGCATGGAGACTTTGGCAGCAGAGTTTCCGTAGGAGGACGGTGAGGACAGGTTACTGCAACCTGTAGGGGTGCAGGGTAGGGCTGGCACAACTGGGGCGGTGAAAGCTGGACCTGCCATGATGGCAGCCAGCTTGGTGGGCACATTGACTGGCAGAGAGTCGCAGGACTCCCCGTGGGCGGACATGGTGCGGACAGTGAGCTCCTGAGCTGCCAGCAGGGACTGCATCTGAGAGGGGCCCAGCAGCGCACTGCCGGCTGTTGGGGAAGACACCTCCAGCACCTTGGATGGGAGAATGACAGGTACATTAGTTAAATTCAAACATCACATTGACATTCTAAAACTGTACGGCAGGTGACAAAAAGCCCTAGAAAGACAGATACATACGGAAATTAAAATGCACTGCTTGGTTGAAAGGAATTAGGGATGCATGGTAAACATCAGGGCTAAATACAATTAGACAGATTGACAGATAATGGGAAATTTATATTATTATGTATTATTCCAATAATGAAATTATAGCCGATAAATGATCTGCTGATATTACGAAGCCAAATTAATTTGATTGACTTAACAAGCAATACAGTAGGTGGCGGTATGCACCTTTAAAGTTGGTTTGCAATGCACCAATCAGCACAGAGATGAAGAGCAAGCGCAGCACGCTGACTAGAGAGACAAACACGCCGTCGCCGGTGTGGATGTTTTTCACAGATTCAGAAGAATACACCATATAATATTTGCAAGCTTTTTATGTGCTTTGCTAGAAAAACTAAATGGACATTTGAAGAGTCAGAAGCGTTCTTCGTTGTTAACAAAAGTGAAGTCACTTAGATTTGGTTAGCTCAGAGCTATGGAATAATAAATCTTACTACGTCTTAGCCTTTCGTACTCTCAGGTTTGCACAAACTACAGGTTATGAACTTCTTTTTCTAAAATTCACAACCGTGAAGTTATCTCATCGTTATCGGCCATGAGATGCAGGTAATTATTGGTTATCGGTAACGGCTCAAAAATAATCCATATTGTGCATTTCTAATAGGAATGTTCAAAAACGGCAAGTTCTTGCCTTTTTCTTGTCAGCGTATATAGTGTATCCAGTGACACGGACTCCGTTGGAGGTCCCGGAAGCATCTATAGTGACTGGCAGCCAGCTGATAAGGGCGATGCCCGGGGAGGGCCCGCGCTCCAGCTGTACATCCAGAGGAGCATCAGGGGGACCTGCAGGGATTGAAAGCATCACAGCCAGCGGCAAGCAAAAGATGCAGAAATATTTTCATATTAATATACGATCAAGTGATTCACTCATAGTAAAAATACAGTGCTTGGGATATTAAAATGATTATCACAATGGGAACATGATTCTACAGAGAAAAACGTATCTATTCTAAAAGGGACATCAAGACATTTAGAATCCATATACCTGAGTTCCCAGACTGTGGGCATGAAACTTAAGCAAATTCGAACGATTATTTAGAGAAATACAACTCAAATGTAATATGACACTGATCACAAATAAGCATCTTACAGGACCAAGATTCATTCATGGAAATGAAATATTGTTGAGTGGAAGGGGCAGATTGGCAATATAGTACCTTAAACTGACATCAGATGATGTTTGAGACAATTCTTTGAGCTTCCCCTTTTACTCATGCACAATGCTTTATTGGCAGGGCAGGAAAAATATTAAACAAAATGACAAAGTGCGCTTAAAGATCGAGAAAATGACCAACTTGCCATGATAAAAGAACCCTACTTTGACATCAGTAGGAACACTTGATCATAGAGGATGGAATCCGTCACAACCAAGTCACCTATTTTCCTTCCCTTTGAAGTAATGCATTCTGTGCCGAGGAGCTTTGGCTACTTGATAAAGGAGAGACGAGGTACACAACCACCACGACTGATTCTCAGGCATCATCTGAGTGCTGCAGGGATAATGTCTGTTCGTAGGACATCCCGGAACTTAGCATCATCCTGGTTCCCTCAACAAAAAGCCAAAGGGATTTTTCCATTGCATTTTGGATTATTGCAGAAAAAAAAGCTCTGTGGCAAACGAACGTTTATGATACTTACACGTTTTGCTCGGCCAAATAATATTCATGAATGAACATCTTTTTATGATTTTTAAATACAATCGGTAGAAGTTAAAAGCTAACACCACGGTCCATGACTTCACGTTGTAATGTCCCAGACAACCTCTGGAGTCTCATTAAGCCACTTGTTAGCGCGTCAGAGCTTCACATTTGTTGAGTGAGGTATTTACAGACAGACTTTATGTCGTAGAAGACAACGCGAAAGTCTCTTAAACTTGTGTTAACCACAGACCTTATTTCAGACATCTAACAAAAAAACAAAAAAAAAACATTGACTTCGAGACGAGGAAACAGGAAGTGCAAAAATGTTCATTAGTCATTTCAGGGTTTTAGGACTTATTACTGCAGCACTCTATAACATGCATCTCTGATCACTGAGCTGTTCTTATTCAAGAACCACCGCCCAACAGTTCAGTGACATTATGTGAAGAGCTGGACAGAACCAGCAGTGGACTGTCGGAACACTTCGGCTACGCCTACAGACAGTCCCTGAAAATAATGGTGGATGTGACCGCCTCAACAATCCCCAATGTGTGGCACATACCAGCACTGCTACTGTCTATGAAACGTCAATCACTAACATATGCATATGGCACACACAGACACCAGAGATTATGTACAAAAATAAAGTGACTTTTTAGTGCATTTTTCAGAGAATCTAATCATCTACCTGGGATGTCTGTGAATCTGTTTTCATTCTGAACAGCAGCTAAGGTCGGAGGGAAGCAGATCAGAGTGTAAGGGTTCTTGTGCAATGCGTTTTCCACTCCATATTGCTGAAAGAAATTTAAATTTGCAATCTTGCAAAAACAGTAAGTCTGATGTTCTGTGACCTAATTTATGACTAAATCACAAATCCTTTACAAATAAAGTACTGTCAAATAGTTTTTTCAGCTCTATTATGAGGTCGTTAGTTTCTCAAAAAGGTGTCAAAAAGCTTTTCATCGGGATACAACATTCAGCCAGACTGGGCCTTACATGTTCTGTACTCACTCTTCATCCAACTTAAAAGTTTGATATGATTTCATTTTAAATGTGGAAATATGTCTTATTGATTCATGTCCATTAGACTATGTGTAAGTGTATTAAGCAAGGAACCCTTAGAGAGCATCTGATATTAGATAAAATACTAAATCCTGACCTGCCATCAGTGTGGTGAAGGTGATCGTAGCGCTTCTGTGTTCGCGTCGCTCCACAGGTAATTCCCATGGCGTGCGGTGCGGCCGTGCCTCCACTTTGACTGTGTACTGCAGGCTGGGCAAGAGGTTATTGAGGCACAGCGAGTAGCAGCCAGCCTTCACCAGCTCACACTCCTCCTCGTTCAAGGACACAATGTGCACATAGTTACTGTTGCTGGGAAGCCAGGACAGGTTGGAAGAGGTGGCGGTGATCCTCTCCACGCGCAGCTGCGTGGGTGCCACACAGACGTCCCGACCGACCAGCATGCTGCAGCGCATCTGGTCTGAGGGGCCCTTCTCTGTCAGGCTTTGCACTGACACACGGTAGGCCTTGAGGTTTATGTCCAACCGCTCCAGCACCGCTTTGGTCTGGGCACCGAAGGGCACATTGAGCCGCAGCTCCTGGTCCACATACACATTATAGCTCCACACATTGCCCCACCCAGCCGGCACCAACGGAGGGTCCCAGCCGATGATGATGCTCTTGGCAAGCTGCTTGATGAGGGTAAGCTTACGTGGGTAAGGCACAATGTCCACTCCCACCTCCTCCAAATCCAGGTCCAGGCCGTTGGTGAGGGGGGCTGGGACAGCCAAGGCCGATGCTGAATCTGAGGGGGCTGAGGCAGGGGCCGAGGCGGCTGAGGCCTCAGTCCTTCCTATGTGGAGGTGATGCTGGTGGCTGGCACTGTGCAGGCTGCTGTCTAGCAGGGAGTTATGGGACATGTCCCCCGTCTCTGGATGGTGGGTGCTCATGACGTCGTCGTCCGATACGCGTTCCACAAAGTTAGAGGGGACCAGCCCTCTCCGTCCATCCATCAGCTCACCTGCAGGGAGCCACATTAACACTGAATACCACGCCAATACAGAAATATGAAATTGTAGATGCAAAGATGTATACTCCAGATTTACCTTCATAGAAGCCATCATCATCCATGTCTCCATACACGTAGATGTATTCTCCAGCAGTGAGTGGAAGCTCCACTTCAGGGTTGTCATTGGGGCCATCATATGGATTATAGCTGAAGAAAATTAATTTACAGTTACCAAATGATATATTAACAAACTGTTGATATAATGAGTCAACTCTGGCTTTAGTGCACTTACCTGTATCTTGCAATGAACACCTGAAGCTTTGCTGCGCCTCTGCTGGCTGTGTAAGGAGCCGGGGCTACATCAATGTCCAGCTCCTCCACTTCACTGGCAGTGTCCACCTTGAGTGCAATTTATTAATGTTTTTTATTTTAAAAAATGTATTATTTACTGTAAATACAGAACTAGCTATAAGCTACTATACACGACTGCTCACGAGAAGATACTCATATTATCTGGTGATTTAATATCCATGAGTTACTGTTGTTGGTGGAGAATCACCTTGATACCTGGGCTTGATATCTATTCACAGAGGTTACACACAGGGCAATAAGAGGGCTAGTATATTTATAGCTCCCTGGGAAAACCTTTTTAAGGATAATCACTTACAACTACTACTGTATAACCTTCATAATCCACAGTGGCGAATGGATTATCTCACTGCATATGAGCTTTATTGAAATGTGGGCAGAGGAGGAGTGACTGGATGAAAAGACCACCGACCTGTCGGTCATGCGAGACCAGACACTGACCCTTTGGAGGCATGGCACAACAAAAATACAAAATCCTGGCGGCAGATCCAAATAACCTCTCTTATGAAAGGGAGCTCGAGCATATCCAGCTACAGTGTGTCCTCGCGTGAGATGATAGGGATGTTAAGGAGGACTTTTTAATCCATTAAATCCACACAATCAATGTGATCGTGCGTAGCCGTCTTGGTAATCTTGATGAGCAATCTGCCTGTCTACGTGGAAACAAAGAAAGCAGAAGAGCTGCAGGGAGCAGGAGTCCTGTAAAATTACATAACCTACAACCAGGGCTTAAAGTTAACACGAAACCTTAGCCATGAAATGCAATTTAAAAGAAAAACATTTTCAGCTAGCAGATATTAAGAGTGGCGGGCAGCTTTCAAATGTTGTAAAAGTAGCAAAGTTTAAAAGTTTTCAAAAGTTTTCAGCCACGCCTATAAACTGTATTATATTGTGGGATGTGGCATGTACTCTTACTGTAGGTTTTGGCCAGAATTACTAAGATTGCTGTGCCTTTAGAGCTGCAGCAACTAGTCGATTGACAGAAAAAGTTGTCGCCAATTATTTTTTATAAACTATTATTCGTAATTTTTCATGCAAAAATGGCAAAAAAATGCTGTTTCCATCCTCTTAAATTTAGAGATTTCCTGCTATTCTGTTTTATATCATATTAAACTGAATATCTTTGGGGGTTGGAGTGACAAAACAAACGTGACAAAAACGATATTGTTTTATTTTTGAAAACGATTCATCTAGGAAATAATCGGCAAATCAATCGATAATGAAAATAATCGTTAGTTGCAGCCCTATTTGCCTTACATGCAAAGTGTATATTTCAGTATGAGTAATACCACAGTGACAGTATGTGCTCCCAGGGTATCAATTAATTAATGTTATTTGTGCCAGTACGTTGTTTTGTCTGCTTTCTGTATGTCTAGTTTGTCTCTTTTAATGTATAAAAACAACCTGCCCAAGGACGGCAGATGAAAGCCCATTGGCTGGATATGACATATTTACATCATATTGAAGTTATTTAATGTGTGTTGCTCCTCTAAAAAAAACGAGTAACAAGTGAAGCGCCGTACCTCATGCGTTGGGCTTGATTTGTGCGGACTGAGGTGGGTGTCAGACTTGGGGGTGAGGTGTGTGGTCTCCGACTTGCTGGAGGAGCCTGACTTGCTGACACTGATGGTGGGCAGCTCTCGATGCTTGGTGACAGGCGAGCGCTCCACCCTGGACAGCCCCGCAGCGTGGGGGGTGGCCCCCAGTCGCAGCGCAGCGGCCACATCTAGCAGGAGAGAGAAAGAGGATATACATAATCCATGACTTTTAATAGACAACGCTGGCCCCGTCACTTGTTAAACTGGGTGAATCCACGACAAGCAAGGTGGGTGAGGTCACTCTGGTCGACATGCAGGAAGGCTCAAGGTTGAACCTGGCCGATTAAAACAGTGGAGAAAAAGTCCTGTTTCCATCTGTCTGAGGTCAGAGGTCACACTACCATGTGTCACACCAGCACTGTTAAGGGGTTTAACGGGTTCACTTCTCAACCTCAGCCCAGCGGCACTGACCCTCATGCGCTGGTGAGCGTTACAGACAAGCTCCGTTGCAGTGCTGGACTGTGACGGTGAGGGTGAGATGACGGGTAAAAAACATGCCGTGCTTTGGTGACACATATTATGAGAAACGGAGACGGAGAGTACCGAGCGGATCATTTACCCTCAGGGCAGGAGAGAGTGTCACCTCCCTCGAGACTCCAGAAGGCTATTTCACCCAGAGACACCATATCCCATGAGCCACCAGTGCAGTCTAAAACACACGGACAGTGTAAGGAAAGAGAGGTTGGATACATACAGTAGGAAAGATTTGGACTAGATTTGCACGGTTGTCGTTACGTTTCAGGCCGTTGTGGCTGGGATCACATTATAATGGTTATTCTAAAAACATTGCTGTGTTTGTGAAGAGGAATTTAAAATGCCTGTGCCTTTCAATTCACAACCTGAGTAGAACAATCTCAGCTGTATTGTGCTCAGTTTGTATTTCTGAAACAAAGAAGAGATACACTGGTATTAAGATCATTTTAGGCTTCATTCCATGAGGCCTTACTATTTAAAAAGGAATGTCAACAATGAATAATCCCGATACTAAAAATTGAAATGACGCATCCCTGATGGGACTGTTTAGAACCCGGTCTAACAAGTTTCCCAAGCCATGCTTTTAGCCAGGAGACAATTACTCTTTGATCACATTTCCTTTGGAACTGAAAGAATCCAAGAACACCTACAAAGATGATGTACTATGACTGTACTATGGTGGGACAATGGTGTAATTATTACATTATCTTTAAAACAAGACGGATAAAGTTCAGTGATCTGCCTTATTTGTTTTTTCTGGTGAAAATGTTCCTTCAAGGACACACAGTGGTTGACCCCACTGTGCATTTACTAAAACTCCTTCATGTACCACATTTTGCAGTTATGCAGTTATAGGCAGGTACGCATTCAATGGACATTATAAATCAAGGATTAATAAATAATAATAATTAGCGATAATTAATAAATATCACGGGGGAAAAGCATTCAGAATCCAGTAAGAAATCTATCAAAAGCAAAAGCCCTCAGCAGCTAATACTGCCTCTGTGCAGGTTGTATTCTTGGGTGCGAGTACACGTCATGGTGGTCTGGCTCACCTCGCTCTGTAGTCAGGCCCACCCCATTGGTCAGAACAGAGAGGCTGGAATTGTTGAAGAGGCTCGCGCTGGCCAGGTCCGCCTTCGAGGCCTGCAGTCGAAACTTGTCCAACTCTTGGGACAGCAAGCCAAACTGTTCGCTCTGGCTGCGACATTTGTCCTCCAGGTCTCGTACCTTTGACTGCACATATGACGTAACAGACAGGAAAAAACAGCCATGCAGTAAAAACCTGTTTTGAAGCAATTGGCTTTAAATGGGGAAATCCACCTTTCATTACAAAGGCTATTATCAATTTGTAAAAATGACATTTCAGGGGTAACTGTGTGAGTAAGTGTTATTATTATTCTTTTATTTTTTTAAATACACAAGCTAAGCTTTGTTTATTAGGCTGGTCAAGTAATGTTTCAACTTGTGTTCTAGTTGGATTTGTGCTTTAAGTGAATGTGTAATTGCAACACATCGGTCCTGTGGAGGGATCTAACCTGTCGGTTCTATTTTCGTGGAGGTGCAACGACTAGTGCAAGCAGCACTGACTGCTTGATATTTTCCTGACCTTGGAATTGTTCAGTTATTTGTAATTTATTTGTCTTTATATTTATAAAAGCGCTTGGAGACACCCAGACAGTCTGTGCGCCCCGGATTCACCGCTGCATTTCTCGTTGCACTTGCACGACTAAAACAGGCTCCTGTGTGTAAAAGTAACCTTCTTTATAAATTGTCAGTGTCATGCAGAAACCTTTTATGCCTACAGTATACAGCCACTCACTTGGTTACCATGGAAAACATTTTTTTATCATAGATAAAAAAACACATTTGACAAATCAAATTTCACATCTACGAAAGAGTCTTAGGGCTAGGCATGAAGATTTTTTTTATTTTACATTCCGAGAATAAAGTCAAGATGTGGAGAATGAAGTTCATCTCAAGAAAAATGTTGAAATGTTAAAAATACAGTTGAAATGTTGAGATTAAAATTTTAATATTATTGAGAACAAGTCAAACTTTGGAGAAGAAATAGCTCAACTAGCTCATATACTGAAAGTTCAATTTAATTCTCAAAATGCTAAATATTTATGCCTGGCCCTAATACTCTTCTGTACACATCTGATCTTACACACTAATGATTATTTTTTGGTGGATGGAACACAACAGCATGCAACATACAGTAAATACATTGCTGCCTATGTAAAGTATAAATAATACATTCCAGAATGAAGTACAGCAATATAAGGTTATGTTTCTGCGCGACAGACAACATACACCATCAGTGAAACATTCGCTAGAAGCTTCAAACACAAACGGCAGAGAATTACAGGTTCAGTTGAAAGAAAAAGGGAGGGAAATAAAGGCGGGTAGTTTTCTGGTAAAAAAAAACCAAACAGTTGGAGGGGGTTGCATACTGAAGGTTATAAGAAGTTATAGTTTCTGATTCTGTTTTCATTCACTTAAAAAAGCCAACGAGACAGCAGGGTTATTTGGCAGAACACTACAGAGGTGCGTCTCAGCTCCACTGAGCTTCTATATGTGGTTGATTTCACTTCAGGTTGCGGTGGGAGTTTCCTGGCAGGCTGGTCTGACAAAAGCCTCGGCACGAAACTGACTGAACAACATTTCCTGTAAGCTCTTACCTACGCAAAAAAAAAAACAACCTCGTCTGCAGTCAGCTTTTATTTAGCTACACTGAGCTGAAGTGGTACTGGAACACAGAGAAAAATGTTAATATTCAATTATAAACAGAAACTCGACTTATAAGATTAAATAACGAGGCAGTGTGATAAGTGTGCTCCGCACAGCTGGGAGCAATAAGTGTTCCACAGATACACTGTTATGTGGCCTCATGTGAATGACCTGATTTGCACACACTCTGGGAACCTAAAAAGATTGCATCAGCATCAAATACGCCTCTGTGGCCACGTGAAGCATTTATGAAAACTGTTTTACAGTCATTACTGCAGGGCTATTACTCCTGCTTTTAATTTAAGTATATGAACAAAACTGTCAACTTGAAGGATTTAAATACAAGTATTTGGGGTTGGGTGGTTGTATGTACTGGGGGTTAGGGGAGGTGTAGTGGCAGGAAGGTAAATCATTTGGCCCAGGAGGTCAAGCAGGCTAAAGGTGAACAGTACCTGCATGCAGTCCAGTGTACTCTGGTTAGCAGAAAGATAACACAAAAAAGGAATACAAAAGTAAACATGCATGAATCTGAGAAAGAGAAAACATTATGTTTTTTAAAAAGTAGAAACACAGCAGTCCAGGTCGGCAAGAAGATCCTGTATCACTAGAATGCATCTTCGCCCTGAGCGGCCGACACCTGCCTTTTGAATTAGCACAAAGATTCTGTGTCATTTTACAAAAGGCAGCGTGTTTACTTGGCAACAAGCTCTCGAGATGGGAAAGAGACTTTCTCCTGTGATGCTTTGGGTTCAGACAGAGAAAGTGAGAGAATCATAGCAAGAGGAAGGAAACAAGCATTAAAGAGAATAACAGGAGCAACTATACTCTACCAGCTCCCTCCGCAACACAAGCTGAGTCAACTCCTAAAATAAAATACACACTTCATTTAGCAAAATGCACAGTGTGTAGAACAGAGCACAGACAGCAGTCTGGATAGAGAGGACATGGAGGACTTTTTGAGGATCTTTTTTCTTTTCTTTTTTTTCATCATTCAAAATCAGCAGCCAATCAGAAAGACGGGGACTTCCGCTGTCACCGATTGTCTGCTTTCATTTTGAATTCAAAATGTGTTACACTCACACTGAGAGCGAGTGTGACCGTCACACAGCAGTGGAGCAGCCATCTGTTCAAACGGTTTTCCAGGCCCATGAGTGCAACAAAAATACGAGTGCAAGTATTTTCTGCAACAGCTTCTCCGCCAGGTGTTTAGATAAGAATAAAGAGCTCATTGTGCTGCGTGTTCATGCTGCTACAGTGGCAATGGGATGTCTTTTGTCTACCAAACACAGGGAGATAATCAAGTTTTTTTTCTTTTTTTTTATCTCGTCAGCCAGGAATTCGCTAGTGTATGAGAGAAACACTGAGGAAGTCTGACACATACTCCTCCTCTCTCCAATATCGGGGCTGAGTGGGTTAAGTTCCACTCTTTTGTGTGACTGTAATAAACACCTTAGATTTTTGTTTAGTAAGCAACTCAGGGCTGTAGTAAGCACTACATGGTGTAGAAATAGTACCTTCGCTAGTCCCAGTGGTGTAACACAAACTCACCTCCAGCATCTGAACCACTCCTTCATGCTCCCTCTTGGCGTATAACTGAGCCTGAAGATAAAAAAACAAAAAAAAAAAGACATTAAAGTCTGTGCAATGTTGGTTGTTTGCTCATAAAGTTCAGAACACAGCGAGGCTCCGTTGTCAAACCCAATGTTTTATTGGTGCCCAAAGGGTGCCTCCTGCTGGATGAAGCCATCCATTCCTCATAGCGCGGCTGAAAGAAGCCTGAGGGTTTGATTTTCAGCAAGAAAGATATTAGTGAAATATGTAAAGTGTCTAAGAGGCTGTGCTTCTTACCCGCTGTAACCGTTTGATTTCATCCTGTTTGAACTTAAGGATAGCCAGTGCCTGCTCATGTTCCAATTCCAGCTGCTGCCTTCGCTCGGCGACCTCTCGCATATGCTGTTCAGAAAGAAGAAACAATCAGAAGGCCATTTTTTTTTCCCAGTAAGGGGGTAAGAAGTATCTGAGCCCAGCAGTACCTTTAGGACCTGCTCTAGGTTCTCCAGTTTGGCACGGAGTCTCTGGTTCTCCTCGAGAACTGAATTGTGTTGAGCGGTCACTTCAGAGAGATCTTCCCTCAGCTCCTCATTCTCAGCCCGAGTCTGACAAACAACAGCAGGGGAAAGGAGAGTTATATTAGAATGATATTAATATATTCCTCTAAAACTACATGAGACTGAAGAGTTTGATCGTCTGAACACTTGTCTTGCTTGACCTACTGGGCTCCTTTCTAGTGATGTCACTGTGTCCCACGATCTCAGCGTTGAGTTGGTGGGTAAAATATTATCACGGCCGACAGCTATGATTGCCAAAACTTCGAAATTCAGAGCCACTTTATAGAAAAGAAAAGAGGTCGACGAGGGCAGGGGGACACTGACCTGGTCGAGCAGCTGTGCCTTCCTCCTGAGGAGATCTGCCTCCTCCTTTAGTCGCTCATTTTTGCCTCGCTCATCCTCAAGCTGGCTCTCCTGTTACCAAACCACAAGACAAAGTTCAGGTAAAGCTCAGAAAATCCATGTCTTCCAAGTCATCCTTATGTCCACTACGGTAGGGCTGTGCCACATAGTTCAAAGCTGGATTCATACCGTTCACATTATTCACATTTGAAATCAACAGTTGATGCTACTTTTTTTTTTTTGCACGTCTCTTCATTATGTTTAAACCCAGTATATCTGCACGGTCGCAGCAAACTATTAAGCTTCACTAATATTATTAGTATTATACTATTTGTAGAATTAGATTCCAGTGGTGGCTGCGTAGGATTGTTTCACACTGGTGGGATCCAAACATTTACAAAAACTCCAGAGCGTTGAAGTCCAAAAGTCCACATTTAGTAAATAAAGAGAGATGCAATCATTTCCAGAGCTCCCTTGTGTTTATCTAACCAAATATTCCCCTTCAATTCATATCTGTTGGCGTTTAGCCTTTCAAAAACATTTTCCCTGCAGTGAAAAAACTGTTAGTTCTCCCGCTTGTCCCTCACAAAGGGAGGCACGCACCTGTATTACCAGGGCGGTCAAGCAGCAATCTAATAACACCATAAATTACATTTATATAACCACAATAACAAAAAAAAAAAAATCTATTTTTTTCCCCCCTCTCATTTCTTTTTGGATGATGACATCATAAAATATGAAGACAGACATTCGAAGCTTCATTTAAAAACCTCAATAGAAGCTTCCACTGTAAACACATTGACACTGGGTACAGCCCTGCACGAGGGGAATGCTTAAACCTAGACTGCAGTGCCGCCAAAGAGCACGGGAGAAGGAAACACAGGAGCAAGAAGGTTTCTTACCAAATCCAGACATCTCTTCTGTCGCTTCTTTACTTCATGCTCAAAGTTTTCACATTCTTTTCTCTTCTTGCTCAGCTCACTTTCCTGCACCGACAGTGACAACAAAGCAGAGAGTTACACCGAATCCTTATTTTGAATTGGAATACGGCTCTAAACCGAGATCTTTATACGGAGCAAACTCTCAGAGGAGGAGAAAGATGCACGGAATAAGAGCAAAGCCAAAAACAACGTAATGAGTTGTGATGTAACAAGTTATTTGTATTTACATTTTCGCAGAATACATACTGGCTTTAGTTTCCATACTGACCTCTGACACAATAGCAATGAGGTATTACAAAGCTTAGCATCCTTTAATTATTCTAAATGCAGCTTACATGCAGGACCAGCATAGGAGAAATCAGCTTATTTCAGCATAGCCACAGGACCTCAATCAAGTATTACCGCTGGGATTGTGTGGGGGGAGGCTACAGGACAGACGGGCTAATTGCAGACCACCAGCAGCTGACTGCAAGAGATACTGTACCAGTGATGGCACAGCAAGACAATAATGATAATTACTCTGGAATCTGTGGTCTGACGTGCTTGATTGTGTACGAGTCGCAGCTTTAAAAGGCCCGAATAACGTTTATCAAGCGGTTGTATAGTCAAATCAGGGCTTTGAAGCTAAACTACCACGACGGCGGCACTGATTGGAACTTAAATGCACAGTCAGCTGTTTCACAATCAACAAACACTTCTCACCGAACTGTTCATTTCTCGTGGCTCCCCATGAATTACATCCCTCTGTTGGCCAGAGGATGGTGTAGCACTGGTTCCCAACCTTTTCCCTTCAGCGACCCCTTGAGTAAACTGAGGACCCCTGACTAAGTGACAGATTTTTATGGATATTTCTGCATAATAATTGCAGGAAGTTTGTGTGAAACAAGCAATTTGGATGAATTTTGAGCAGATTATTTACTGTGAATATTGCATCAGAGGACAGTTTTCCTGTTATTTTAAGGAACTTTTAATACAATTTTCTGTCTGCCTTATGTATTTGTCTTGACAATTCTAACAATACTTAATAGGCTTCTCCTTTTGACAAATTCAGTGTTTTCTTCTCTGTGTTTCAAATGTAATGATGCATAACACTAACTAGCCTAAATTATATACTTGTTCCCTTTATAATTAAGTAAAATGAGAAAGCTGTGTGTGCAGAAATGATGCAGTTGAGCAAACCATGTAAATAACTTTGGAGAAAATGCACATTAATTATAACTTGTCACCATCAGAAAGCTGCACTATCAGCTTTTTAAAATGCTACTGACACATCAGTGAGAGCGCTGAGGGTAGTGCAGATAGGACAATAGTTGCATGTGCACGGCTCAGTAAAAGGTGAGGCGACATTTTCTATCCTGACAAAAGAAAATAAACATAGAGCTGAGAGCGAACATGTTCTATTTAAGCCACGAGACCCACTTGTGGCATCAGCGACGGCAATGTGCTATTCTTTGGTTTCCAGGGGACAAGATCAAAATAATCCCAGCATTACATAACAAATCTGACTGTAGTTTTCCTTCAGTGGCAGTCAGCTCAGGCAGAGCACTGAATTCAAGCTTCCGTTTCACATGCAATGTGGATAGCAAGACACCTGCAGTTAGGCACAATATGCAGGTAGTGCTGCTAAGAGGAGAGTAGGACTCTCATGAACGACTGGAGGAAATAATTGATTTGAAAGTCACGCCGGGAATACATTTAGTTACCCTGTGCATTACTAACCCTTGAATTTCAGCAACAAGAAACAACCATAATAGGTGAATTCTATTGCAATCTCATTCGAGTATAGTACGAGATGCTCTTACCAGAAACTGTAGGTGCTGCTCCTTTGTGTGCTCCTCCTGATGGGAGGGGGTCGGGCTAAGGCCCGGTTGGGGCGTTACTCGCAGCCCCGACTCCTCCTCCTCTCCGGGAGTCTTCTCACACCTGGATGGAGCTTCATCTAATACCACACACGGGGTCTCTCCTACAACCTGACAGGGACAGGGACAATCATTCAGTCAGTCACTTCATATTTACAGAGGCGATGTTGAAAAGTCAAGATCTTCAAAAGCTTCTGTTCATATCTCAAAAACAAGACCAACGACTGAGAAGGGAGCAAATGTTTGACCGTTCGTATGGTATCTTACTGAACAAGATGTTGTTATTTTTGGTGCGTTTTCCGACGAATGTCCAGCAACATGATCGATCAGTGCGCCTGCAGTACAAAACTGCTTGATAGGGTTTAGGAAAAGATCGTGGTTTGGGTCAAAAATAACTACGAAAGTGGCGTTACTTAAGTACGTAAGTTACGTAACAAACAAGTAAACGTTGTTCTGTTTTCACACGGGACACAAACACCCCCCTACTCAGACTTCCTCCCTCTTTATACTGCGCTGCCTGTCCTGGCTCACGATTACGTGGGTTACATACAAATGAATTACGTGGGTTATATACACATTATTAAGTGGGTGATATACGAATTATAGTGCATGACTTTTTGTAGGTATAACCACAAAAAGTGTATGAGAACAGCCTGGATTTGTTATATTGTAAAGTAACTCAACGTTAAACCCCCCACAGTGAGTGAGGGATTAACAGCAAGCCTCCTTCTCAGTGGTCCAACTATAATCAAAGAATAATCCAGGGGGGGGGGAATCCCTCTAGCCTGCAACAAGACCAACACACATTAGCAGGAAAGCCTGTTCCTTCTAATTAGGCTGCAGTGCAATGACTTGAATGTTTCACAGTAGAAGGCTTTTTGTAAGACATTTATTTTCATAAAATTGTAAGATTTGTCTAACTTAGATCCATGTGGGGGACATTGGCTGACATTGGTTAAGGGTTAAGAGTCAGGAATCAATATCTAATTTTGGAGCAAACCTACTTATGCTCAAAGTAGAACTGTGCTAGTGCAGCCAAAGCCATGACCCAATAACAGGATCAAAGGCGCTGTGCCACGTGCTTCCTTTACACTCTCCTTTCTTTCACATCGTTCGTCACTAAAGGGCCGTTTACGCTTGTAAAAGAAATGATTTCTCTGTCAGGAGACAGCATGGAGGGACTCATAAGTACTGACAATATGTATGTCGGGGTAAAGTTATCATAGCAGTCACATAACCCCCCTACCAAAGTTACAAATCAACTACAACATTTGCAAAAAGATACACTTTGTATGTTTAATATGTATGTGTAACTATGCTGTCAAAGTTTACATTAGATGGTAATTTGTAGGGTTTTAACATAGAAAACACAAAAGAATAATTATTTTAAATCTAGAAAATGTAACAAAACCTATTTTGTATCTATGAACTGGTAGCAATTACCTGCATTGCATCTGTAATATTTTAGAGTTAAACAATGTTAAAGAGTCTATATTAGGATGATATTGTCCCGAAAGAGTCAATAGAGAAACAAACTTGGATAATGTTCTTTTTTTAAACAACGGTTTGTTTTACATTTCTCTATTCTTAGAATATAAGTATTGCTCCTTCACACAGTAGATGCATATGATACAGCTACCAATCAATTCCCTCTTAAAGCCATGAATGCATCATATTGGGAGTCGAGATATTTTGCAGAGGCTGAAGGTCCGGAGAGATTTGCAGTCCCATCGTAGAGAAACTGGACTAACTTCTGACTTGATTGGGTCATTGTTATGTAGAAAAATGATAAAACTGTCACTAAAAGCACCCTGATAATAACATTTCATAAAGAAGGAAGCCGATTCTCATTAGTAGGGCTCGATAATTCCATTGGCACCCATTTTTAGGAATTGGAAACCAATTCTTAGCCTTTGGTTGCCATCAGTAGCAACCATGTTTTAACACAGAAAAATATGGACGGCAAACAGCAGAACAAAATCAATTAATGTTTAATATTTGTAGCATTGGTCATATTTTAATATCAACCAAAAACCAGTGATTGCAGGATTCATTTTTTAATGATCTGTGAAGAATCAGCTGCACTGCTGGTATTTTGTATACCAGGAATTGAGGGTGGACTTAAGATTCAAATTCTGTAAAAGTATTAGACAAAACACAAACTACAAAGAATTTTGTTTGGTTACTGTAGTGGAGCTTTTATTCTTTTATGTCACATTTCTATTATTAATCTGAGATATAACTGCATAAAAGGCCTGGTTGCTAGCCTGGCAAGCACTTTACAAAGTTAGTATTGAGCACTGATTGGTGTGATATCATACTATATTATACCAAGATGCCTATTCACAGCATTTCATTTGACCCCCTATATACCCATGAAAACCATGTGCAAGCTTTCTGTCTCCACACTGTAAAATATGTGTTGAATGCTCCGTGTGAAGCAGCGTGCATCAGGGAGGGGGAAGGCGTGTTGTCTCGAAGTTCAAGGATCATGACAGCTACGGAAGATCTCTATATGATGTAATGACCCACTGTGACTGTTGAGCACCAAATCAGTGTCATGTCTGTGACGTGAAGAGAGGCTGTCCCCGGTTTATCTTTTGGCTAGGAGAACAGCTGGTGTTAGTAGTGGTGACGAAAGGCCAGCAGGAGGCACTAATTCCATTGGCTCCTTTACAAAACGCAGCAACGAGGGCTTTACACAAACACTGCTGACTTTTCTGTTCCTAATTCCTTTTGGTGGTCATTTAAGGTCCTGTCACATCCATCATATGTGCCAGGTGATCCGAGCATCCTGGCGAGATGCCCACCTTTGTATTCAGTCAGTCATGGTTAAACCCGTCTTCTTCTGATTCTTAATTAGCTTGTAGCACTTCACACCCATTTAGTGGGCTGTCTTAAGTGTGTGGAGTATGCTGCTATAATCTGCCAGTCATGTGCCAAAATGGGAGTGACACACAAGTAGTGGCCAAGGTAAAATCCCTGAGCAAATTTGAACAAACCCCATCCTTTTGAATTATTATTATTATTCCCCTACTTTTTTGCCGCTCTTTCTAACCTCTTTACATCAAGTAAACCAGCTTAACTTCTTCTATCACAGGTGAAGTTAAGGAAAACCTAAACTTTTCATACCGTTACTAAGAGATATGACATCTTTCAAACAGTAAGACATATATTGCTGTCAGTCTACAGGTGAATACCCTTAAAAAGAGCAATCCTTTTTGTAAAGGGAATGTCAGCTCCCTATGACGAGTTGTAAGCAGATATGATCAGGGTTCAGGCGACGCGTGATGTAATTCTGACATGGGTTTTACGGATGAGCACAGAGGGGGAATATTGCATAATGCATCATTTATACAATGTTGTGAGGAATAAAGGGACTGTCATAGAGAGCATTAGACCAGGGCTTAGGCTTTTATGTATAATTTCAAAGGTTTATGTGCCAACACACTAACCTACCAAAACTGAGCGTGACTTAGTAAAAAAATGTATGAGAAACGATCGGTTGAGTCGAATGTTGGTGCTACAACACATTCAAATAACATACTTAACATTTTATAGCAAAAACAGTAATGTATTTTTTACATTTTTGCAAGTCCCATACAGCAGCAAACATTATTTTATATTTAGGACTGAAATCAAGACTTAAAAGCTCCACTGTTATTGCTCAACTATTAGCAAATTAATATTTCTTTATTTAATGTTATAGCATAGTTTAAAAAAACAGGATCTGACGGATCAGGTGTTGAAGGAATACACAACATGGGTTAGTTATGGGCCCATGTGGCCTTCCTGCACCCACTTTATAGTGTGTACATTCAAGCCACGTCGCAGTAGTGCACTCCCTTTCTTGAATAGAACAGAAACAGTGTTCAGGTGGTTTTAATGGGAATTGTGGGTTGATTCTTTTCACTTAATTCTCAATAAAAATTCAATTCATTCTCATCCATTTTGAGCAGCAGCGACTCTTATTTAAGAAGCTAAATATTCAAATGTACCCTGCAAATTATATATTTTTTTAATTACAAAATGTTTCTTTGTCGTTCACTTGAAGCAGTGAAGGAAAGATTCACCAGCGATTTCAATCCTACCACCAAACAGAAGAAATGCTTATTACCTTTAATTACTTTTATCAATTCAAGAATATTTAATGCCATTTTAATGTGGGTGAAAGGATGAATCAGCCTGTAGATTACACGTTGAATAGAAAACTCATCCAGTACATGTTGTGCTTACATCGTCCTAAACTAGTTACAAACAGTCAATCAGTGTTTAAAAAAATGAATGACCATCTATACATTTTAAGAAATAGTTGCATTAATATAATGACAGCTGAATGACATGTGAACAATTATAATAAAACACATCCTCCTTTGAGGGAACATGGTTTAAGGATTGTATACACACAGCAGTAATTCATTCTTAAAATAAAGTGGAACGCTGGTTCCTTCTCTCAAACAATCTCGTGAAGCCATCCAAAAATGTTACGTTATAGTTAAAATTGTACATTCATTTGTTGATTTATTGTGTCCTATTGGTCTTTCATTAAATACGAATTATCAACCAACCAGTCCATGTCATGTGTTGAGTAAATGGTGAAATTCAGTCATGATTAGCATCAGCTTCAAATGTAAAACATCAGTTCCAGCTTTCAAAAGCTAATTATGAAATTCCACTGAATTCAAAGTGTGATGAATAGCACACACTGAGATATCTGTGAAAATATCATACAAGAATGTTTTCTTCATTTTACACAAGTGTTATTAATATTATTTCTGCAGCACGGGGCATTCAGACACACTCTGCAGACAAATTACAAAATGACACATTGTTGCTGAAGCCACTGGAGTCAAATTAAATCATCAATGCGAATATTCTGGCAGATAAAGCTGCGCGCAGCTCTGAGGGAAAATGTGCTGAGTCCACACTTATCTGACACTGCAATTATTATATTGTCAATTACAGCTAACAAGCATTAATGGTTTACAAATGAATGCTAATGAGGAGCAAGATGCTAAAATAAGATCTAAATATAATATTTCCTGGCATGCAAACGCTGCTTTATTGAAATAGAGGAATGTGATTGGTAACACCTGAAGTTGCACTAATTTATTGATAAATATAACTTTATGCATGTATTTTTATTTTATAAAATGTTTGAAATTATAAGGAGTTCATGTGTTGTATCATGTGTTTTTATTATTTTTATTTCTTAAAACCCTAACCAGGGACAACGTCTGCAAACTAGCTCCGGCTAGAAGTCCTATGTACATTGCACCGGTTGCACTTTATTTAAATCTAACAATGCCTACATGTATTGTCACGGTCAAATATACTAATAAAAGACATAACTCTGCACTATTATCTATTACTGGTGATAATTCTAATACTCATCATTGTGAGCTGGATGCTAAGGTTGGGTGGCCCTCTCTCTGCGAGGCGTGATAGACACGCCCTGACATTACTTCAGTCATATCTTTTAATATGGGCCCTTAACAAACACACTCGAATGATTGGATTCTGTTGCAGGTGCAGCTGTTTTTATGGAGCTTGGAAAATCCAGTTTCTCTCATTGTGCACTTTCAACCTGGAAAAACATGCAAAGCGATCTGAAGCTTACTTCATTTATATTATCCTCAGGGAAATTCACATTTCATCCTCTTTCACATCCAGCTGTTTTTATTTTAGTTGATTCATCTTAGAAGATGTATTTATGGTTAAGGTTTTATTAATTAGCTTTTTATTTGATTTTATTAATTTTATTTGTTATTACAATTTTCATCTAAGTATCTTATTTGTGTTTTGTAGTGCTTAGGATGATTTTTTCTTAATTTTTTACTCTATATTGTTAATGAGGTCTATACCGCAATGTATTCTCGAGTTAAAATAAAGTTTGACTGAATGAATGACACTTTATCCTTGAAGAAAAGTTCTTGATGGAATGTTTTGCTAATTTCTTACATCCCCTTGCTGTTTTATCTCAGTGTAGATATTCAGTTAAATTGCACACACTATACCTGATGGAGGCTGTGCTTTGGTGTGTATTTTGGCTGGATTTGGTCATCACAGACGGGACAATACGTCCCGATGCATCAACAGGGAACACGAGCACGTGTATAAACTTTGATAATACAGAAATACAGAAACACCTGATCCTGTCTCTCTACTCTTGGGCTCTGTTAATATGACGTCAAGAACTGAACTTCTTTAAAATGAAGATTTGCAAAAAGTTGGCTTCTTAGTCACAGTAAAAAAAATTAAAAATACTTCACATGCATTTTAAAAGGTGACTTGGACCCAAGGGGTGTAAACAAAACAAACAATGCATGCACTAAAAACATACTTATAAAAAAAAGTAAATACTCATATCTTGCGGAATGGGTAGTGCATTATAAAACATAAATCAATAAATGGCCTGATGAAGGATGCAGCCATGTCTAAAGTCTATCCTCATCAGCAGGTGCCTCTGAATGTTACTGTAGATGAGATCCTGCAGGAGGCTCGCCTCTGCTCGCCTCTACGCTGCTTCACACGGTGATGTTCCATTGTGTGCACCTCACACTGATGTGGTCCACGTATACTAAAGGATCAAGTACACCTTGGGCCCATGCGTACTAAAGCAGGGTCAGATCCCATTCAGCAGGCCCTGAATGCCATAAGCACATTGGTGTAATCCCTGCAGACTACTGAAACGGGTAACTGGATCACTTCTTTTAAAAGCACCTTAATGGATTGGCCTGGCCGTTGATTTTCTTTTTAATACGGAGCATATCGATGTCCACCAATCAAACGCTCTACCACCCTGTCACTAAGTCGGCCCGTCTAAATTCTGCATCTGGAAGCTCCAAAATATGACTGTTATAAAACCGGGTTTCTGACAGGCTGCCCTTGACAAGGCCTCATGCATGTCCTGTATTTCTAATTTGTAAGAAAGTGGCCTTCCATCACAGGCATGGCCGGGATTTAGCACAGGATTTACTGAATATGAATATTAAAATACAACAGCTATAAGACCAAGAAGAAAAATCCCCTTAGCTGCGAGCCATATTGTTATACTAACATAAAATACTAATAATCTTTCAGAATAAGCTGGTGATTTGAATATGTAACACAAATGTAACGCTTGCTCGAGCCAATTCTCTCACACTCCAGATTCGTCATGACACTGATTAGTTTTCAGTGTTAAGTCTCAACTTTGAGTCCTGCACGGCTTCAGGCTCACGTCCAAACAGACACATATGAGGTTATTAAAAGGAGAAATACAGCGGACACCGAGACCGACACAAGGAGACGACAAAACTCAGAAGATGACCTACCCCTTTCGTGTGATCTGTGGCAACGTCAAGGCTTCCCTTGGCCTGCTAGTTATCCAGAGCAGGGCGAGATAGAAAAGTCTTTAGTGCGGCTGGAGTCTTACCTACCACCCAAAACCCTCTCACCGCTGCCACAGCAACAGAGAGCGGATTACTGGACTGTACCATTCTGTTGTTAGAGGGGATTAGAGTTCACACAACATGGCCCCTTTCTGGGTGTGCGCGTGCCTCTGGGAGTGCGTGTGTGCGTCCCACAAACGGAGAGATTACCACAAACGGCATTCTCATTTGAGCTTCACAGGCAGAGAATTTGCACTAGTTCACAGGCAGTGGAGAATATATACATATATTCTTTTTAATCAATAAATAGGATCTATGCCTTTAAGTGATGCAAACTGATATAAAAACACACAGAAATTGCATCTTTTCAAATCATTTAAAAGAAATGTTCCTCTACTACAGATGTTCAGTGCTGTGGCCAACTAAATTTCACAATTACAAATAATGTCCTTCGTGCATTATGTAACGTATTCCTATATTTATCATTAAAGAAAAAGTGCATTTTCAACGTTTTTGGCCAGAGACTGATATATGTGCGCATCACTTCACCAGTAAATTACTGTTTCTAAGAAGTGAAAAGAGAGATCAGCTTTAATTGCAGAGACGATCATAGTGGGTGACTTTTGTATCTTTGATCAGGCCCAAGTTCAAGGCAGGGAATCATCTCATTATGGCTTGTGGCAGATTAGTATCGGGTCCAACGACAAGCCATTATGTAACATTGCTAAACAGCCTCCATGCCAACATAAATGTACAGTAGGTTTCAGAAAAACTCAGTGGGCTGGATTTTACACGACCGAACAACATATAATCTAAACTATGATGCAATACAAACAGCAGCAACGCTCCCACTGTAGGTGTTTGTTATCACATACTTAACCTCACATACAGTTTTTACATTTTTCCCACCGACTTTAGATTATGCATTATTTTGGTCTTGTTTTCAAAAAAGATCTCTACTACACACCAACTATGACAGAATTTGCTTAGCCATTCATTGCTATTTTGAAATCATGCACAGTTGATTACAATACTTACAGTTACAGCTACATTCTAACCTTTGCATGTATATATAGAACTCTGCACACGTTTACATCCCAACTGCACCATAGGCTACCCCTTTGTACGTATTTATTTATTACTTTATTTATTACTATAACTAGGGCCACTATAACTCAGCAAATGTACAATATCTCAACTACCTTACTGTTTTAATAGGTCACACCAAATACATATTTCTTTTTTCTTTATAATACATATTTTTATTCTCCTCTATTTTTATTACTGTTATGTGTGAAAGGACAGTCAGGATTTCTACTTAATTCAGTTGCACTTTGTGCAATGACAACAAAGAAATTATTTTCTATTCTATTGATGTCACTAGATTTAGTGTGCATAGACAAGGTTTTCTTATTAAAATAAACGAGGACCAACAGGGGTCAGTGTACAGCCGTCCTGTGCTCCGATAGGTGACTTTACCTTCTCTTCTTCTTCCTCCCCCTCCTCCTCCTCCTCCTCCTCCTCCTGGATTTCCCCACACTTCCCTGGGCCACTGGAGTCGGGACTATGGTCGTGCTGCTGTCCGGATGATGTGACCGACAGCTGCCTCTGGAGCCGCAGCACCTCCCTCTGAGACTCCCTGAGAAGCCTCTCAAACTCCACTCTGCCAGGTGGAACGGGGGAGCCCTACACAGACACATCAAACCATAAGACAGTAACGTCATCAAGTATTGTGAATCTGAAGTCAGCTCAGTATTGGTATTCTAACTTTCAAACTGCATCCAAAGTAATAACAAATTCAAATACTGATAATGTAAAGCTGGACTATTTTCACATTTTTCTTTCAATTTAGTACTGATTTTTACACTCTAAAATTGTGTTTAACAGATGAATACATTTAAAATAAATATAATAAATGTAAACGGTAGTAAATATAACCGTCAGAGGGGGCACTGCATAGCTATAAACAAAAAGATGCAGTGAAACTGATTCTGGGTCATGGACATCATATAGAAATGTTCCCACTTCATGCCCCCTTCCCCGTCACATGTGAGGTCACTGGGATCCAGCACAGACACTCTCACTAGATCATTAGACAGCTCGCCCTGGAAGGGCCTGCATTATGAAACCCAACAGATTTTCACATTCAGGAGAATGAGTTCCCAATGGAGCAGTAATTAAAAACAGGCACTTAGAAAGGCAGCCTATTCCTGCACTGTCATCTAGTCAGCAGCAGTGACGCAGCCTTTGTAATACGGGCTTAGGAGGGAGTTAGGATGAGTAGTACCAGTGCTGTCCAGCAGAGAGCGAGCTTGTGGCAGAGATGATGATGATGATGATGATGATGATGGGACACTGGGGCAAACACTTGAAAGATCAATGATAAGTTAACTTAAATTGAACTCAACTTTATTTATTTATAAAGTGGTGGAGGAAGTAGTCGGAAGTAAAAGTACTAATACTACATTGTAAAAATGCTCTCTCTGTTAAAAGTAGAAGTCCTGCAATGAAAATGTTACTTAAGTAAAAGTATGTAAGTATAATTAGGAAAATGTACTTAAATTGTTAAAAGTACTCAACGCTGAAAAATGTGCCCTTTGACTGTTATATTATTATATCATTAGATTATTATTACTCATGCAATCTTAATCTTATTTTGTAACGATTAACTAATGATTATTTTCATTATAGATTCATTTGCAGATTATTTTCTCCATTAATCGATTGTTTGATTGATGACATTATTGAAAAAAAAAATTAAATAAAAATACATTTAAATGATTAGAATAATAAAAAGGAAAACCTGCAAATCTTCACATTTAAATAAAATGAAATACCTTGGTGGTGCCCACCCGAGCCTCCAGCTCCCTGCACTCCTGCTGTAGGGCAGCGATCTCTTTGTCCTTAGACAGCAGAGCATCGGCGTGCTGGGCAAGGTCCCGAGCTCTCTGACGGGCAAACGCCCTCTTGTACTGTTCCACTGACCCGGGTCTCATCAGTGACGGGGAATTCACCTGATCAAGGGCAAGAAGGGGATATGTATTTTTAAACACCAGAAAGGATCTCATAGAGAAAGACAGCTTTAAACTTTTGAAATGACTTGGACTATGTGAATATTTTTTTACTTTTACAAGAACCAAGCTCTTTTAACATTATAAAGTCTCATGGTGGTTTGCAGGAAAGATTGCTGTAGATGTCAGGTATTGGCAGCTGGGGCAGGGAAAGCAGAGTTACTAGTACTGTCCTGCTGAAGACAATGTCAAAGATCAGCAAAGTACAGCTAGAAAATCACACAATGTATCAGACACTGAGCTTTCAGTGTGTTGTGAGGAATGTATGGCTCTCACCTTGGCTACAAGCAACAACAAATAGAGAAGCAAACTAACTCAAAAACAGTATTTTAAAGGAATAGTTTGTATGAGGTACTTATCCAAAGTGAGTGCAGTATATGGCGGTCGGCACGTCCCAAAGCAGACAGGAGTAACCGTACGGAAGCTAAGCTCTACTGCTGTGGAAGGGGGCAGCAGCAAAACGTATTTAGCCACCTAAAAAGATCCATATCAGTTTAAGTGTACGCTAAATGAAGAATATTTTCACCGCATTACCTTGCTGTCTAACAGCTCTTTCCATACGGGGAACTAAAGCCGTTATCTATGCTCTCTTCAAAACCGGCAGACCCTATTGACAAAAATGGTAACTGGTAGAGCGGCAACTGTGATAGAAAATTACTGTTTTCGTCAATTGAGTCTGGTGGCTTTGAATTGAGCAAAGAGAACGGCTTTAGTTCCCCTTCTGTCTGACAGCAAGGTGATGTGCTGAACATATTCTAAATATAATAAACTCGTTGTTGGTGTAGATTTATCGGAGCTATATCGCGTAGATTTATCGGAGCTATATCTCCTCACCCTTCAGTGAGGAGCAGGAGGTGAGGTGAGGGGGGAGGGCCCTTAGTCTGGTGAACAGGTGCAGAGAATACACAGCATCTTTAGTTTGCTTTATGTAATCTTTGTTACTCTTTTGTAGAGATATTCACCAAAAAAGTATTAGGGCCGTGCATAAAGGAAACAAATGAAGAGGATGATTTATCTTTTTATTCTGCATTTCGAGAATAAAATCAAAATTTCATTATTTGTGATAAAAAAAAAATATTTGTGGCATATAAAAAACATCAGGAGGAATATTTTTCTTTTTGCAGTTTTACAAAAAGCCGAAATGTCGAGAATAAATAAAACCACTAGCATTACTATTGGCATATACTGAACTACTATTCTACTTTTTATTCTCTAAATGCAAAATAAATAAATCTTTCACCTCTCATTTTTGTCACTTATGCCTGGCCCTAATTCTCTTCCGTAGATATAACAACCTCAAAAGACTTGCTGTGCTGAAAACGGAGTTCTTGTATCCATTCTAGTGATGCATTAAATTATTCGATAGGGTGCCCGTATTTTTCAACAAGGCTCCCATTCATCACATGCTGAACTATTCCATTCAACTCATTACCGGACATTATGGTGATGTGGTGATTTGGATGGTGGTGCTTGATAATGAGTCACTCCCCAGCATTTGGGTCACAGTGGGGGCAAAGGCTGGGAAACGCAGTTCACTGTGAAACTGTTAAAGGTGCTTTATTTGTGCCGTTTACCACTCTGAGGTTGGCCTCCTGCAGTTTTCGAGCTCTCTCTTCCAGCCTCTTAGCAAGAACAGACAGCTCTGTGTTCTTTCTCCTCAGCCGCCTGACCTTCTCCTCGGTCTCTGGGGCGCTGCTCTTCCGCTAAACACATGGGAAACAAATCTCATCATCAGACAGTGCCTGCAGCAAGCGTTAACACAAACACAGCAATGCCAAGCAAGCAACATTTCTACATTTTTGTTCATTCCTGAATAATTGTTTTTTGGAAAAAAGGGATTCAGTGGCACACTTCCTACTTTTATATCATCTGCACGTGTTACCAGCGGACGATCCGAAGATGAAGGGGGAAAGGCCAACACACTGACAAGATAATCATCTATTTATAAACTGAATAAACGACAAAAGGAACAATGGACGTTTAAAAATGTGTTGCTGGCTGTTTCTGTGCACCTGGCCTACTTTATAGGAAGCCTTCAGTCAAGACTACAAACTCTGTTATTTTTAGTCTTACCAGCAGGCCGTTCTCCTCCCTCAGCGTGGTACAAGTCTTCTCCAGCTCATCGAGGGCTCGCAAGAGTTCAGAGTTCTGACGCACCAGGAACCCATAGTCCGTACCATTCTGAGAAACAAGCACAACGCAGACAGATGGAGAGTTTACCTACGACAGTCTTTTTTTTTGTTTTGTACAAAAAAGCTTGAGTGCGGTATCATTGTTGTGTTGTGTAGAGAGAAAGGGGATCCAGTTTCATTTCTCTAGAATTGCTTCAATCATGTTCCATCTCTAAGTAAAAGGAGAGCTCTGCTTTCAGCCAATGTTTACATTGTGCTATCTAATGGTGGCTGATGGATGACAGCCCACTGAAAAGCCTTTTCATTTGAACAACTCAATCAGCCTACCACTGGCACAGAACACCTATTACACCACCCTAACTCAGCATAAGAGAAGGGACAGCTCTGCTCTCATATTACGCTATGGAGAGAATGAAAATAAAATCACCGCCTCGCAGTCGAATGCCTCCACCAACAAGTCCAGTTGTAGTTTACATCCACGTCTACCCAGACTCATATACCGGTGAAGACTTGGAAGGAATTTAATGAAAAGGTATTACCTGTATTATTGACAACATTGAAGTTATTAATATATTGACGTGTATGATTCCAGTGAATAATGTCCAATGAGAAAACATGCCGTCTTCACTTGGATACTATTTTTATAGAGGACAGAGAGAGAGCTGAGTCACATGGTGCAACGACAATCACCTGAAGCTCAATATCAGCAAAAGCAGCGAGCTTGTGGGAGACCAGAGGGCAAAACACAGCGTTGTGGCCATGACTGAAGGCGATGCTTCAAACATGGAAGTTGATATTTGACCTTTTGGATATAAAATGTCACCACTTCGTCATTTTATCCGAGTAGATATTTGTGTGAAATTGTGTCATAATTAGCTTATGAATTCTTGGGTCTGGGCAAAAACATGTGTTGTGAGGTCACAGTGAGGATCACCTGACATTTGACCTCTGAAATCAAAATCAGTTCATCCTTGAGTCCAAAGTGGACGTCTCTGCCACATTTGAAGAAATGACCTCATCAAGGCATTCATGAGATATCACATATAGAATTTAGACACTTTCAGTTTTGACTAATTGTGTTATATTATATATAATTATTATTATTTTTGGTTATCAATCTACACCCTGCACCCTGCGGTGACATGCTCTTCCTTGCAGATGCTCTCAAACTCTGTCAAATCGGACAGAAAATACCAATTAACTGTGATCTTCAGGACTCTTAAAGTGAGGTTTCATCTCAGGCTTCATGTCTGCACCTTAGGGCAACGGACCGTGATAGCACAGGTCTGGTTAGAATTATTTTTTTTAATTTAAACTGATAAAAGGCATCAAACTATTTACCAACGATACTTTACACCAAACCCACTGTATATTTAAGGATGTAATCAGTTGTTATGTGCTGAAATAAATACACGTTATGAGGTTTTATAGCAGCTTTATCGTAGTTTATATTGTGTAATAATCCTGAGCTTGTTATGTTGTGGGCTGTTAGTGAAGACACAGCTCAACAAATCAGCAGTAGATGTGCCACACAGTCAATGAGGCAGACTGTTAATGCGGTGATCAAGACCGTTATGGGTGTTTGTGGTCTATGTGGAGGAAACCAGGAAGTGGAGGAAACCTCACATTGCTCTTTCATTTGAATGGAAGGGATGGCCCCCCCGGCCCCCCTGCCTCTGCGACAGAGATGCTCTCTAAATGAGCCCTGAGGCTCAGAGGGAAGGGCTGAGAGCAGACCTGGCACACGTGAATGTGATGGCTGCAGTGAGAGCAGATGGACAGATAAGCTGAAGGTAAAGGGAGGGTTTGTCCTCACAGTGAAATACATTCAACAACAAAAAAAAAAGGTAATACTGCCTCATGCCACCTGTGGTCAGGATGTTTTTAGCTATAGTAGCATCCACAGATGGATGGAGGGAAGTGTTTCTGTGGTACACCACATATCTCAGCATGACCAAAGCACCCAGATGGCTCCACGTGTGAAACACCAGTAAACCTGTCTCCGTTCGTACTCTTGGGATCTCATCATTAACCTGAAATAGCCCTCTGTCACAATGACACCCTTCTAACAGCACACGACTAAAGACTAATCTAACCCTGACGACATGGTGCGGTATAACAATCATGTGATGTCACCTTGTGAGATTATGTTGTCTTAGTAACTGTAGATGATGGGTTCCCTGGAGACTTTTTAAATGATTTTTTTTTAATGCTACTGTACCTGTTATTCAAGTCAACACTAATGACCAGCTGTTTACTAAACCAGCAGCTGAGGCTCCAGTGTGTTCATCCTCCAGTACTATTGTGATGGGAACATTGAGCTGAATATTTGGTTAGTGGGTTACAAACTAGTGCCAGAAGTACCATATGCTTTCAGGGTAAGACCATGCAATATTTTGACAGAAATCATTAGCACATGATCTGGTGAGGAAAGGAGTTTACAGAAAAAGAATAAATTAAACCTTTAGAAGTAAATGGAAAAAATAAACAGTCTGCACAAACCGTGGAAAAAAAAAAAAAGGCAGAATTTTAATTAATTGGAGGGACACAATGTAGCTATAAAAGCAAATTCACCAAATTGCCAGATCCACGGCCAGGTCTCAAAATAAGTTAAGTAAGTGTTTTTTTGTAAATTTTCATACTGTCTAAATAAATCGTGAAAAGCTTGCAGTCAAAGCAAAGATGCGATCACTATTTGACACTGTGGGCAAAAAAGATGCTTCATGGACGACATTTATAGTCAATACAGGCAGTGAGTGACTCAGCAAGTGCATTCTCCTTAAACTTGAATGCTCTCTTTGGACACATCTTGGCACCAGCTAAGATCCTATAAGACAACATTTACTCTCATTATTCTGGTTGAGCATAACTGCGCTTCAAATATTTGAGAAGGAAATTGCTGAAGCTATTAAACCACTTCACGTTTAAGTCATAGCCTTAAGATTTCCATTAAATCAAACCTAATTTTTTAATCAATATTTGTGGGGTTTTTTTCTGCAAAAGTCATTCAATCTATTTAATGTGAAGAGGAAACAGGAAACACATTGTGTTTGTCACTGCCGATAGTGCGGAGTGCAAAAAACAAGATTTCTTTTCTTTGTAATGTTGTTATTATGAAGTAAAAACACATGGTAAGCACATAAAGTAATGTCAGAACTTTTGTTTATGGGTCTTATACTTGATGCTGTAGAAACTAATATCTCTGGGTGTTGGTCAGAGATAATTAAGACTTTTTTTTTTTTTTAAACAACAAGATGCTACTGTAATAAATCCGTCAATATTTTCTCTGTACATTGTTTTTTTTCTGGTCATGATCAGAAATGGAACCCATACGTCACAAACCAGAGGAACCATTACTTTAAAAGGTGTCTGGAGGAGGACGTAAAACCTATTGAAATGTGATGTTTCCTGTTTGCAATGTGAATGAGGGTTTTTAGAAAATTCTAATCTAAAAAAAACAGACACACAAAACATTTCACTCCGACTGTAACCAACAACTCAAAATGACATTGAACTTGAGCATCAGAAAAAAAGTTCTTGAGGACAGAGTTGACATTTACACCAGATCGTGAGAACCTAAAGTAACCATCTCAAATGACACACAAAAAGGCTCTGTACCCAGAAAAAGGAAGATTTTCCACATGATATCTAATTGCACGGCACCATGCTGTGTTGTAAGTTGCCGTGATGAGAAGGAATGACAGGAGTTAGAGGTATGGAGGTATGGCTTATCAAGAAGTGTTGCATACACCTCATCATGTACCCAGTGGACTGTAGCTGCTTCTCTACCCTTTCAATCAAACAAGGAAAGAATAACATCAATAACTATTGTAACTGCTTGACAAAAGGGCTAACAATAATCCATGAACTGTTTGACATATAAAGCTATAACTATAAAGCAAGGAATTTTATGGGTGTAAATATCCTTCACATATCTCGAGAACCATCCATCCGATTTACTTGACACGTTGCGGGTGTATTGCTGGGGACCAAAGGGAGCGCAGTGTAAAATTTGGTGCAATTTGGACATGCGACAAGTTTAATATTTAAAAAAAATTAAAAAATTTTTTTTTTTTTAAAAACTAGCAAGCAGTGCTCTTTCAGCAGCAGGGGCCGGGGCTTCAGGGCTGTGCTGTCCAACATGTCTGCAGCAGACATCACTAACCTTACGAGCGGACTCTTCTACATTCCCCTGGAGTCAACACGAGCAGATAGTCTGCTGGAAGCAGAATTTAGTTTATTTCACCAGTGTTAAGTTCGCCTCGACTGGGGTGGGTTTTTCCCCCGGTGAGTAATACCGTATTCCCCGGTGTATGACTAGATACTAACTAACTAACACTAAAAACAATGCTGCCAGCAAAATACCGTTGCCAATTAACTCCACAATCTACTTTAGAACCAAAGTGGTTATGTCAAAGTGAGTAACTAATACACCCATTTTAAAATAAAACCTCCGTTAAGTGCATTTGTTTCTGACCGCGGGTAACCACGACTTGAGTGTGCTTTTCAGGGGCGGGTTTAGTGATTTGGGGGCCCCAGGCAAAAACGCCCTCTTACTTTACTTTTTACTTTAACTTGGAATATTGGTATCGGCAATGCTAGAATAAAAAGTCAAACTTTATTTTTGAAGTAAAAAGATGAATAATTAGAATAAAAGTCCTGCATTCAGCTGTAGAGTGGAAGAAAGTTATTATCAGCACAATGTAGGCCACTTAAATGTACTTGACTGTTCAAGGTGGAGCTTCCAATTCCAATATAATGCTGGATAGTTTAATGAATAATAATGAATTATATTTTAATGGTTATATTTTGTGTGCAGAATCACACAGCCAAGTCCACGTGTCAACTGAATCTCTGTCATGGCAGGTTTCTCAGGACCCAAGGAAGCACAGTGTTCTCCAGAAAGCTGCCAGCAGCAACACCACAGGCCAAGCATTTCTGAACAGGTATGTCTAAAACCCAAAGATATTCACTTCAAAGATAAAAACAGACAGAAGCAGGAACTCTCCATATTTGAAAATAGCATTTTATACCATTTTTGCATGAAAAATGCAACATCAAAATAGTTGAATTCATCGATTAAGCAATAAGTCAAGCAATCGTTACAGCTCTACTTCACAATAAAAGGCCTTTCAGTGGATTACAAGTCCCGTCTGTATTGTCCTGCACAGCAGCATACTTCATGACAGCTCTAGTGCAGCGAAGGATCAGAAAAACAGTGAGGCTGTTTTCTGTGAGATAAAAGCTAAAAATAGGAATAATCCTCCAAACTACAGTAAGTCCTATGTTACATATAAGGTAGAAAAGTACTGAAAACTGAAAGTAATAGTTATATAAACATGACTTTATAAAGTAGTGTCATACTGTAGCAATGTTAGAGGTGACACACCCCAGGATGCTATTATTAAGGTATGCTACACCATGCCGATGGAAAAAGGACACACAATGCCACTAGATGTCAAGTGACGCTCAAACACTACAACTAGCAGAAAGAGTTGCAAATCAGTTTTTTGTTTTTTATTTAAGCAGAGTAGTTACGTTTTCTTTTCTACACAGAAAACATTCCTGAATGGCTGAGAGAGAGAGTTAGCCTCAGTGCAGATGAATCTCTGTGTCCTTCAGATTTATTTTGCCATCAGCTAGACGAGTCTGTCCCAATGTCCCAGTCTTCCTCTCAGGAGGACGATACTAAAGCCCAATCAATCACCTCAGAGGAAGGCCAGCCAGAGTGAACTCAGCCTCCGCCTGCCTCCATTCTGATTCTAATGATCTTGGAGTCCGTCCATGTCCATAATTGTTCCCTGGGAATCACAGTGAAATACACCGGAGGCTTTTCTTTAGGCTTCTTACAGACTAAAAACCCGCCCTGCTCTTGCTTCTCTTGCTCCAACAGAAAAGGGCTGCAGGTGGTGAGGTTCCCTCAAGGCCAGTGTATTAGTATTCTGCCAGTTTCCCTCTCTTGCAGCAGTGCTGTTTTCATATGGGTCTGGCTCAGTAAGCGAGGCAGATGCAGCTCAGTAGCAGGAGGGCAGGGGTCTCCACACAAACGTCTGTCAGGAGAGCCTGAGCCGCGGGGCAGACGGGCCTAATGGAGCCTGAGCCCCGTGCTCTGTTTGAATCTGTCTGCAACCATACAAGCAGTTAACTGAAGGGAGTAATGAGTATAAACACACACACACACACACACACACACACACACACACACACACACACACTGCACTGACACTGCTTAGCATATTGTCTACAGCCCGCAGGGACCAGAACACATCATGTTCCAAAAGCATTTTCACTTCATCTTTGTATTGTACCAACAGCTGTCAATATGGGAAAGCTGGTTTTTCTACTTGATTGTGAAGATGGGAAAAAGTTTTTGTGTGCATCCATAACTTATTAAGTAGGAATTCATCTGAAATTCAAACCAAGATGTGATTATATAATACCTAAAATGAACTGCACAGTAAGCCTAAATTGTCCAATTCCAACAGACACATTTTGCTGTGAGAGCAGTTGTGCGACTGCAGCTGATGAAGGAGGGTTCGTGAGCCTTTACTGATTGCTGGTGTGCGAGATATTTTGTGCTGTGGTATCTGAGTCAGCTGTTCATCATATCCCCATTCTCTGGTGCTTCCTCTACTTAAGAAGAGGAGTTGAATCACTTTGAGCTTTTTCAGATCATGACAAAATAATTCTATAATTTCAGGTCTGTAAAACAGCTTTTAACATTGTATCTTTTTCTGTATAAGAGATATTTGTGTTAAAGACACTAATCAAGATAATTGAATCCAATAATGCTGCGGGTCCCACCTGTGATACGGACAATGCTTGTACCGAAAACTCGAAGTGTACCCACTGAAGGACAAGCTCTGCCATCACAGCAGCACCAGCATATGTTAATTGCCTTGTTAGTAAATGCAACTGTAGCAATGCAGTCACCATTTCTCATAACATTAAGTTTTAATAGGTCAATCAAAACAACATAACTTGGAGTTAAGTACAAAAAGAAAAGAGAAACATTCAAGAGAAACTTCACGAGTGACTCGTTACTAATTATCTACATGTATTATTATATTTCTTACAACAAGCCAAAGCTCAGTCACTGAAGACTGAGCTTTGTAAAGAGAGCAGACTGAGTCGCCTCCTGATTATCTGGGTCAGTTGCAGTTTTATATGCCTCTAATGGTTTAAATAAAAAATGGCGTTGGGTTTTTCTGGAATGATCCTCATGCTGGGACATTTTATTGCAAGCTGTAAAGTGGAGAAGCAACACAGACACCATGGATAGGTCAAAAGCAACATAGCGGATCGAAAGTAACCTATTATGACACATCTTGAGGAATAAATTCATAAATTTGCTACTCTGGCTGTATGACGAGTCTTATTTGGAGCTTATAAAACTCCTTGTATGGAGAATATTGATATATGTTGAAAGACAAATTCAGATAAAGTGAGATATAAACAGAGTTACTGAGCAAAATAAGGAAATTATTCAAAGCAAAAAATAATGTTTGTTGAATGCTATCATAGTTCTATTAAAGCATATACTAAACAGCTAAATTGAGACAAAACTTTTCCATTCTTGAAGCTTCAAAGTGTGTTTTTTCTTTAGCAATAGGCTACCAGTAAATAAAACTTCACTGTGTGTCGCGTTTAAGTTATTCACAAACAACACATGGCAAGAAACAAAACACAAGCCAATGGAGAAAACACGTGCGCAGCATTCAGCAAGAAAACACTGCAATGTGGAAAAAACACAACCAAATACAGAAAAACTGCAAGAACAAGAAACACAGAACACGATGGAAATTAGTTTAAAAAATATTTTTACTTTAAGAAACGTAAACAAATGTTGTAGTTTAAAAAAATATTTTTTTTTAATAAACATTCTGATTGCATGATTCACATTTAAATTGGTAAATTAGTCATTTACTAAAGGCTAAAACTAGATTAACAGCAAATATCTAAAATTAAATCTGAATTATGCAACCACAATGTTAAAAGAAAGAAAAAAACCACCACAGACGGATAAGGAATTCAGTAACCTCATGAGCCACAAGCCTTTGCAAGAAATAGTTTGTTTCCGTGTTCTGTACCATTTGCAGCATTTTTCGTAGTTGGTTGTGTTTTCTCACTTTGCTGCATTTTTGCACATGTACTTTCAAATTGAACATGTTTTCTCCATTTGCTTGTGTTTTGCGTTTCCTTGAATGCGTTGAGTTGTCAGGGCCACCGTACATTCCTATGTTCTTGCACCCTCAATCTCCACTGCGTTTTATGTGATTTCCCGCATCACAAAGCGTACACAAAAAATGTAAAAAACACTGCAATATTAGGCATACATCGTTGCAGTATTAATGACTATATAGTGTATGTGGCAGAAAGAAAATCAGGAAATGTTGACAATAAATGTAATATATAATTTATGGAAAACATAAGGGCAAATGTAACATTACAGGGGACTTTAGTTACAAAGATTTCAACAGATAATTAAAAGGTTTGATTTATACCTACATATTCATAAGGTCCCACAACCAGATGATCCTTTTGTCTGGGATCCACGGCGAGCTTTTGTAAGGCGTATGGAAATGTCTACAGTCTGGTTTCACAGAAACGTCGACATCAGCATTATTAGCTGACAGCTAGAAATCCCCCACTGTAAACCTCCGAGGAGCCGGCAAGACAAAGACAGAGACATGCACGCACACACACACATGGTTTGCCATTGTTCAACTCCTTGTTAGACAGGATATTGAAAGTGGCAATATTAAAGCAGCATCATTGCAGCCATACAGTTTGTATTACCACCGCGACTCATGCTGCTAAAGCAATACATGAAGATTTGGACTTGAAAAAATATGAAACTTTTATTTCCAGTGCTCTTATACAATTCCCAGAGAAACAACACAAGGCTCACTTTTGGCAAGGACTGGATGGAAAGAAGAAAAAAAAAAAAAAAAAAAAGATTACCCACAGTAGCAACTGAATAAACAAGAGTTACATACAATTCAGTAGAAAGCAGCCTGCATACCCAAAGGCAGCAGTAACACACTGCACTAAAGCATTAAAAAGGGACTTTTTGCAATATGATAATCATTGTTTTTAAATCAAAATGTGTCCAAGTACTGTGAATCCTAGAGGCCGCTTTTTATTTATTTGTGTTTAAAAAATAAATTAAAAGTCCTTTAATTTCTCAAATACAATTACTGTGAGAGCTTCTGGAGTCGGGATATGATCATCCTACTTTATTATTACTACATGTCAGAACCCTGCCGATTAGTTTTTATAAATGCACAGGCTGCAAGAAATCGCTGTTGAGATTCATTTAGCAGTGTCGCTCAGAGGATTGGCATGAAGGAGACAGTCTGCTGAATCTGGAAATGTGCCCTAATTAATCCAGGCCATGTCTGCTCCCACTAATAATGGAAGGGGAAAAGCCTCCTCCCATAGACCTAACCCTCAAAAAGACTCCTGACCTGAACACAGTTTTAATTACCAGCAGAGGAGAGAAAGAGAAAAACTATAACCAGCAAAGACAGGCAATGGCCGCCGATCTACTGAAGTGGATACTAATGGACTTCACAGTATCAGCGAAGCGTTACAATTTAGAGCCAAATCAATGACCCTCTCTTTATCTCCGTCTCCTGCAGGACGACATCAGTGCTTTTCTAATGAGGTTTCCTGAACTGCTCTGCGCTCAGACATCCTCAAAAAGACATGAAAAAAGTTTAAGTATTAATCTGTTTTGATCTCCAATACGCCTTGACTTTTACAATAGATGACATACTAGTAGTAGTTCTGCTGGTCTGTGCACATGAATTTGCCAAAGAAGATGTTTGTCTCCAAGACCGAAGAAGAACCCATTAAATGCTGTCCCAGATCCAAATCACAGGGCAAATCATTTTTCACTTTCATCAACAGGGAAAAATACTGCGCTTGGCGGTTTTATGTTTTCAGGGTCCTTTTGTATTTTGTTCAAATTACCTTGATCAAGGAAGCAATATCCACCTTATTCATAGGACAAAAAACTAGGCTTAAGCTCGTTTGAGATCTGGGGCATTGCAAAACTTGCTTATTGTCAGGAAACAGGGAGGCTGCTATCTGCAGTGGTCTCAAACAAAGCAGAAATATCTTTTTCTATGAAAAGAACAACAAAGCTGTTTGTGGCCCGAGGTATTTCTATTAACAGCAGCTCTCTCCCTATACTCATATATAAGTCATGAAGAAGCCCTCTTAAGTGTCCTCTCAAACCCCCTCCTGTATTTATCACGACTCATCCCCCCGGGGTACCTGACGGTGACAGATTAGGTGGTCTCTCTCAGTGCGTTAGAGAACAAAGAACCAACACGAGACACCCCTTTGCTCCCCCCAGGCGTCCAGCAATCCACCTCCACCGCCCCTCACACAGACGTCCTCTGGGTGCGGTTGTGCAAAAAAAACCTGAAAGGCACTGTCTGGAAATGCTTGTTAGTGACTTTTCCCTACCATATGTTTAGAACATGAGATGTGCATACATTTCAGCACATCCAGGGATCTATCAGGGATGGGTTTTCCGACCATTAGACTCACGTCATGATTTATTCTCTTCTAACAATTCTAATTTATCAGATATCCCAGTTTAAATCAAAGTTAAGAAATCAACATGAAAGTCACGGTAACTATGTTTTAGCATCCACACTGCCTTCATATCTTGTCTCCATACTGACTTGGAGCTTCTTTCTTAGAAAGGCACTACAAGCCTTACCGACACACTAATTATAATTTATACTAGCACGGCTGCCTCAACATCTCACAGTCCACAAATAAAAATGTCACAATCCCCTGAGCCTCCGAGGGCTTAATAAGGTGTCAGACATGCATAGAACATCTGGTCTTTGAAAGAGTCGAAAGATGAACAGAAGGAGGGGTCGCCAGATTATTCCATTTAGTGCAGTGTCAGCAGAAAATGGATAGAGGGGAAACAGAATGTAGCAGAGATGATTTGTTTCTCCCCCGGACCCTCCACAGGTTCAACCCCGAGAGCTTCAAAAGAATATAACCCTTAATCTTGTCAAAGAAAATTGCATATGCATATAAGCCCCTCGACCCCCGCTATCACACTAGCAACAGCTTAATTTGTGGCGTAGGACAACAGAGACACTTAAAAATGGTTTTACTGCTTTAACATTTAAAACCACATCAGTCATCATAATAGGGAATTAAGTGTGAGGAAGACATATTCGAGTGCATGCACATTGTGTCCACATCCTCCTATACACAACTCTGCTTTGCTTATGCCCTACAATGCAATATTAAATTACCTCACATATTGAATATTGTATTTCTCCCAAACACATATTTTGAAATTTATGTTGGTTCATTAGCCACTTTGTCAGCACGACATGAAGTGTAGTGAAGCAATTTTATTGGCTCAAACTTCCATTTGTTAAATGGAGCTTTGATAAAAACAATTAAAGTGAACAAATGACAAATATGGGCACACCATTTAGCCAGTTTCATTCCACAGATTGGGCTGACCTCCACAAGCTAAAATGCACTCAGCCAAAAATGGAAATGCATAAAATTAATTGAAAAAATCCATCCAACCACCCCCTTAAGGACTGCGTCGCCGTTCTTGATGTTGCCAAAAATTATTCCTCCTACTCTGTCACTGTCATCACTGCAGTTTTCCCCGAGCCAGCATCTCATCACCACAAGCTCACTGATAAAGAACTGGAAAATTCCCCCGGATGTTTCCAGTGCAGAGACAAATTCTTAGTGAACACTGGGAATTCCCATTCCTGTATCACCAGTACTGTGAAAACACAGTACATCTCTCTGTACAGCCCATGTGATATCATGATCTAGAATTAGGCTTAGCCATGTGGCAGACACTGTTTATTTTTACATATTAAGAAGAACATGAGGCAGATACAGTATATTTACTGGACCTACTGTATATTCAGGGAAATCTGTATATTCAATCTCTACCTCAAGACCTAATAACATTTCAAGGACAATGCCAGTACGACTGTGTTGTGAATGAAAGCAGTAACGTTGCAGGGACAAGCGCGTAAAGGCTCACTTCTGTCTGAAAAAAGACGCTTTCACGTGGAGCTAGTGAATCAATCCACGACTTGTTTTTACGGTTTAGCATTTACGCTAATGCTTTCGCGGATGATTTGACTTGGCTCGCAAACTTGCCAAATAGGAAATACATTACAAGTACATTGGCACCGGACAAAAACAGCTCTTTGGCCGCCGGTGTACATGTTGCCCTTGCCCCATCTTCTTCTTCTGTTTAGTTTTATGGTGGTTGACATTAATAAGTGTTGCATTATTGCCACCTGCTATACTGTACATTGCATATTTTCAAATTATATAAACATTTCTATTGTATATATTTTTGGATACATCTATATAATTTCTAACATGATATAAACTAGGCCTCTATTTATTTATTCATTAATTCTGTATCATTTCACTTAAAACTGTCATTTTGCACTGTTCTTAATGAGAAAATACTCAGTACTTTTCATTCGTCGGTGGAATGATGGAAATGTTCCTGAATGCATGAAAAGCGCATGTGCCTGAAAGGATTCCCAGTAATTACCCAGAACTCTGTGTGAAAGAAGCTTTATTCAGAAGAACATGGGGGAAGACCAGGCTTGGAAGTTAATTTCCAGACGACGGAGCCATTAATAAAACAAACGCTCTCTGTGGACAGCAGAGGGTCAAGATAGTCAATGAGACTCTGACAACAATGTTGCACCATTGAAATGTCTAGACACTGTTACAGTGTTCCTCAGCAAACCTTTACGAGTCACATTCAATAAATGCACATCTGGTGGAGGCACTCCACTAATGAAAGGCTGAAGTGACCTTCCTTGACATTCAGTAGGTCAACAAAATGAGTCTCCCTTTTCTTCTCCAGGCAAAAGCATTTCCCATTGTGAGGGGAACACAGGTAATTATGGGTTTAATCTTGCCAGGAGTTTGGGAGTGGGACCAAATGACACAGGAATGTCACAGAGAGCCTTCAGAGGGCCAGAAGAGATAACTATAAAAACCAAACTACTTATGTACCATTTTCTCACAATGAATTAGGGGTCATAATTTAGGTTTATGAGAGTATTAGCAGGAGGCGACAGGTAAATGGGAAACAATAAATGGGCACTTTAACTAAAGTGCAGAGGTAAAGAGCATTTCAAAAATCATAGAATGTGACTTACATTTTTCAACAGTGGGTTAAAAAAGGCTTCAAAACCTTCTTTGTCAGTCTCAGTCACACACACACACACACACACACACACACACACACACACACACACAC
>CALSCE010000030.1:6461833-6556306 GCA_943593645.1 Bovichtus variegatus
TATGATATATATATATATTCATGGTTAGCGGTTTGGCTTCCGTCTTGCCTTCCTGTATGATTGTGTTATGGCCAAAATCATGTTTTGTGAGGTCACAGTGACCTTGACATTTGACCACCCAAATATAAATCAGGTCATCCCTGAGTCCAGGTGGATGTTTGTGGCAAATTTGAAGAAATTCTTCCGGGCATTCCTGAGATGTTCACAAGAATGGGACGTTCTGACCATGGCTATCGCCTGCGCGGAGGCATGAAAATATGATCAAAAAATGTTTCCATGAGGGCTTCATAGTCCGTATGATTATGAAGCAACATAAAATTGTAAAGACATTACACTTCTATATTCCAAGACTGCTACCAACATACTGATGACGTTTCTGATTTATGGGAGCAAAAGAGGAAATACTATCATTACTTTACTTCCTTAAATCACTAAATTTTGGAACCATGTGTGGAATTTGAAAATATAAAACAGCTTACCTCCATGTTTCTGTCCATGCATTTGGAGGGCGATGACTTGTCTGACCCAGAGGACTCGGCGCAGTAGGGGGGCTGGTGGTCCCAGCCTGCATAGGGAGCGTTGTCAGGGTGACAAATTGTCAGCGAGCCACTCTGACAGGTGTCCACAACTGCAGCAGAGAGGCAGGAGTCAGCTGCACAGACGGCCCTCCCTGAAGGCTGCTCTCTCAGATCTTGTTTGGTTTTCTTTTTAGGTGAGTGGGAGGCAGTCTGGGATCTCTGTGGCAAGGCCCTGGAGCAGGTTAGGAGAGGCTTCGTCTGACAGGAGTCACTACCGTCTTCCTGCGTTGGCTTTCTTGAGAGACTGTTGCTGGGCTGTCCAGCTCTTTGCCTCCCTTGCGACAGTCTTCCATGGGCCTCTAGCAGGTGGCAGAGGAAGATGGCCTTTTCTAGCTCCAATTCCTGCCTGTGATGCAATTTATAGACTGGCTGCTCACCATTTATCTTCTCATATAGCGTCAGCAGCAACTGCTCAAGTTTTGTGTACGTTTCTCCACCACACAAACAAAAAGCCTCTTTTTCTGTGGACTCCACTTCAGTGTGACGTCCACGGTCTTTAATGTTCACCTCGTTAGCCAGCAGACGCAGGTTTCTGTTAGAGTGCCTGTCCTTTTGGCACCTTTGTCTGGCTGCCAGCTCCCTCAAAGCCCTCTGCTGTTCCCTCTCCGCTTCTAGCCGCAGGTGCCTCAGCTCCACAGAGAGGTGTCCACGGGCCCGCTGCGTTAGCTTCTTCTCTGCTTCCCAATCAGCACGCAGCCTCTCTAGCTCTGGTCCATAGTCCGCCTGGCCCTGGCATGCTTTCTTAGATGACAGTGTCAGAGGGTTATACCGGTCTTCCCTCATGATGCCACTCTCACAGCACAACATGCAAGGAACGGCGAGACGTATTCATATCTAAAGACGGGGTCATGTGTCCGAACTGAGAAGAAGTGCAGGTGGGTGATGGGTGGTTATCAGACATGCAGCATGCAATTATCACACCAGGTCACTGGAAAGATGAGACAGTGCAGGGTGTGAGAGAATTGGAGAAATGGTCAGGTATTTACAAATGTTTTACAAGAATGTACTAACAAGAAATGCAATGTTCCAGCATGGTGAAAGCAGGTGATGAATTCAGTATTGATCTCTGTTAGAGGGGGGGGCAGCAGCACTGTGAAGAGCTTCAGGAAAGCAAGCAAAATGAATGCACCGATGAACTTGGGATTTTACTGGAAACCATGAGGAGCAAAGAAATATGTGGCAGCTGCTTAGGCTATGTGAAGTCCAACCAATACATCATTTGATAGTTTATTTCGATACACACACTTGTTCATAACAGATGCCATAACAATAAAACGACGACTGTGTTTACATCTGATATTTTGAATTTGTTCCATCCTAACCTGGCATAATAAACACATGTCCACGTCATGCAGACGGACGACTGCCTTTAAACAGATGAGGACGTGAACACAGCGCAGCACGAGGGGCGATTAACAGAGCTTATGCTTAGGAGCAGGAACTGTCAGCTGAGGATGCAACAAGTGAACTGGTCAACTTCCAATAAAAGGCGCAAACAGCCGTGCCTCGCTCCTCACAGTAGCCATCATTACAGTAGCCATCATTACAGTAGCCAATCTTACCCATCACGAGCTCAATTTAGCGGCGCCCATACGAGCGCTGGGATACGGTTCATATTACAGAGGATGGGGACTTCGGTAAATAGCTAATTAACTAGCATAATTTCGCTAATATAAGTTTAAGTAGCCGGTGCTAATGTACTTAACGCAATTTAATAATGCAAAAAAAACAGTCTGTAGTATATGAGAGCCGGAACAAGCCCTGACCACTGGCTACTGCAGTGTTAGCCAATGTTAGCTCACCGTTAAGTTTTCTAGCCACAACTTCTATCAAACTCACCTCTCAGCGGACTCAACTCTTAACCTTTCATCGATGGAGTCGTCCTCTTTCAACCGAGGCACTGTTGTCAGCTCTCTAACAACACTGAGACTGTTGACGTTAGTTGTTAAAGGTCCACAGAGCCATGCAAGAAGTGTTTTGTTTATATGCGAGGCAGCAGTGTCACACACGGTCTGTCTGCGCCCAGCGTCATTGTGCTGGCCGGCCACACAGACAGTGCTGCCTTCTCGCGCCTCATCATTTAAAGACCCGCTGACATACGTTACTGTACAACTTTATTCATTTAAATGGCTCGTTGTATCAATACAACATTTGTATGTGAATTTGGAAAGTAGAGATTTGCATTGTCCTGCAAACAACAGAACGAGGAGAGTAATGTGAATTGGTTATGAAATCAAAGTTTTTCAGTAATTTATCTCTAAGAATGTATTCTTTGCACCGTTACTATTGCTTCTCATTGCCTCTTCATCTGCTTCTAAGCGTCCTAGTTAGTATCGAAAGTTACGTCTTTAGTGGATGAATTTACAGATGTGTTGAGTTGTTAGTGTGCGTTTTTACAATAATAGCAGTTTTGCGGACACTCCCTGAAGGCAACATAAGCATTTAGTCCCACCAACTCGTGTGCGCTGAATGACCACTAGTGGCTACAGGCTGCTAGTGCAGGGTTGTTCAGGTTCGTAAATATGCCATGATTATGATGCCCTGATCAGAGAGATCATTGTATTGGATTATTATTTTAGCACTGTGTTATATCAAGTACCACCCAAATGCTCCTTAAGTATTAAACTACAAACTGATGTTGAAGTTGACCCAGGGTCATACACAACCTGCATTATTTTCTTTCTTTTTTTTGTCATAATAAAAGTATGCTAGAGTTTTGAAGGTTAACAGACTTGTATGTGTGTGCTGTGGAAAATAATGCATTCTTATGAAACCAATTTCGTTATGTCCTCTGTGAGGAAGAATTTGATTTTATGACACTGGTATCTTCTTTTTTATTTGTCATCTCTTATCTATAATTAGTTTTCTTAGTGCAATGTAAGGTGTCTGCACAGTGTTTAATGAAAGACTAACATCTGTGGTGTGTGTGTGCGTGCATGTGTTTCATAGCACTGACAAAACGTCCCTTGTGTCACAGTTTTGGATAACTGGCAAACACGTAGGAGGAGATCAGCAGACACAGAACACAGCAGGCTGGGCTGAAAATAAGTTTACTAAGTCAAGGCGTGCAGAGACTACTTGCACGCACAAAGGACGTTTAAAAAAAACTTTAGTAGTAAGATAATTAGGAAACAAGGAACAGGTGTGCAAGTGGCTAATGAGGAAGGAGGGAGGGAGGGAGGGAAGGAAGAAAGGAAGAAGGAAAGAAAGAATACTCGATAGTGGTGACTAGTGGACAGATAAGGGACAGCAGCATGGCCCCGAAAGTTCAGGGAGAGAAAATGTGTTGGTGGTGTTAAGGGAGACAGATACTGTATCACCATGACACCTTGTTTGTTTCTCATCACTTCATGTTACCTGATCCAATGGCTCAGGATTAGGTTTTATTTTACCTTTCCTTTAATCAGGAATTCGATCTAATATGCTATTATGCTTACATTTTGGTCACAGAACTATTTTATTACAACAGCTCTAATGTAATTTTTTAGTCGCAAACACACAGGACTGCATAAAATACAGATAATGAACAAATAGGAAATTGCTCAGGAGAGGTCGAAAAGCCCGAGGCTTATACAACGGGCCTCAATTTAAGGAGAAAAACAAACAATAACACAAGGGGGAGTAATAAAAGAAAAGATAACATCATTTAGAAAAAATAACCAATCATCATATATGTGTGAATATATATAATTGTATCTTTGTTTTTCATTGTTTTCTTTGTTTTTATTGGATTGTTGTCTACTGATTATCTACTATATATCTACGGTTTATATATATATATATATATATATATACATATATATATACATATATATATATATATATATATATATGTATTACTTTGATGAAGTCATTAAATTAGTTACATTACTTATTACATTTATAACAAGGTAACAAGTAATCTGTGACCTATTACATTTCAAAAGTAACCATCCCAACACTAAGAAATAATTAGTCATCATGAATTAAATGTGATGACAATTTCTTTTTATAAATTTTCTAAGGATAAAACGCTCTTAATAACGTGTACTTTGCCGTTCCATATCTGTACCCCACGATATCTGGCCATGTTTTATTTTGTAAAAAGGAAGGTGAAGATAATCAACATGTGGATTTGGGAATTCAATTTAAAGAAAATGCTAAAAGATGACAGTAGAGAAAAAGGCAAGTATATATAGTTGTATATGAACACACATATCTGATGAATATTTATGTCATATAATGAAATTATGTTCAATCAGTTTACTATGTCTTGTACAGTTATTTGCTGTGTTTCACAGTCTGCATTTCCTCTAATGTAATGTGTTATTGCTACTATTACTCACTTTTTGCTGTGCATGTGGATAGAATCAACAGGAATGCACTGTTTAATATGATCCCTGGGTCTTTGATAAAAGTGCTTCCTGAGATTTCATTATTTGGCAAAGGCTAATTGTATAAATCCTCAAAGGTATGTACATACCTTTTCAATATCATGTTGCCAAAATTCATCAAAGAGGCAAAACATACCATGTCTGACCACTGGGTGGCAGTTGTTTAAGAAGAGAATTGGGCATTTAGTCTATATTTTGTAGTATCCTTCCTTTAGTCTATATGTTTGTAGTATGCTCATGAACTAAAGCACTTGCATTAGTTGAGAGCATCTTTCATGGTTTGTGTTCACAGAGCGGTTGAAAGACACAGAGATAGACAGACAGAGATCCAGCATACCACTCTGTGTTATCAGGGTGTCCTTGGGCCGCTCCCTCTCTCATTTCCATCTCTGTCTGCTCATGTGTGGCACACTGTTGGGAAGAGGCAGAAACAGAGAGAGAGGGGGAACAAATTCGCTGCAAAACTCCAAATGCCTGCTGATGCATCTCCTTAATCATTTAACACGGTTAACAGTGTGTTTTACATCTACAGTAATGATACTCCTTGTTTCTGTGTTTCGGGCTGCTTTTGATTTCACTGTACTTCTGTGTTGACTGTGATTTGTACATGCAGTATTTACACATTTCTGGACATGTTTCAGTCTGTACACTTCTTGCATCTGCCCTGCCTTGGCAGTTTTGATCTGAGACCATGGTCATGATGTGAGCATATTACTGTACTTATATTTATATTTATATTTATATTTATGTTTGTGCATCTTTCTGTCCACAGATAATCTTGCATACTACTGGATCAGCCTAATGTCCTTGGTACACTTTGATATTTTATTTCATAATAGTTTATATGCCCAAGAACCTCTCCTGGTTGTGCTGATGAAAATAATGACTGTTTTATACCGTTATTGACTGCTGAATGTTTACTGCTCTTAACTTTCAGTAGGGGCCACAAGTGATCAACAACTGCTTCGGTAGCAAAAGCTAAAAATAAGCCTTACCTAGTCTGTTGCAGGCCACATTTTGGCCTTTGGTGTTGCTCAAAAACTGACATCCATAGCAAAGTTTGGTCGGGTTTTGAACAGTTGCATGATCTATTAAAGTAAGTCAAGATACGAGATGAAGAAATCCCAGTTTTTGTTATCTTTGCCATCATGAATATAAGGGAACAACTGAGACTATTTTCAGAGGGGAGAGGGAGACACACCTGGCAGAGATCTGCTCTCTACTGAGTGCACTTTTAAAGTTTCATACACAATATGTTATATTATATATATATATATATATATATATATATATACATAGCATATATGGCTTCTGTATATTTGGACGCATGTCAGTATGTATGTATGCCGATACCGTGTGTGAATACTAACAACTCCCATTTGGGTGACTGTCCATTTTATAATTTGACAGCCACAAGTGCATTGGTTGTATGTATATATATATATATATATATATATATATATATACATGTATATATATATAAAACCACAATATAATTCTGATGATGTGAAAAGCATAGAAAATATATTTGCCAATATTTGTTTTTCCTTTATTTTTTGATTAATTGATATTCTCTGCACTTTCATCTAAACTGATCTGACCCTGGGCAAGAATAAAGTGTCTTTTGTGGCCATTTATCTTTTTTGACAATCTAGATGATGTATTACTGTCGGTAATTTGGGAAAACAGCCTCTGTGAATTGTTTTCATTGACACAAGCCAAATGACCAGAGGCAGGTATAGTGCTTTCTTACGGTCTTTAATTTCCAAGACATTTGAGTCTCCTTTTGTATTGTAACTCAATGTAATGTAATATAGCGGCTGCATTTTGTTCACGAAAATATTTAAAACAAACATGTCAGATCAAGTCTATTTATTGATCCAATATTTTGTTAGACATAAAACTCACTGCTGTCATTAATTTCTACTCAAAGAATGTCGGAATTACACAGCAGTGAAGGACTTAAAGGTACTACATATAACAATTTACATGTATTGTAACTGCAACATAACTTAGACCTGAGACCTTCCCTAACTTTCTCTGTTGCCTGTGGACAGTTTTGCCAGGAAAATCAAAAGGATGTAACGAAACGCTCCCGATTGCCGTGCCTCTCTTCAGCTCCCTTACAGCGCCAACTGTGTGTATCTAACATAGCAAAATACTGTCTTGAGTTGATATTGTCAGCGAATTCATCCAGACTCCCTGTGTTGATCCGGCTGGTAAATTGGCTTATTGATTGCACATTACTGGTTCTATGAAACTGTAGCTTGCCGTTTGGAAATGACTTTATCAGCCAACGTTATGATGCAACCAACTCCACATCCATGCAGTAACACTAAGTTACAGCTAGATGGCTAACCTTAGCTTGCTTGCTAACAAAATCGCTATCAAAATATCAAAAGTCGATATGTTACTAGCCTGCCAAATTAGCCTCCTTCACCAGCTAACTTAATCCATGATGCTAATTTATGTTTATCAAAAGGTGTTGATTTTAGCCAGCAGTAAACACAAAGCAAAGGTGTGTAATTGCCTTCTACTAGCCAAGAGCAATACAAGGTGGCCAACTCGCTAACTGTGACCTAAATTAATCTAACGTTAGCTATAATTTAGCTACGCAGCATGGATCTGGTGCTTTGTTGCTTCGTAATTCGAAAGTTGCGTTTAGTTTAGTTTAGTTTAGTTTGGGTGCGATATTCTGTTATTCATGCTGACATTTAGCGAAACAATAGATGTTAGAAGAAACAAGGTTGCAAAACATGGTTACAGAAAAAGTCTTGCACGATGGTTTTATAACACAGCATATTTCCATTACACTAGGAAATGAGGAGAGAGGGCTTGCTCAAGCCTTTTCTTCCTTTTGTTTGCAGTAGCATTGTTTCCATTGTTCATCTTAGCCCTATTAACTGTAGCATAGACCAGCACAAACAGCTGAGCTCATTGTACTTATTGGCAGTAAATATGTAAAATCCAAACAGGTTAGTGAGGCGCAGAGAGTGCCGGGGATCCATTAAGTAAACATTAACTGGCCCCACAACATTCAGACTCCAACATTAACTATAAAAAGTAAAGCAATAATATAGTCATCTGACAAAGAGGTTCCTTTTCAACTCACTGTCCCTGAAATAGGTGAGCCAGGTCTGGCATGTACTGCAGGTAATCACTGACGACTATCTCCCCATCCTTGTATGTCTTAGCACAGCTGGGACTCCAGTAACATGTGAACCCTCCAACATATGCTGGGATTGAATATATGTTTTTTTTATCTACTAGGAGACAGCAAAGAAGAATCCAATAAATATTATATCGAATCATTTTGTAAAACATCACAATCAGCATCATCGTGATGTCGTGTGGCTCAGATCCATTTTCTTCATATATGTTGACTTAGGACCTTGAACCTTGAACCTTCTATGTATATTTTTTTCATTTTGGATTGTGTATACTGTAATTTTAGTATGTTGGTTATTCCGTAAACACGACATCTATATCCTGTCTGTCTGTCCTGGGTTTCTGTTTCCTGAGGTTTCTTAAAAATGCTTCTCTTATTAAAGTTTTTTTTTTTTTTTTTTAGTTTTTCCTTTTCCGACTCGAGGATGAAAGTACAGAAAGTGTTGTACGCTGTACAGATTATAAAGCCCCTTGAAATAGAAATGTACTTGAATCATTATGTCACAATCATTCACGTTGTACAGTAGAGAGAAACGTGATAGAGAAAAAGAAACACTATCTTGCTCTTCTCTGGTGTATACATTCAGTGACACCCTGGGGGCGGATTATGATGCACGGAATGTGTTTTCTTCACATTTAGTGCTGATAAGAATCAAGTGGCTGCTTTCTCTTCCTTCACAGAGAAAAAATGAGCGTGGTACAGTAAATCTGCAATTCTAATGGATAACTTTATCTAATGTTAGTATTACATTTGCAGTATAATGTGCAGATTTCTTGAAATGCGCCATCTTTTAAAACAATATTGCCTATTACAACCTATTGTTAGAGACCATAAACTGAGCTAAAAGAGAGTGAATATTGGACCTATTGTCATCAGGTAGCCACAAATAACCCAGAATTAATGATAATGTTGCTCTGTAACTACTGGATGTGTAAATAAGCAACTGTTTGCTAACAGTTATTTTAACATCATTTGCTGGAAGTTACTGCAATGCGCAGTTTTCCCAATTTGTAATTTTACCATTCTCTTTCCAGCGACAGCAGGTAGCTGTTTTCAGTGAAAAAAACTCTGATAAACCCAGTGTACTCTACTTATTCAGCACTGATCAGCGGATACACAAAGTTAGCAAATAACTAGTGCCAAAGAGGCAGATATTTACCGTGCTCGAGACCAAAAACAGAGCTAAAAGAAAGTGAATATGATATTCATCAGGTGGCCAGAAACATGACTCCTGATGAATGCTAACGTTGCTCAGTATCTGCTGGATGTGTAGAAGGGCAGCTGTTTGCTAGCAAGTTTGCTATAGCAACTTAATGAGCTGATAATATGTCAGTGTTGTGTTTACGACTTGTTTCCGTTGCCCCCAAGTGGCCAAGAAATGTATTAATTCAGGATTAAAGTAACAGCCTAATTAAGTAATCAAATAAGTAAATTGAAAAGTATTGAGTTGATGCTAATAGCTCAGTGACGTTGAGTAAGTAATGCGGCTGGTATCTTTTCTGTCAATACTGACGTTGTATGACACTACATACTACTTAACCGTCTACACGTTTTCTGGGGAAACACACTGATTCAAAACTATACACATATACATATTCATATGTGTTAGCTCCCCACCTTAAACTAAGCTTGTTTACTGTTGACTAGGCTTGTTAGCAGCTCGGTAAAGAAAGAAATGCAGTTTTCATGGCTAGACAAGGCTAATGCTAAATCCGTAACTTTGTGGTACTGTATGATGTTGTATTTTCTCAATCTCTAGTTTAGTGAAACAGAATCCCCGTATTTTGGCTCAACCACAGATTTGAGTGACACCCCGGGAAGGAGCCATGAATTGGTCCTTGAAAGCCCATCAATGGCGATGGACAGCCTGCATGTTTCTCCGCGGCTCAGAAAGGATTAGTGGTTGGAAGCAATTGTTATTAGTCTGCTGCACAATCCAGAGAGGCCTCTGGCTTTTCTTTATAAGGAGACATGCAATTGAAAGGACAACAGAATATCTTGTATGTGTAAAATATAACCACGTTGAGACACATTAAGCTTCTCAAAGGAAAGACTTTTTGGAAAACCAATAAACAAGATGGAGTGCAGCAATTCATGGAAATGAGGAGTTTGTGGAGTAGCCCAATATTTCTTTCAGGGGATTTGCATAGTGAGGTTGAGATGTTGGTAACACGTGAAGAGTATAACAATCTAAGGCGAGGCACTTCAAGCAAAAACATCTTTCAGAGTGGTGGAAAGAAATCATCCAAAATACATATTTAGATGTTTATTTTACTACAAGTCTGTAAATTTATCCTAAATTCACTATCAATAGCTAATGCCTTATTTGCATATTTTAGAACCTTGTAATACAAAAAATAATTGCCTTTATGTAAGTAATAAACTGGAGATGTTTCATAGTGTTGTCTATTAGTTCTTTTTTTCCCCCTCCCTATTCACCCTGACACTACAGTCTTGCAAAATGTATATAATTTTAAAATACATATCTTTAAAGGCCTTTTTCTCAAAATCAGTTTTTTCTTATACTCTGAGCCAGAAATCTCCACTTCAGTAGTCCTGACACACACCAAACGTTCCAGTTTCCTTCCTATCTATATTCCAAAGATTTTTAGAAAGGGGCTTGTTTATCATTCATCACCTGATTTATACAACATTTTATACCTAAAAACATGGCTTTTTTTTATGGCTGTTGACATTAATTTATGATTTATGAAGTGATACAAAGACATATCGAACATTTCCTCTGTAAAAACCTTTGACTGGATCATGTCAACAAAATGAAACAAGAATTTTGAACCTGGCTTTATCTGATGCTCAGATTTCTGTTCAGGAAATGTTTGCACATTAGCACATATTTAATAAGATGATGCCTCATTTGCATATTTAAAGATATAACAGATTTCAGAAAACTTGTAATGGAAAAAATAATCGACTTAATGTAAGTAATCAAATGGGGAAGTTTGATTTTTACCCTATTCACCTGTTGTGTCTCCCCTTAAGACAGTGTATCGTTCATTCAGCTGATTTTGGAAGTGCTGTGGGAACTTTTAAAGGTCAAATGCAGCATACTGACCCCACACTGAGCATAATGTTGTGTAAGAGCCAAGATGTTCATGTTCAGTTTGCCTTGTCTTTTCATTCCACTGTGGTGGATCCAGTTTTGCTTGTCAATCATCACTGTTCTGTGGGACTGAATGAGGACCGGAGGATTTTTTAAACCTTCTAACTAGGAAGTACTGTGTAGAACTTTCTGATTTTCATTGCCTTGTAAACGCTTTAGAGTCTTTTGCTTTTGAGTACTTCTGTGTGGGAGAGTCCTATGCACACGCACACACACATAAACACAGACACACATATACACACACACACACACACACACACACACAGGACCTGAGCCACAGCCTCGTCTCCCTCTGCGAGTGTGTGCAGAGATGAGCAGGACCGCACCTTCTGTGAGCGCTACCTGAAACTGGAGATGAAGGGGTACCAGTGAAGGGTTAGCTTTCATTGTCTTTGTTTTTTTTTTTTTGTTTTTTTGTTTGCCCCTCCTGCTTCTTTTAAACATAGACAGGTACGGGGCGTTAAGAATATTAACATACAATGCTCTGGTATTTATTGTTTTTACGGAATCTCTGTCACTGAAGCCAGGTACTTATAGTCATGCAGGGTTAAGGAGATGAAAGACCTTAAACAAGTAGCGCTGGATACTCTGAGTTTCCTGCCTCCATTTCTACACAAACTTTCTGTGTTTTCTGTGTGACTTGTGGAATTAAGCTTCCTGCTATCTGAGCTCTGAGGACACATTTTTATAAAACATTTTTGGGGGGGAGGAAACCTATTTTTATTTTTTTTCAATTTTTTTATTGTGGGTGAAGATCAACTCTTTCACAACAGGTATGTTTTTTTTAAAAAAAAATATGAAATACTAAGTTGTTTGTGCTTTATTTATTTGCTTTATTTGATTATCATGATCGCTTTGATCCTGCGTCTGTTACATACAACAAATGATTAAATCTATCTTTTCTCTATCTGTTGTTTTTGCAATAACTGCACATGTATTATAATATGAAGGGACAGAGATAATCATACTGCACAGTGTTGTTTCAAGGCAGATATTTAAATTGAGATTATAAAATGTCAAACATGTTCAGATTCTATGAATTATTACCTTAAATTCTATCTATTATTTAACAAGAAAAAAATGTAACATTTCAAAAATGATCATCTTTTGTCACATTCTACAAAGAAACCCTAAATAGACTAGAAAAAGGATATTGTTAATAAAAGGCTATGGTCAGACATACATTGATTCTCTGTTTAACTGTCATATAATTCTCTCAGTCAAAGAGACAGACAGTGTTATTCTGCAGTTTATCTCAGACATTAAGGGGTATTTTTGTGGGGCCTAGATCTTTCAGCTATTTCTCAGCACGGGGAAGTGAGAAGGGAGGGGAAGCAGAGCCGACACAAAAGGCAACATTATTCCCCAGCGGATCTGCGCTACATCCTACTATGAATGGAGTATTGAAAAACATAACATTGGGGACTAGATTATTTTTCATCCCTCATAACTGAGCCATTTGTCCCAGAGTTTCGAGTGGTTTGTTGGTACAGTCTGCACATGAGACAGCCGTGGTTCTCGAGTGCTGTGCTGGTGTTAAACTCCCCACCTCCCAATTGGACGCACAATGGTCTCTCTGTGGGCCTCTGGCCTTCTGCGCTGCATCTTTTCAGACAATACAACAGTCCAGTGAAAATGGACTGGACCTGGATTAAGACGCTGCAGTCCAGAGTTGTTTCTGTGGCTGCTGTCAAGTGTTTTCTTGTCACTAATGGCCCTACAAAGGTTGTGAGTTAAATGTACCTTCACAAGCTTAAGATAATAAATGAATACAGCACAGTGGCTCAAGACCCCCCCCCCCCCCCCACACCGCCCCCCCACCCCACACTTCTACCCCTGCCTCCTGCTCTCCAAGGAGATGAGAGGCGCCCCTGCAGTGTCATCAGGTGCCTAAGCGTTTTGGAGGGTTCTAGTGACAGATTGCAGGAAGCAGCGTTTATGCCTGACGATGGGGACCACAGAAAGCAGAAATGTCTTTTTGTGCCCCCTGGGCTCGGAATGTCCACTATCTCGAGGGGCCAATATCAAATTCTCCCCTCATCATCCCCTAATACACATTCCTGTGTAAGGTCAGGGGGAATTCTGCATCAGCGAAGAGACAAACAACCCAAGGCCAAGCCACACACTGTGGTCTCCCAATGACAACACGCTTCAAATAACTCTATTCGATTCAATTCTGGGATATTTGCTCTTAAAGAAGGGTGTGAAATTTGGAATTTAGTCATTCCAATATCCCCATTTCATAATATAGTGCAATGCTTTTTCTTTTGGCGCTGCATGTTAAAAATGTAACTTTTTACGTTTTCAATTACATCCTCACACTTCAGCATATGCTACTAAAGCATTTTCTTTAAGTTTTTGAATCCTCTCGCAGTATTAGATGCATTTCATTAATCGGTTCAGTGTCTGGCCACAGTGCTATCTAACTTGAGTGATTGTCAGTGAATCCCAATGTTCTCTGTCTGAAAATCCCCTGGATTATCGTGAACCACGACACAGGTGCCTGCCTCTGTCAGTAACACAAGCCTTTCCCAGCTGTTGATGATGTTTGGAAGCTTTGAAATAAAACTTCCTCTGCTGTAACCATCAGTATAACAGACCCCATTCTCTTGTTGTGGCCTCTGTTACCTGCTGCCAGGAAGGCGTACGGCAGCCATTTTGTGCTTCTAAAACTGTAACTCTACTCCTTGTTCATGGTGTTTTATTGACAACAGCAGCACTTTTCGATGTCACATGCCCATGTCTGGGAAACTGGAGTTTGTGGTTTATTCTGAGAAGTGTTTGTGTGCCACAATAACTTTTTTACAGCTCTCGTGTCCATTGGGAGTCATGTGAATCACATGATCTCCGCAAACGATTTATTTTTGAGCTACACATGTCCAAAGCCTGACCTCAGACCATCAATAATTACTACAGTGCAATAACAACAGCTGCAGGCTGCACCAGAGAAAACAATCCAATACTATAAATAGGCTACTCTGAACCAGGACAAAAAGTAGTGATTGTTTTGTAGTACAAAAGTGTCTACCAAACTCTGGTGTACTACTTTTAGAGGTGTGTTCACATACAGCGCAGGACTTTGGGAAGCCTGTTGAGAGCGACTGACAGTGTGTGAATGTGTGTGTTGCAGGCGGATGGTCAGCCAGGCAGCCATGCGAGGCCAGCGTGTGGTGGAGAGCGAGTGTAGGTGCTGGAACCCGGCCGTCTGGCTCCTGGTGTCCCTGCTGGGATCCCTCGTCTTGGTGTCCGTCAGTGTGCTGCTGCGACTCGGTGAGTGTGTGTGTGTGGGGGGGGTGTCTGGGTCAAAGCCACTTGCTCCAAGCTGCCTCACTATAGGAGTTTACCTTCTGCCATACAGAATGCTACATGTGATCAGGATTTTTTCACCCGCTTCGGATGATATCAGCAAACTATATGGCCGTTATCAGTCCTTATCACCATCCTAGATTGAGGTGAGAAGGGGCCTACTACACCTACGAGTAGGTTCACAATGGTGTTATCATCTATTCACATGGTAGCTCAATGATGAACTCAGGACTTTCACCCAGGAGGCCGACGTAGCATACGTAAGCAAAGTTACGCAATATACGTAAATGATGTAATGTTACTTTGCATTACTTAATGTTACATAACAAATGTAGGCATACTTATTTTAAGCCAAACCATGATCTTTTTCTTAGACTTAACCATGTAGTGTATAATAAACCTAACGGAACTAAAAGTGAAACCTAATGTGACTGCAAATCTTTCATATCCTTGGATATGCACCTTCTGGCCTACTGGTGGGTGCAGTTTGCACCTTCTGAAGCACGAGAGTGGTAGTGAAAACAACTGGCCATTTAATAGCCTGATAACATTTTAAACAGGTAACATATAGTAATTTTCTTAAGACATATTAGAGTGATCACAATCTGAAATACAGTTTTGACTTAAAGGCACTAAAGCAAAATTCCCAATGGTTACCAATCTCACAATAGTAACGAAAGTGAAAAACTATTTGTGTATTCGCTCCAAAATGTAATGGGTTATTCCTTGGTTCATGCTACACCCTTCCACCAAATTTTATGAAAATGGTAGGAGTTTTTCCGTAATTCCGTTGACAACAAACAGAACCAACAACATTATCTCCTTGGTAGAAGTAACTAAAGGCTGTGCATTTTCATTTGCACTTATAAAGTAATAACATCATGTAAAAAAAATTAAGGACAGTTCTTCAATGATATTTGTGGTGCATTATCATTGTTAAAGGGAACAATGTGAAATATATATGGAAAAGTAATAGGCCCAACAGTTTGGGGCACTTGTTTCAAGTTCTCAATGGCTCTCAATGTCGGATAAAACTGCTTTATAAAGTATATCATTTCTTACAGGGGTCATTTTTCTTACACTGGCTCAGAGCAGAGGTTGGCTGTATAAAGATTGAAACTGATTCCCAAGCTTTATCTAAAGCTATTGTCTACTAGTGTAACACTAAACAAACTCATCAATGTCCTTGATTTTTGAACTCTTAAATATGATATTTTTTAAAAAGAGGCCAGCAAAATGTTGATGGCCCTATTAAAAAATATCATATTTAAGAGTCCAGTCCACAGACTGAATTCATTTTGAGATGCTACATATTGTAATAGTGGTTTAAAAGGAAAAGGTTACTGTTATAGGAATTTATCATATTTAGTCAATCTCATTTAACCATTTTTATGTAAACCTTGAGTTTGTATGTTTTGAGCTAGAATGTTTTGACCTGTAGTGAATTTCCACTGTGAGGCCGAGCAGTGCATTTCCAGGTTAACTTTACTTCTTTGTTGTTTGTTCTCTATCCGTGAAATTGTGTTTTTTTCGTCTGTGAGAGAGTTTACTTGACCTTGCCTACGATACGTACATCTTCAGTGCATCGTGCATCTTCATGTTTGTGAGAATGCCTCCTATTTTGGTATTTTGACTGATAAGAAGGTTTCAGTTAACATCACTTCCACCTGTTGAGATAGTGCCATGGGATCAAATATTCACAGAACTAAGTGTGCCGAGCACCCCCACATTCCTTGTGTGTGTATAAGTAATATGTTTTTTCTATGGTTCTGGGTCAGACTCGGCAGCACAACTCTCTCCATTTCAGCTGAAATAGTTTAACTTTGTTTGAAATCTCTATTTTGACCATTGCTTAATAAACCATCAAAGACAACTTGGTTGTAACTTCATTATTTACTCATCTCTCATGAGGAGATTCACATTGAATTTCCACCACAGTTACTGATGCCATGATCTGAAATGGAATACGACACACGTGTTGGTTTCTTGTGTGTCGGTGCTGAACCACATGTTTGGGCCGTTATTAATGCTCCAGAACCGGGTGTGCCTGCAATTAAACTCCCTGTATCCGAGTGTCCACAAGTCCGTCTGCCCTGTGTTTACCAGTGATAACTGGCAAAAGCCCTGAAGTTATTTTTGAAGGGAGCCAGGATCAATTCCACTCACTGGACGTTATGGATCAACAAATAGGAGGGAACAAGCTATAGCAATTTATTCATATGTGTTGAGCTCAGCTTATTGCTTTCGTCTCTTGATAAAGCCAGAAGATATCCAATTGTGTGCATTACTAACATTTCTTTGTATTCACATTTCAGGAGACATGAAAATAAACAGACGGGCTGTATTCAGTAAGTAATATTTAAATGAATCACATATTGGTTTTTTGATCCTCCTTAGAATAAGAACTGTGTCTCCCTGGAATATAAACCAGAATGTAACCTGCATTTGACGCCGTAAACAGATGTGTTACCAGCCCCTGAAGCTAAAAGGTAGTTTTATAATATGTATAGACTATACATGTTTCAATGCCTCAAACAACTGGGAGAAGCCTGTGAATTGGCCTACATTGACCGTAATGGGAAAAATATTCCTCTGGTGTGATTGTGAGTTGTTGAAACCAGAGATATTAGTCTTCAGGCATTAGTCTGTCCTTAATACATATCCTGAAACATCTTCCAGTGGGACTCTTTGGTACATCTGTGTTGCGTCAAAAAAAACACACATCTTAGAAATGTGATCCACACACAGATGATAGCTTTAGATCTACACCCTCTGTGTTTTGCATATAAAATATCAATTGACTGTTTTAATTGATTCATTTGGCTAACACCAAAGACAAGCATTACAAAAAGGTGCTATGACAGAGGGAATAATTTGATTAGATGTTGCACTCACCCACTCACAGACAAGAGTTTATCAGATTTGTTCCTCAATACGAGTCCACATTCATTCTAGCAGCTAAATGAGTGCAGATCTCCTCCAGGAGTGTCTCCCTCTCCCCTCCCAAACAAAGAAGAGTTGAATCGCACTCAATTATCCCTCTTGGTTCCCTCACAAAAAACGAGGATTTATTAATCTGGTATTGTGCCTAACTTTAGTGGATCATCTGCAGATACTCTGGTTCAAAATGACACCTTTTATAAAGTATATAATATAACTTTTCTATGGATGTTTGTTTTTGAGCCATGACAAAGTCCAAAATGTGTTCTGCACCAGACTAGGTAAGGCTTGTTTTTAGCGCAGCTGATTGCCGGAAATGCCTTTTGCTACTGAAGCAGTTGTTGATCACTTGCGGCCCCTCCCGGTCAGTTAAGAGGAGTCAACAGTCAATGACGGTATAAAACAGTCAATAAAATGAATAATTCAAAAACTGTGAATCACCGCAACCACGAGAGGTCCTTGTGCACGCACACACAGGACCGAATGCACGATCTCCCAACAGGCTTACGTCTGGCGGAGATTATTAGCAATTAACACAAAGTGCATAGAAAGTGAGACTGATGGGAATGTCATTAGTTTTTGCAGATATTTGGTTATAAAAGGACTAATTCAAATTTTGACCTGAGGGAAACATGAACGTGTTAAACAAATGTCATGGCTATCCGTCCAACAATCAATAGAGACACTTCACTCATGCTGGCGCCAGAGGAAAAGTCAAGGGATCTCCAAATTTTGTAGAAATTGATCCTCTGAGAACCACGAATGCCTGTATAAAATGTTATGTCAATCCATCCCATAGTTGTTGACTTTCCCTCCCTTTCCATGCCGCTAGCATGGCTAAAAACCCAAATTAAAGGAATAGCCTAACATATTTCTGTTGTAGCTGGTGTCCGAACAGGCCTCCTGTTGTGGTTTCAGTCTGTGTCTCGTGTTACAGGAAAATAGATATAGTAGATATAGAGTACAGTAACTATGGAAGGCCAAGAGCCTCCTTTCAACAAATAATTTGACCATACTCTCTCTCCGTCTCTCTCCATATCCCCTCCTCCCCCCTGTTTCAGCCAATGGCGCGCCAACCCCCGTGAGGACGCAGTACCAAGGTAAGCTTGAGCTAGACATCCACCTCCACACCTGCCCAGACACTCATGTTCAGAAAGACATGTCTGCATCCAGGCCACGATATGAAAAGCTATCAGTGGCTGGCTGTGTGTCAGTGACAGAGTACACAAGGTAGATCAGTGCCTCAGGCTTTTTAAACAAGGTCACTTTCCCAGCTCTCCATTTCCCTAATCCCCACTTATTTGCTATGTAACCTCCCACCCTCCTGCATCCACCTCACTCTCTTCCAAGGAGTCATGTGGCTTATTGTGTGCCTTAACTTGGTAGGATTAGACTTTTTGCTATTAACTGTCATTACATTAGAGCCATGCTAGTCTGTGTTCTCATCTAATTTTTTTCCAAACAAAATCATGTTGTCAAAATACCCCTTAGACAGTAGAGCTTTTATAGGCCTCCGATTTCTCAGGGAGGTGGCACAGTTATAAATCTTTGTAAACAGATATCTGCATATGAATGCAGATTTTGAAGGCAACGGGACAAGATTTTGGTCTCGGAAGCATTCTGGTTTCCATTTGTAGTCCGTTTGTAGTCTGAGTAGTATTGACCAATCACGTCTGAGCGGGCTTTGGTTGTTTGCAGTTAAACGGTCCGTGTGGAGAGCAAAAGAGGCGGAACCCATCGGCCGAAATGCAATCTTTGAACCCATCGGTTATTGTCTAAAGACGATTTAGCTTTTTATTAGCTTAAAATTAGCTTGTAAACTCCAGTCGTGGTTGTCGTCTCTCAACTCCCACTCCATTCCCGCGGCCCGGATATCCGATAGCTACACCACAACCCCAGAAATATTTGCCGTTCCCCCGGAAGTGCCCAGGAAGTGTGGCAGGCTTTAGAGAAAATCTTTGTAGTGGCCAAACCATGGAATTACAACTTCACGTGATGCCATGAGGCTCAAAAATACTTTTTCCCATTGACTTGCATTGGGAAAGAGACGTCTGTAAATCAGCGTACAATTTTTTTTTTTAAGTAAATCAACTTTCCAGTACGAAAACTTCATTTAAGCCCTCATTTAAATCATTAGGTCCTAAAAGTTGTAGAATGCGCTAATAGCCGAATCCAGAGTTATTTTCCCACCTCCATTCATGTGACTGAGCCGAGACTGTGACCATGGATGCTGAAGAACGCTGGAAGATCCGGGTAATTTTGTGCTCCTAGGTCGAGCCATTTTGGCTTCATGAGCCACTGGGCAACGTTCATAGGAATGAACAAGGCCCCCGCCTCCAATGCTGTATCTAGTCCTTTGGGTTAGGGTTAGCCTACTCATCATCAGACCAATAGCCAATGGGTTACGAGATTACACAATCATAACCAAACAACCTGAACATCCTCATCTCACTTCAAGACAGGGAATGGAGTTGTGTTCGAGGGCAAACTAAGTGACAGATATTGTGTGCTTATCTCTCCTCACCAGTACAACTGATGAACGGACTTAACAGGTGTGAGGGTAGAGTGGAGGTGTTCTACAATGACTCATGGGGCACAGTGTGTGACGACGACTGGGACATGGTGGACGCCAACGTGGTGTGTCGGCAGCTGAACTGCGGAGTGGCTGTGGCAGTAGGCAGCAGCTCTCAGTTTGGACAAGGCACAGGCCTCATTCTGCTGGATAATGTGGACTGCAGAGGAAGTGAAACAGACCTCAGCGAGTGCCGTACTCTGGACTGGGGCATCCACAACTGTTACCACTATGAAGACGTGGGTGTTACCTGCAGAGGTAAAGCTTTTATATAACTTTAAGTTGGCTGAGGTAGTGGTAAATCATGTCTTATAACCCTGGAAAGAAAAGAGGACAAAGTGACTAAAGTCCCTGCTTCCTTTTCATTTTGCTGCTAGAACCGGCGGTGGTGGGGGCAAAGGGCTTTCACACCACACCGCCCCGGGAGAACCGCGGTTTACGTAAGTACTCCCTGCTTTTATCTAAATGAGTCTGGTCTTCTGCCAACCTGAAATGTCAGATGGATGAATTTGTCTTTTTTTTTTTTTTTTAAAGCATAAAGGCAAATGTCCAAAATGCAGAAACATACAATACATTTGAGATAATATAATAGGGACCATTTGAAAAATGAATACTTTTAAACAAGATGTGAATAACTACAACCCCTGGTAGTGAAACAACAGTACAACTTGGAAATAACAATAAAAACTTGTCATGTTTGACTTTGACTGCTGAAACTCTTTGTCCTGTAACAATTCAAAGCTGCACTATAATCACAATTTTTACATAACAATGTATCACATAATTACTTGTATGTATGTGAAAGAAGTTGCTTGTACGGTAGTGATGAACCCATTTGGAAATGTCACCTGTAACTGAAGTTCCCATCAGTTCTGTCGAGATTTATAGCGTTTTTTTTTGGCCGTTTTGGTTTCCCTGCGGCAACTTTAGAGTTTTGGGTCATTCTCACCGCTCTCGTGGCGTCATTTTTGGCTGCAGCAGTCATACATTTTCAGTGAAAACGCTCTAAAAACCCACTGTACACTACCTGCTCAGCACGTAAAGGGAGACAGACAAAGTTAGCGCCAGCTGGTGAATATAGTCAAGCATTAAGCGCTTAAAGAAGCCAGATATTTCCCTCACTAGTTAGTGGAGAGCAAAATTATGGAAGCTCATTTCCCCCAGTTAAAATTAAAAAAATTAAACCTCTTCTTGGAAGTCATTATAATGACAAACTTTCTTGAAATAATGACATTGTATCTCAAAATAAAGAGAAACTTATTAAGATACTTATTCAATATTTAGAGAAATGTTCTCACTATTTTGAGATACCAAGTCATTATTTTGGGATACTCTAATTATTTTGAGAACGTTTCTCATTATTTTGCGATGCTAAATTATTATTTAAACATAAAATGGCGGAAATGGGCACAAAACAGGTCGAAGTGTAGAGTGAACATTGTTGCTCCACATCTGTTGGATGTGTAAAAAGGCAACTTTTTGCTAACATGTTAGCCAAATAAACTTAAAAAAGACATATAATGTCATTGCTTTTTTCACACCTTGTTTCCACTGCCCCCAAGTGGCCATACAAATCGGTTATTTCCTGTCTAAGCATTTGACCCTGAAACACACAAACCACACGTGTTCAGTCATATTAAGTGTTCAGTTAACACAACTGATGGAATGAGTCGCCGTCCTCCGAAAAATGGAATCATGCCACCGGGCTGATTTGCACAAAGGTTTAAAGACAGATGCTGGATCGTCTCTCTGCTAAATAAGTAGATCAGGCCATTATTCATGTGTTCATTCCGATGCAACTTTTTTTTTTTTTAAATGTGAATACAACCTTTTTTTGGAATACTTAGAAAATATGTCATACAGTAAATTCAGAGGAGTTCCGCTTCAGGCCGGTGTTTCTCTGTGTTTGTTTAGATGTTGTTTTTTTAATGCTTTAGGATCAAAATCAGAATCACACACACACACATCTAGCAGACAGGTGGCATGCCAGATGTTAGTACAAAATGCAAGGGCAGGTTTCATTAAATAATGAACGATGGCTTATTTTGTCATTGTGTGGGTCCAAAATGCAGGAAACTCAGTCAGTTTTATTTAGAAAATAGGTTTATCAAAAAAAACATCAATTGAAAGGAAGGATATATTATTTCAGTTTGGCGAAACTGTCATCACATTTTACACAACATCAAAGGCTTTTGTGCTCAGTGGAAAGTATCTTTTGGGAACCCGTACAATACAGCTCAAAGGCCTGAATCCCCGGCCGTCCTTTTTGTTTGCTGGGTTTGCCTTTGTTGTGATTGTTTTTACCCTTAATTCCCAAGAGGATCATGAGAAAATGGAACAGAATTTTGCGAACAAGTGACGTATCTAAAACCCTCGGGGGATGTAGTAAAGCCATCCAGACTCATGGCTTCCTTTTCAAGGAAGCTCATTTTGAAATGATGGACGAGAATGTTTATTGTCTCTGATAAAGGTGTGTGTTAGTGCTGTATCAGATGTTCACCTTAACGTCCCTACTTCAGGAGTGACAGCATGTACTGTATGGGCCCACACCCTTCTCCTTTCCCTGTATCCATGTCTGTTAGTCATGTCATCGGTCTTCAACACACGCACACACACAAATCCTAGCCCGTATTAAATGTGACAATATAGATTCTAATGAAAACCAACAGACTCTAAAAATATTCTGAAGAGAGAGATGTCTTCAACAACAGTAAACCCCCTCTCCCTCTCCATCTCGGTTTAGGAGATGGCACCGTCCGTCTGATGAATGGACAGAACGCCTGCCAGGGCCGGGTAGAGATCTACTACCAGGGAGACTGGGGGACAGTGTGTGATGATGAATGGACCTTCGACAATGCCCGGGTGGTGTGCCAACAGTTAGGCTGCGGTAGTGCCGCCTATGCACACACCAACTCCTACTTTGGCTACGGAACCGGACGGATTCTCCTGGACAATGTTAACTGCCACGGCACAGAACCGGACCTGTCTAGATGCAAAAGCCTGCCATGGGGCAAACACAACTGTGGCCATCATGAGGACGCTGGGGTCACCTGCACGGGTATACTGCTCGCAGTCATGGAATATGCATTAAAGGAACATGTCAACCACAAAATGATCATTTGTATATCAAATGACTCACCCAGTCTTGAATTCTTGAAGAAAACTTTGTTTTTCTCGCATGCCTCGGGGAAAAGTCTTGATGAATTGAAGTAAATGGGGCGTTAGTAGTATAATCCAAGTCTCATTTATCCAGTGGTACGCTCACCGCTTCCCAAACACGTTCAATTTCACTTAAAGCTCACTATTTAAAAGCAGGCACAGAAGTGTTTTAAATAGTAAGGTTTTAGCGAAAATGCGTGCGTTTGTGAAGTAGTGAGCATACAGTCTGACCCTTGGATTATACTGCACGAGGTGTGAGATAGTTTAACAGATGTTTTGATATAATTTTCCTTTAGTTAATCAAGAATTTCCTTTGTTTTTTGATTATTTGTTCATGCGAGAAAAGGTTTTCCTCAAGAATTAAAAAGGTAACATGGGGTAAGTAATGATACACACAGTCATTCTGTCGGTGAAGTATTCCTTTAACACATGTTGGACAGATGTGTATTATTATTTAAAAACATAACTAAACTAGACTAAGGCTACATTCAGACTGCAGGATGTTTTTGTGCAAGTGCAAATCACATACAAACTGATTTTTTCAATTCTGATTTGGGACACTTTTATATGCGGTCCTAAATTAGATACAGGTCGGATATTTTGCAATGTGACCTTAGTCTGAATAGTTAACAGAATGACTGTTTATAACGTATAATTTATCATTTTTAATGTTTCATTTTCTTTTCTACCCACCTCAGGATCCACCACTGAACCTCCTGTGGCAACAGAAAACCAGAGAGGGCTCTGGGGAACATACACCACTGAAGGTATACAAACATATTACACCGTACTGTAGATGGTTACCTGTACCCAAGCAAGCACACACTAATTATTATGGAGAATAAATAAGTAAAAGAACAGGAAAATAAATATGAAAATGTGTAGAAGAATCAATAAAATAAGTAAATAAAAAATGTGGAACAATAAATGGGAAATAAATAAATTAATAAAAATATGTAGAAATATAAAGAGGAATAAATATAAGAATAAAGTAAGAAATATAAGACAAATAACAAAATCTAAAATAATCATAAGCATTTTCCTTTATTTTCACATGTATTTGTTTATTTATTTCTGTATCTATTCATATATATTTAATAATATTATAATTCTTATTATAAATAATAAGTTTTTTGCATATAAATGACTTTTCTTCTGTTTATATTTATTTTGTATTATACTATTATGTATTATATTATCCCTTTAATTTTTTTATTCTTTTCCTCATTACTTTTGCATTCCCATTTATATTTTCTTTATATTTCCACATTTCTTTATTTACTTTTTTTTTTTTAAAGGGGCAATCCAATGAATATAGATAATTACTCCTTTGCATCAGCTTTGCTGGATTTATTTTCCAAAGTAAATATTATATGTGCACTTCTGCTAAATGACCTACAGAGGGAGCCATTTCTCCCCCATTGTCTTTGAAAGTGTTCCACCCTCGTGCCACGAAACATGGTGGTGGAAGTGTGTAACAGACTAACCTCACCATGATCCTTACAGACAGGTCATCTGATGTATTGACACTTATGTATTACATCTTCCCTCCAGAAACAGAAAACATTACAGTCACCAAGCCACCGACTACAACAACTGTTACTACAACTGCCCAGACAAAAGGTAACAATATTAAACTTTAAACTAAAATAATAATAATGTTTATATATATTGGACTGACCAGGAAATATTATAGCTTTTTATGCAGTTATCAGAAAAGACACTGCATTGCAAAGACACCTGTCTATTTATCCCTGTGCAGGAAAACCAGCCATTCGTGTGATGAATGGTAACAGTAGCTGCCAGGGTCGTGTAGAGGTCCTCTACAAAAACATTTGGGGGACGGTGTGTGATGATGACTGGGACATGATCAACGCCAACGTAGTGTGCAGGCAGCTGGGTTGCGGCCCAGCTATCGGGGCCAAGACCCAGGCCTTCTTCGGCTACGGATTTGGTCCCATCCTGCTGGACAATGTGGAGTGTAGCGGCTTTGAACCGGAGCTGTCCGAGTGCTTCCACCTGGGCTGGGGTCAGCACAACTGTGGCCATCATGAGGATGCTGGAGTTATCTGTGCACGTAAGACCTGACTGGACCTCTCTAACATCATGTGGGGCTAAAGCAGGCTACATTAGGCATACAATGATGACAAAGCACATACACATTACTGAACATAGGTAATGTGTGTGTCATAAACCTCCATCTTAAAGGGATGGTTTGGATTGTTTGAAGTGGGGTTGTATGAGGTACTTAACCATAGTCGGTGTATTACCTACAGTAGATGAGGGTCGGCACGCCCCCAGCTTGGAGAAACAGACAGGAGTTACGGCACGGACGCTAAGCAATGTACTGCTGTGGACGAGGGCAGCAGCAAAACTTATTTTAGGCACCTTAAAAAAGGCCCACCTAAAAAAAATAAATAATCAATATCACTTTAAATGTACGCTATATTTAGAATATTTTCACTGCTTTGCCTTGCTGTCAGACAGCCCTTTCTGACGGGGAGCTGGAGCTGTTATCTATGTTCTCTTTAAAGCCACCAGACTCCTTTGACAAAAACAGGAATTTTACCTTGTAGAGCACAGAAGTTACTGGTCTACCACTGCCTCGATTGGCTCGCTTATCTGACTTATTGTGTGACTTTGTCAAAAAGTTTAAATGACTGTTCTTCAATGGAGTCTGGTGGCTCTGCCAAGAGAAAAGATGGATGTAACAGCTTCAGTTCCCTGTCAGAAATGGCTGTCTAACGACAAGGTAAAGCGGTGAAGATATTCCAAATATAGCATACACTTAAACTGATATACATTTTTTTTTTTAGGTGAACAGCCAGTCAACAGCAGTACATTGCTTAGCTTCCATGCCGTATCTCCTGCCTGCTTCGCCAAATTCAGGGCGTGTCGACCGCCATGTAGGTAAAACACTGACTTTGGATAAGTACCTCATACGACCCCACTTCAAAAAATCCGAAATGTCATCAGCTCCACTGAAAAGCTCATACTTCCTATTCATCTGGTCATCTGTGCTCGCCCTGCTGAGCTGTCCACTTGTAATGCATGACTGTAGTACTCTGAGGAGGAGACAGCCCAGAGAGCATAACAAATACAGTGGATGAGTCGAGGCACATCAGCGTCACTGCCTGCATGCAGGCCAAATTCCACTTCTTTCAAGGCTAAATCAAAAGCACATAGAGACTCTCCTTCACTTAGATAGCACATCTTTGGTTTCAGATTGATCAGAAAACATGGTTGTATACATGTTTTCTAAAAGGTAGCAGTTTTTAAATAAGTTATTTCTAGTAATTCTGCCTTCCCAAGGTCATTAGAATAGGCAAAGTGGACGTATTTTACAAACAGTTGATATTTCTAAACAATGATGCTGCAAAGTGTGTCTGTGGCCTTAAAGCAGCCTTGCTAATGCTTTTGTGACCTGATATATCCCGAGTATGCCCAAGACACAGAAACATCACTCCGTTTTGTTTTTTTCCTGCTTTCCTCTGCCTCTTAGCTTTCGAATTTTTCATTGGAAATGGACGTGACTTTAGAGTAACAGAAAGGATACCTGCCACCACCGCCACACAACCCTCTGAAGGTAGGTCAAATATATCTCCAGCCAGCACAAAATCAACCCATGTTCTTCAGACTGGGCCTTAAAAAACTGTTACGACTCTGAATTTATGCAACTCTAATTTTTGTTTCTGCAGGAATGGTGAGACTGGTGGGTGGCGAGCACCAGTGCGAGGGTCGGGTGGAGATGTACTCAACTTCTGGATGGGGCACAGTGTGCGACGATGCTTGGGACATCCCCGACGCTCAGGTTGTGTGTCGTCAACTCGGCTGTGGAGAGGCCACGGCGGCTCGGGGGGAAGCTTTCTTCGGGCCCGGCACAGGAACAATCCTGCTGGACAATCTCAAGTGCACCGGTGCGGAGGGCGCTCTGCAGGAGTGCTCCCATATATCCTGGAATGTGCACAACTGTGACCACTCTGAAGATGCTGGCGTCACCTGCTCACTGTCGTGATTTCAGCAGAACCACACTCCCATCTCCACCATGGGTAGGAAGTGGGCGTATCAACCTGGGACTTGTATACATTATGTAAATAACAGCTTTCACATTGCTGAAGGAATACTCCACCACCAACCACATACAAAATAACTAATATGACAATATATGATTACATACTATAAACTATCTATGCCTATTAAGCACTTTATAAATAAATATATGATATAAAATACAATGTACACAGTTTTTTTATTTGATAAACAAAGAAAAACAAAGCGTTAAACTGTCTGTCGCTCTTTTTGTTGCCCCAAATGTTAAAATATTTACTGTACATGTGATTCTTTGATGATTAAGTAAGGAATACTGGAGGAAGTCCCTCAATTATTATTTCATTATGTGGATTAGAAAGGAGACAAGGTTGGGGACTTCAGCTCCGAAAATTGCAAATATGTCTGATAAAACAAAACGGAAATGTAAATGGGAATAAAGGATGTACTACAAAGCAAAAGAATTCAAGATAACAGACCCATCCATAAATAAATGTGTTGTATCTTTTGAATATGCAGCATCTCTCTCCTTCTACAAAGAAAAGATGTTTTACCTGTGTTCTGTAAACCATCATATAAATAAATGTAACTAATAATCATTTACATGTGACAAAATATATGTTCTTATTTTTGGTATATAACATAATTTTGGTGTTTAAATCAGTATATGCATCCGTCATTGTCCTAAACATGCACTTTCATTTTGTATTCTTTAAATGGCACATGCACATTCGCTGACTCCACCATTTGAATTTGTGAAAGTGAGAGGATCTTGGGGAATGTACCAACGGCAAAACAAGATGTCTTCATTTACAGGGGCCAGGATGAGTTTCAGAGTGGGTCTGTTTTACAGCAGGTTTTACAGCCAGCCCTTTCCTTTCTTGTCATTTACCGCTTGTAGCTAATACGAACATACTAATTGTTGCGCGAATGCGTGATGTTAGCCAGAGAGCAATACAGCTAACATTACTTAGTTGATGTGTAATTCTCAAATGAAATAAGCCAATTGCCATGTAATAAAAATTGGGCCATGTGACTGCACCCAATTTGTACACTAGCCTGCTAACCCTACGCAGCTAACACGGGTCTCTGTGACCACAAGTCATAACACAGGATAATGATTAGTGCTAATATGTGGTGTAATAGTTGCAAAAGTACAGAATGAAGTCCGCAAACCGACTCAGTAATGCGTTACACAACAGTATCGATGTAAAGTTTGCTATTAAGCTAATTGCCATACCTGACCAAGAATGCGACGGCTTTAACAGCATCACTCCTGAGTGTGTTAGAACATATTATTGGTTATGAATTCAACTGTTCAAGCGGAAGAACTTTTTAAAAACTGTCATTAATGAAACAATATTAACAGTGGCAGTCTATTAAAATGTGTAGAAGAACGTGTGAGAATTGAAAAGCAGTTAGAGACCTCACTGTAATGCCATAAAGCATTTAAAGAATTCTGCTAATGCCTGGAATTTAATACTTTTTTTATTTCCGGATACTTACACACACACACACACACACACACACACACACACACACACACACACACACACACACACACACACACACACACTGGATGATTTTTCTTTTTTTAATACCCATTTCCCATTTCTACTTCTTTGTAGATACTACTGTAAAGAGACTTTAAACTAATCAAATTGTATTGATTTTAGTTTTGACAAGTCACAACTTCACAAAAAGTCACAAAAAAACTGTAGTTTTTCGATAAACAATCATTTTGATCTCTTAAATCAGCAGGAATTAAAGATGTTGCAATTATTAAACTGGAGACAGACTATCTTATAAGTTATGACAAGTCATCACACACTTAAAAGCAGATATTTGGCATTGGCATTCTATATAGTCATATCTAATCAATTTAATTAAAAAACTATAATTGGAGTTTTCAAACACTGATTGCAAATGTAACTTTAGTCATATTAGTCAAATCATACTTGGAGATTAATTTAACATTTTGATAATCAAATAACAATTAGAGATGTAATATTTTAAGATGCCATTTTGACTCATTAATAAAGATATGCGCACAGCAAGTATGAACAGCTAAAATGGCGTTGTAGAAGAGGGCGTGTTTGATGACTCATGATAAAATGACTCAGCATGAGCCTGCTCCATATCTACAATCACTACAATCACCCGAAATGGCATATCCATGGTTACGAAGATGGTTTCACAAACAATTTATATTGCACGAGGACAAAACATTTTATATTTTAAAAAAGTTATTTCATATGAATGTGTAAAATACCAAACTAAGACTCTAATAAACTAAGAAAAGTGTTTTGCTTTTAATTGATAATCGGCTTGCGGTTATGTTTCTCCTCTGCCACTGTTGCAGTAATGTGAAGCGCTAGATATGAACAGATCTGTGGTCACAGCTGGGTCCTTTCTTTATCGGCTACACAGGCTTTGAAGGTGACTCAGCCAATCAGACCCCAAGACAATCGGTTTCATTGGCTATAATCATCATTATAGAAATAATAAGCAAAAACATGTATTATTTAAATATGACCTGTTACAGATATTGTAGGCTATATTGAACATTAGGTGTCCAGTAGCTGGTGAAAACAGTATGTCACCACTGTTTTTAAACAAAAATCTACGGGACTTGCGCTTGAACTTTGAGTTTCACATTCTTTAAGACAACACAAAATGATGACATTTGTGTATCGCCTTATATTTTGCAAACAACATATTACAATATCTTGTGGGAACAAAATGAGATTAGGTTAGATTCAACTTTATTGTCATTGCACAGAGTACAAGTACTGGGACAACGAGTTAGCATCTAACCAGAAGTGCAAAAGAAGCAGTAAAGTTGCGTGGAATGTACACGTATAATACAGGTATACAAATATGACGGATATGAAACAGAGAACACTATACTGTACATAGTACTATAAATATCAATACATGTGAACACACTATAATAAATCATATGAATAAATATGTGCAAAGAGTCAAGTCACTGGGTATCCAGGTGTGAGTGTGTGTGTGAGTGTGAGTGTGAGTGTGAGTGTGAGTGTGTGTGTGTGTGTGTGTGAGATCCCTGTAGCGTCTCCCAGAGGGCAGGAGAGCAACCAGGCTGTGGCTGGGGTGGGGGGCGTCCCTGACAATGCTGCGCGCCCTACGCATACACCGCTTGTGCTAGACAGCCTCGCCTGTAGGGAGAGTGCCGGTGCTGCGTTGGGCAGTTTTCACCTCCCTCTGCAGTGATTTTTGATCCGCATCTAGCAGTTGCCATACCAGACTGTGATGCAGCTGGGAAGGATGCTTTCGATGGTGCAGCGGTAGAAGTTCACCAGACTCTCAGCGGACAGTTTTCCTTAGTCTCCTCAGGAAGAACAGACGCTGAGCCTTCTCAATCCGGGTCGAGGTGTTGAGGGCCTCATAGATGTGGACACCCCGAAACTTGAAGGTGGTGACACGCTCAACCTCCGTCCTGTTTATGCTGATGGGGGTGTGTGCGCCGCCTTTGGTTTTTCTCAAGTCCACAATAATAAGATAAATCGGGAGGATATGATCTTGTGCCATACTGTATATTCTTATTTCAGCATGGTGGGCTACTTGGAAATGGCATTCATACTTGGCCCCTGGGTAGAAATGAACTGCTGGGCTCCTTTCAACCCCCAGTTCCTCCCTCTCTCACGTGGGCAGATTATGAGACAATGGGCCCCTCGGCACAGACATAAAAAAGGCCCCACCAGCTCTTCTGCAAAGGAGCAAGACACAGACTTTATAGTTATTTAGCCTCTACTTGTTGTGTCGGGTCTTTCTGGAGTCGCTACATATCTCAGTTTTGTGTCTCTTTGTAATCGTTTTATGTTTCCTAGCAGTCACTTTGAATGTCTTCCTGGTTGGTACATGTCTCTTTTAGTGACATTTTGTAAGTGTAAACCAGGGCGGCCCCTGACACTTTGGGCCCCTTGGCCTGCGTACAGCAAGTCCGTTTAACAATCGATCCATGCTCTCTTAGCAACGGCTTAAATATTCCAATGCTGTAATATTAATATGTAATAAGACAAGGTTTGTGTGTCTGATAATCTGATTACACACAAATTAATGGAGGATTACCATCAGTAACAACATTGCATCAGCTGAAATGATGAAGGCCAGATTTTGACACGGCCCCTCTGAGAGACAGGGTCACATCAGGTGTGCTCCTTTCATGTCCCTTGTATTGAGCTTTAGTGGTGCATACTCCTCAAGTCAAAGTTAGGCTTTAGGAGCGGCCCATGGGGTTCTGGGGCGGAGGGCAGTTGGCACTTACCTGGATGGTAGTGGAGTCACTGTACTTGGAAAGTGTGATAGAACGACCCACAACCGTATATGTATAAAAACGACCTCCTTTTCCTTGACTATGTGCAGTGTAAACCCTACATTGCCTGGCTGTAGGGCAATAGGCTGTGCTGTCATTTCCTCATTTCGCAAGGCTCGTTACATCACTCTGTGAAGACACGCCTTTTTGGGTGGTGACACAACCGAGGGAAAGTGCTCGGAGGGGGGAGGGGTGTCCCGTCGGCAGGCACACAGACAGCAGGAAGCAGCTGCAGCGAGAAGGACCCGGTACCCGTTTCTCTGCATTAAACCATTCATACTAACGATTTTTCAGCTCCGAAACACATAGGACAGCAAACACACCACACATCTAAAATGGTAGACCGCGAGCAACTGGTGCAGAAAGCCAGGCTGGCCGAGCAGGCGGAGAGGTATGATGATATGGCAGCTGCCATGAAATCGGTAAGTAGTCTTCCTCTCTATTGACCTTTTCTCTTTACATTTTTTTTTTGTTTTTTAAATATGTATATAAATAGCCTCATCGATAGGTGTGAGAAATGTGTAATAGCTAGCTAACCTAGCATTAGGGCAGCAGACAAGGGACTGTGCCTCTGTGTTCGAGCACATTTCGACGTTAAGCGAATAAGCCACGCGAAGTTGGTGTATGAAAGTTATGATTAAAGAACGCGTTTATGAGAAAGACGTAATTGTGAGCAGGAAAAAGTAGTGCTATAATAAGATTTGGGCAAGACAAGTTTGAACAGGACTGCAAGGCCCGTAAAGCCTCTGCTCACATTATCGCCCGTTTCCACACATTTGAGTTATTAGTGAAAACGTGTCGATATGATGATGTTAAATTGAATTGACTAATTTGCAGTAAATCAGAGGGTTTCTATCGGCGCTGTGCTGCGGTGGGTTGTGGATGAAATGCGGTCTGTTTGATCTTGGGGCGGTGCCTTTGACCAGGCTCCATTAAAAAAAACTGCCATTCTGCTCGGTTGTGAAATAACCGGGCGTGTAAAGCACACAATAACGATGAGTCAGACTTAATCGTATGTCGGGATAAAAAGGTGGACTTAGTAGCGAAAATGAGCCCGTCGAATGGTGCGCATAGTGGCGGAGCAGAGGACGAGCGAGGTGCTGCCATGATGATGAGCGCGACGTCGTAGGCTGATGCTCGCGTTCCGGTTTGCACGAGAAAAATAATGAGCCATCGATTTAGTGTGAAATACTACTTTTTCTTTAGCCTGATGTGGCGAAACCGGCAGTCACTGTCCCTCCTATTGGGCACTCATTTTGGCGCATTGAAGAGCAATGTTGGCTGAAGGTTGATCGCAATCGATTTGCGCAGAAGCAGCGCACAAAATACGAAGCGTCCACCTTCCAGACGTGGGTGTTGGTGGACGGACAGCTTTCTAGAAAGCTCTATAGATGTCATATTGCAGCAAATGGCCTTTTTTTTTTTTTTTTTTTTTTTTTTTTCTTTTTTCTTTTTTGCTCCTCCTGTCCGCACACGTTAGCATGACGGTGCTGCCTAGTATTAATCGATGCTGTGTAGCAACCCGCATCCCTGCGTCCTAGACCTCTTCCAGCAGGTTCCCACACAGAGGCGTGCCGCAGCATCTGCCAAGATGCAGCACAGGCCCACCCGTAGTGCACCATTTCATAGGCAGGGTTTTATCACAAAGGCTGCATCTCTCTGTATCAGTGCTGTGTGGACAATAAGATCATAGAGCAAGGGACAGATTGGAAGGGAAAGACAAGGAGTGTTGTTCTGTGACCAGGCCCACTCTCCTTTATTTAAAAGAATGGACATGATATCTGTGCCAGACTTCATATTGTGTCTGTGGTTACCAATAGTGACTTTTAAGTGATAATAGAATCATTTCTAATAGCCTTTTATTGGTTTTATATTAAGGAGGAGAGACTTTTTCTATCATTTTCCTCTATAATGATCACAGAATTAATTCTTTATTCTGAGAGTTGTTAGTTCCAATATCCGTTTGCTTTTATTGACGAGGACTGTCCTGCGGGCAGCAACCTCAGCATGTGAGCCCGAGCTGGTTAATAGTAGATAAAGCAAGATTATTGGAACTTTTTTTTCTATATCAGCTTCAACTCCAAGAGTCAACAAGTAAGCTGTCAGCGTGTTTAAAGGCCACGCTGTGTGCAGCTCTGCTCTCTGTAGTGGGTAATGCCAGAGGGGGGGGCGGCTCCACCCCTTCAGATTTATGCCGAGTCAGAGAGAGAGAGAGCTGCCCCTCACCCAGCTAGTCTCTCTGCAGCACTGGGCAGCGGGGTGTGTCTGCCTGCCTCGCCCATCATTTCAGGGGAATCCCTTGCCACTGCAGACATGGTAACCGCCCCGGTGGCAACGGAACCAAAGAAGCAGGATTACAGAACACAACACTGCACCCATCCTCCGGAGGACTGTAACGCTTCAGTCTCAGGAACCGGCCAACATGAACAGTGATGTGGATGCACTGCTGTGAAAGCTGTATGTTCACCACTGCCTTTATAAGATTATAATAAGTAGATATGAGAACATAATGTATCACCATCAAGTATATTTTTACAGCATCAATGATTTAAGGGAGTCAGATTTATTGAAGAACATGGTCATTCATTATTTGGGAGCCAGAGAGGAAGCAAGGTTTCTGTGATTTCATACAAACTGTAAATAAGAGACAGGTTTACTTCTTTCTTTTTTTTTTTGACATCCTAGCAGAGAGTCATTATGAGGCCTCCCATGTTTTCCCCAAAAACATTTTGGGAGCTATGAGTGACATCACATGTTTGAGAGCAGCCTTAAATTGAACTTGTCCTCTTTCTGTCTGTCGCGGCGTCTATGAGCGATCAGTAACCGTTCACTAATGCAGACCCAGTTGCCTGTGGCGTTATACTTGCGAGCAATAGGAGATTTGGAGCACAGAAACATTTTTTTTTTGCAAGCACATGAAATATATTTTGAAGAGAAATAATACGCAAGCAAATACAAAATATTTCGTTTGAGAAAAACAATTATTTGCATGTTTGCTTTTATCCATAGTGACGTGAAGAAGTTACGATCCTGGAATTCTAAATGAAAACCTGAAAATGAACCAAACACATTTTTTTTGTTCTTCAATTAATGTTTTAGACTAAACATTATTCAAAGAGGATGTTAAAAGCCAAATAAATTCACAATAAATGTCTGCATACTACTGTACTGCGTACTGTACATATATAGCAGTACTCTGCACTCTGCTACTGTATTTTATAGTAATACTTTATATATTACTAAATGCCTGCTCTATTGAAGTACTTGAAGTTGCCCATTGATGAGAAATGTCTTTTTAGGAGTCATTTTTGAGAGTGACCGTGAATATTTAATATTCATGTCAAATGGTCTCTGTATTACAGTATGCATGTCTAATGAAACGATTACATCGTTGTATCTACTTGGGTACAGTGCCTCAGCCCTTTGGTATAGTAATGATTAATGACCTAAATCAATACAGCAGTTTTAATTTAAGAAATGCATATAGAGTGATAAAATATGTTGCGTTTTTCACCGGTATCTCTTAAAAGACCGTGCCAGGGTTTATGAATGTGTTAGCCCATTCGCTTCATATTGTACACATTTTGTTTTCTGCCATCGTAGGCGGTTATTGCTTTCCTTTTGTCATTTTTATACAAAACCGAAACATGTAGTTGTAATATTACTGATAAAATGTGTGGAAAAAGCTCACAGAGATTCAGGACAACGTTATATTTAGAATGTCAGGGACTTTTTCGCGTGTTTCACTCAGTTTAACTTGTGAGCAGTGCTCCTTCGTTGAAGTAATGAAAAAAAACCCAACTTGGCATTTTGAGGGGAAATCTTGAACCTCAATTCCCATAAGGGGAAAAAACAAACAAAGAATTTTATAAATGTCAAGTTATTCGCTTTCGCGATATTGAAACAGAAACAGAAACAGAAAAATCAAACGCTGCCTGTTTGCAAGCCACACAAGGCTTTTACTTTTCATACACACCCGTGTATGATGTGCTGTATGGAATGCGTGTTCAACCCGGGTTTGACCTGATTCAATCAATACCTCTTTCACAAATTAATCAGCGTCACTGTTCACAGAGACTTCAGTCTGCAACTCAATACAAAGAACTGCTAAAACGCAGTTGCACAGAATAAGGTTACGCAAAGTAACTAGGCTAGACAACAGGTTTAAGTTTCAGTTCATTTCTCTCTCTCTCTCTTTAGCTTTATTAAACTATCCAGGTCATACAATAAGGTTTAAAGTAATATTAGCTTGAGTCCAAACTCTGTTCCTGAAAAGTGGACCGTGACTAACTCGTGATCCTGGTTGAGATGAAGTTCAAGACATCATTTTGGAAGGTGCGTATTGCTCCATTCAGATGAACCACACGTGTAGGTTTGACCCATTTCGCCGTGTTGGTCTGAAAGAGGTATTACAGAACCCAGCATCTGACAGCCAGGGTGCCATAGCAACAGCATAGAATATAGGTAAATATACGTGTATGTATGTATATATATATATATATATACACTCTCTAATTTGTGAATCAGGGTCTGTTAGTTTGTTGCAGCTCATTTTCAGCGACGTGCTAACAGTTCGGAGCTTTACTAGGACTGACTTAAAACACACACACACACACACACACTATTGTAGAGCGTCTTAGGAAGTGCATGGCACAGAGTCGGGGCTTCCATCACACTTAATGAACTGAATGCATTATTCTCTCAAGTCTGTTCGATGCATTAACACATGTATTGTGGTGCAGCTGCCCCATACACTGAATACATGTTTAATATGAGTTGACGATACTATATAGTGTTCGCTGCATCTCAGGGTTTAACAGAATATTTAATTATCTGACAAAAAACGTCCAATTCACAAATATCAGCGCTAATAACATAGCAGTTACAGTGAAATTATTAGCGAATAATTGGTGAGAGTTGGTGGATAACTGAAGCGCATTGATAAAGGGGTGTAAAGAGTTTAGCCAGGCGAAGGCATCGTCATGCTCCGCTCAAAGTCATTTATTTTGGGATGCAGTTACAGGATGCAATGACAGTTGTGTCATGACAAATAAATAAAGCTTCCCTACATGCCAGTTTTTCAAATAAATGAAAAAAATAAAAAAGAACAAGAAATTTTCTTTGTGGATTTGCCTGAGTGGTTACAATTCAATCTGAGCGAGACAGAAAATCAAATGTTCTGATATTTAGTTTTTTACCAATAATCTTAATATTGATATTGTGACAATATTGTAGGGTTGACTGTTGGTGCTTTCACAAATTATTTACATAATGAGATTGTTGATAAATAACCATTGGTAATATGGATATAATGACTAATTGGGTAAAGGCAAATAATAGAACAGCTAGAACAGTGGTAAATTCAGAAAATCACTCTACTGTTACGCAGGAAAAGACCACCCTAACTCTATATTGCGATATTGAAAATCTAAGATGATAGGGTTAGGGTTAGGGTTAGGTTCTAGTCTCATGTCACAATATCATTTATAGTATTGATAAATTGCCCAGCCCTACCAGAGTGCAAAAATCTAATATATGAAAATATGGCTGTAATTGTACTCAACTATCCATAAACTGTAAATGCAGTAACTCTATGCCACCAAATGTTAAATAAACTAAATAACGTTTCAGTTTGTCATGTAGACAGTGACACTGGAAGTAACACCATCACTGCTACACTGAAGTCTGACACTTCAGCATCTGATTTGTCTGTTGCTATGGGTAACAACATAAGTTGGAAGAGAAACAGGGAAATGATCCATAATATTTTGCATCCACTTTTATTCTCACTGCTTGAAGCAAATTCCATGGACTACTTGTGTCTTATTTTGCTAGCGGACACATTTTCAATAGAAAACAATGTTGGGTGGGGGAGTGATTTCTATAGGAGTGGGTGTGAGTGGGATGATGCAACATCCAATATGATTTATTGTCTCAAAATGTGCCCATCATGTGAATGGTAGAGTGAGGATTTTTAATTTGACAACTACGATGAGCTTCATTTTACATACTAATTGGAATATAGCCCCAGAAAATGTCTATCTTCTCTCTGTCACCACTTCCTGTTTCCTAGTTCATCCTCATTTTGGAGTTTGTGTCCAGTGGGCACAGAAAGCATCAGACTTCTTCTTCTAAAGTATGAACACACTCCTAAACCTCAATCCAAATAGGAATGCAGCCAGTGTCATCTCAGGACATTTCAGGATGTCCCGAAATGAGTCTTTACTCAGTGGTGAGTCACAAAGGCACTACGAGAAACGCCCACCTTGCCCACCCACACACACTATAATCAGGTTCATTTCACAACATCTTGCTTACATTTGCAGCAAGATGGGCAGAATCAAGCCGAGTGATATTCCCCACAATAGTGCTTTATTATCTTGTAGCATCACTGCGTTGCTATGATGTCTACTTTTCCTTTTGCTTAGTCACTGTCAACGAGTGCAGGGACATAAATGCTAGCAGCATTATTAGGCTTCACGTTGACACATCTACCCTGACTTGCAGTTGTAATATAGTTAAAAGGAAAGGAGGCAGCTAAAAATGGAATAAGTAGAGTCTGGTCATCCTTTCCTTTGAGTGTGAAAACATATACAGACCGATGTATGCTTTTAGGACATTCACATTAATTTAATTTCTTTTTCATTTTGGGAAACTAGTACCCATATATGTGTAATTGTAAAATTGTCTCATAGGGGGACACAATCACTCCTCAGTGTCCCATTCCTTCATTAATACTGAAGTAGTGAATAAGTGTGACAGTGACACACATTACCAAAGCACGGCAATGCTTTCAAGGTAAAGCTGACATGGTCAGAAAAGGACTCCGGGGCAAACAAGGACTCCGTTCTATCATCTTAAGAGTGGCTTTGAAGAACTTCAGGCTTTACTGAACACTGTCGACCTTTCTAGCTTGCAAAGACATTATTTTTCCTTCCATTTTTAAATGTTGGCTAGGTTCTTGTGTGTATAGAAGAATGGTTGTCGCTTTATTGCTTTGGCACCATGATGAGGGTTATTTGTTTGGGATTTCATGCCTCTGAATGAGTTTACAGGATTTATTACAGACCTGGAAAGTTTGAAAAGAGTGATTTTGACAAGTTGGGGATATCTAGGAGATGGACCAACCCTAACAAATGCAAGTGTGAAACATCAGCCTGTGTCCTTGAGACATTCTATGACCAAGTATTAGTTCTGAGATTATTGTTTGATTGTATTACTGTCATTGTTAGTAACTAACCAACTAACTACGTAACTAACTACTAGTCAATAGGTAATGAGTCTGCAGTGGCTCCAAACTGTGACTGGGAAGTTTTTATTTACCTATTGTGATTAATGATAAGTAGTAATTGTATAGCACTTTGACAGTTCATTTTTATTTATTATCTCCTGTGTGTGTGTGTGTGTGTGTGTGTGTGTGTGTGTGTGTGTGTGTGTGCTTATTTTTGGCCACCATAGTATAATTTTCCCTGCCACAGTATCATAATGAACCAAAAACCTTTTTGACAGTTCTGAACCGGTGGGCTGGCTGCTGCTTCAGTTTGGACTTTTTGGATGGTGTGTTTAGCTAACAGCTACAGGACCTAAATTCGCAGCTAAGAACACTGTCGGTGGTGTTTTAGGCCAACTTTCGTCTTTAATTTTAGCGAATTAAGTGGTTTGCCTCCGAAGAACGCGGGCCGCTCAGCCTGTGTCTTTAGCGGGCAGACAGAGGGAGAGAGCGCGGATTAGCAGCGTGTAGAGTCGGCATATTTTCCCCATCTTACTCTGTGAATTAAGGGTTTATTTCAACCAAACCCCTAACACTTACAGCTATAGATGATAAAGTAGATAAATAACATTTTGATTTTGCGAGGGTTGAAATAGTTTTTCGGGACGGTGTTGAAAAAAGTTTGCCTGGAGTCCTGCCTTAGACACACCTGGCGGAGATCTGCAGCCTACTGAGGGCACTTTTCTAGTTCACTTTATTTTTTTATTAATCGTTTTACTTGGATTTATTTGATCAGTATTGCAATCTCTTTTACATCATTTTTATTTTATTTATTTTTCTACATTTTCATTATTATTTTTTTGATCTATTCATTTGTTATTATTTTTAAAAAGCTGCTTTTTTAGGAGGTGCTTTTATAACCCTCATCTGACCTCTAAGGCAGAACACATATGCCTTTGACAAAAACAGCTAAGCAAGAAAAAATGTGGGCTGAACACGACTTACTGTACAGACATTTTTATTTGGTTTTTAATAAGGCGTTCCTCACTCAAAGTAATATCTGACATGTGTACCAGCATTTAAAAGGACTAATTCTTACAGTCACTTTGGTTCACACTGTGTGTTACCTGTTTCTGTCTGTAATAATCACAGGAGAGAACTAGTAATAACAGAGAAGCTTGCATTTGCCTAACTAGTGTTTGACATCTCTCCATAACAAGTCCAGTAACATAACCTAATAAGGTGTGCACATCTTCCTCATTCCTTTTTAGTGATCAGCCCTTTATCCGTCTTATTATTGGATATGCACATGAGCTGTAATCACAGAAAAATTACTGTCATATGTGGTAGCGTAGCAACAAAGAGTTTCTTAAAGCTCCCTCTTCACCACCGTTACTGAGACACACGCATACACCGCCTTGCACCCCCCTTTTCTTAGCACCAAGGCTCCAGCCTTATTCACACCGCCAGTAACGTCGGGTAGTCCATGGCGCCTTTGTGCTTTGCTGCCTGAAAGAGGGTCGGCGGGGGGGGGTTGTCACATCAGGTTAGGAGAGCCCGGGTAGTGACAGAAAATCAGCAAGGGATAGACAGAAGGAAAGCGTGGAACTGGAAGAAAAATGGAGAGCTGTGGGACTGTGGCAAGCCTTCATTATGTGAATTATATTCCATTAAATGGAACTGTAAGGGGGCGCACATTGAGGTCTAACCCAGCCTCTACTTAGGCCCAACATATCCTCTTACTCTCCCAGCCCCGCAGCTCTTACAGTGTCTCTCCTGTGGTTATTAATGGTCATGCAGAGAGCTGTCAAAGAGGAAGTTATTGATTGTCCTGCCTGGCCTTTGTTTGTATTAACACCCAGTTGTTTGGAAGTTTGACTGCCTTGTGCAAGGATGAGTCACGAGAGCAGGCGCGATTGATGAGCTTTATGGGTAGACAGAGCTCTATTGTCATCGCCGCACCACAGCTTCCGTCAGGGCTTTCTGCTCACCCTGCAGCCTTCTGAAACAAAGGCATCCATGTTTTTACAGACGTGTTGTTTAGGCCTTGTTTTTCTGACCTCTCTGTTGCTCCAGCACTGACCTATTCTGCTGGTTGCATTTGCTGTAGGTCAGATACTTGTTTACGCTAATTGTAATTTAATAGACTAAGGCATAGAGTGGTATGGAGCTTAGACTGGGCTTCAGCAATGACTAATGGAGGATAGGGGGACTTCTTCTGTGCTTGTAAGTGGGATAATTACGCAACGGAGGTCATTTTTATGTTTGGCTGTCTTCATACTCCTCCAGTACGAAGGTCATTTTATGATTTTATGTCAGTTGTACATTTTTACGACGTCTTGTGTCGAAACACTCCTTAGTGAACAAGCACACAAGAGGCTGCACTGTTCATTACAATGCAAAGTACGAAACGGAAAGGATGATGGTTTGGTTATTGGGACGATGCTACAGGACAAGCCATGGCAAAGTTTTTTTTTCCTGTGGGGAATATGAAACTCCACTTCCTGGCAGTCTGGCCACTAGTTTAGATTATTTTTGTTTTAAGGTGGGAGGGTAGTAGTTTTTTGTAAATGTCATGGTAATCTGCCTTTAAGATTTTGAGATATGTACAACTTTTGGCCCAGTATGGCTTTAGACCAAATCTCAGCTTCAGTAGGGTTCATCCTCTGGTGACCATGACTGGAGAGTCTCAAGCCATGCCAGCGGCTTTGTGAGGTTGTACACAACGATGCTTTAAACTAAATGCTAACATCAGCATGTTAACATGCTTAGTGACAGCACGAACATTTTGATGTTTAGCAGGTAATATTTACTAGGTTCACAATCTTAGTTTAGCATGCCAACACTTGCTAATAAGCACCTAACACAAAGTGCAGTTAAGGCTGATGGAATGTTGTGTTGGAGGAATTTCACCTCATGGGACCTCAAATACCTTTTAGTTAATTTTTCAGCAATCCATTCAATAGTTGTCAAGGTATTTCACTAAGTTTCCATGTGAACCTCATAGAGGTGCCAGAGGCAGAGTTACGGAATCACCAAAGTCATTTGTTAGGACACCAAATTTAACAACCAAATGTAACCAATTTACCAAATAGTTAAGAAATTTCACTCTGAATGAAGAATGCCCTTGAATATCTGTACCAAATAGACCAAGTAGATGGCTACATACTTCATAAATATCAACCTCATGGCGGCGATAGCGGAAAAGACAGGGAATAACCAAGCTCGGGATTCATTATCTGGGGACCATGAATGTTTGTACAAAACGCATTTGAAGCTACAGAGTTGATCATTTGACCAGATGGAGGTGAGAAAAGCTCATGGACTGTTCAAAATAGCTCATCCTCTGGGGAGCATGAATGTGCTCTATACATTGGGCAGTCAGACCAACTGACTAACATCACCATCCTCAGGCCCTGCATGTCACTAGCATGGTTGAGGCAAGATTGAAGTGAAAAGGTTGCTTGTGGTTTTGGATTCATCCCATGTCTCATGTGCAGGCAAAATGACATTGCTATGGCTGACTGCCAGTGTAACAGTTGGCTCAAAGTTGTGAAATATGCACTTATCCCCACCCACAGTGCTGCAGCGTTCTCCATACCATCAGCCATGTCAGCATCCTTGCGATTAGAAGCTTGTGGTCAGCGTCTCCAGCACACAATTTATGGCTCTCAAGAACAAAGCAGATTTTGCAGTCACCATGGAAAGGAGATTGCATCACTGATTGCTCTTTGTCCTCACCTCCCTCCCTTTTACAGTAATCTAATTAAAGAGGGTGGTCAGGTCTGGTGAATTGAACGGTTGCTTTGATTGCTACTTTATGTATCCCTGAGAGATGCGTGTGGATGTATACAAGGACTTGTGAGAGGATGAGTTCATCAGAGAACACATGATTAGTCATACGTTTGTATCAATAGAGACTGTAGTACGAACTGGAACAGGGATTAGCAGCTACTTTGTGTTATTGGGGTCTAACCAAAGCAGAATGATTCAGCTGCTGGCTCATCATGACTGTGATGCACCTCAAAAGGTCACGGGTTTAAGCTTTGCTGTCCTTGAGCAAGACACTGAGGCTCTGCCATGTGTCGAGGATGCTGCTTGCACTATCATGCAGCACAACCTCCGGGGAATATTTGTCTTGCATCGTGATTTAAAAAGTTCCAAGAGTGACCCGTTAAGTGCCTTTATAACACTGCTGCATCAAAGTGCGAACCCACCTGGGTGTTAAGGAGAAGACCAATAAGAGGATACCTAACACAGCAAACTGTTTTACCTAACATGCAACAGAATAAGAAAAATCTTATTATTTTCTGCCATGGCAGTCTGTTGATCGTGCTAACCCTTTGGTCCAGACAGAAATATCTATTGGACGGATTGCCATGACATTTTGTACAGACATTATTGTTCCCCAGAGGATGAATGCAAATGCCTTGGGTTATCCTAATGACTGATGATTTTCAGACTTTTGCTCTTGCCCCACCATGAGCATGACATTTGCGGTTTTTGAGTGAAATGTCTTTAAAAATAATTGCACAAATTGGAATGATATTTGCTACATTCATTCACGTCTCCCGTTAGGATGAATTGTAGTAACATTTGGTGATCCCTTAACTTTTCATCTTGCGCCATCTGGTCAAAATTTCAGTTTGTCCAATACTTTGGTGATGGCCATTAGGCTACCTGACATTCCATCAGCCTCAGCTCTTTAACTGCTAAATAGCAAATGTTAACATGCTAACACGGTAAACATTGTTCGCTAAACATGAGCAAGTTAGCATTGTCATTGTTAACATGTTAGCATGCTGATGTGAGAATTTTCCATCACAAACAATCACAGACAGTAGGTTGCCGTTTCCACGATGCATGTGATGTCACCGGGAAAGGAGGTGCTAGAAACAGACTTCCAGGAACAGTTAAGACCTAAAGACAAAAAAGATTGACCTTTCATCTGGAACATCATTTCTCTTTCGCATCGCCATGTTTATATTTGTGCTTGGAAGAGCCCTCTGTGCTCCTGTTGGTCAAAGTCACGGACGTGAGGAAACTAAAATAAATCTAACATGCTCGTCTTTCTGTCGGGATGCCATGAAGCGTCCCAGATGCGTCCCATAAAAGTTAGTTTACCATTTATTCTGCTGTTAAGGGACAGTGCCTACATTTATATTACAAATTGAATTACGATTAAATCGAAGCAAATGTTAATGAGTTGATAAATGCTGAATGAATAAATATATATATATATATATATATATATATATATATATATATATACCCGGAATGTAGTTTGATTATGTTGTACGATATAGCGTTCAGTAAAGGCATTGTGAAGAGCCGTTCCACGTGATTGGCCGGGCCCCCTGCTTTGCTACGCTCATGGAACGGAATTCTGCTCTGAAAAAGAAAGTAACAACAGGCTTTATAGTCAGAAAAGGTCTGTAAAGATGCCTCTGCTGCACAGTCCCAGTGGGGTATAAAGGATTAAATCCTCTAGCCAGACACAGGCCTGTCAAAACAAAACCAGCTTTCAGAGCTGCGGACAGCCAATCAGCAGTCGCCTCAGAGGACGATGTCAGAGAGCTGGAGGCGTGGTTTACCCTGCAGTGTTGCCTTTAGTGTTGCACAGTTTGTCTGGAGTCATCTGTGACAGTTTTCAGAATTGTAACTTTGTATTTCTTTTCTTATGTTGTACAAAACATTGCGATTGCTGCAGACATGTGCAAGAGTTTTTTCTCGTGGTCATTCTTTGTAGCATGTTACAGGCTTTAACTCTCCACTTGTCAGCTATTGAATTTAATTGAGACATATCTTCAGATATTTGACATAAATGAGACAATTGAGATAACAAACAGAAACGCCAACGCCCGCATATTTTTCTTTCTTTTTTGTTTCTTCAGGTTACAGAGCTGAACGAAGCACTATCCAACGAGGAGAGGAACCTGCTCTCTGTGGCCTATAAGAACGTGGTTGGGGCGAGGCGTTCATCCTGGCGCGTCATCTCCAGCATTGAGCAGAAGACGTCGGCCGATGGCAACGAGAAGAAGATCGAGATGGTGCGGGCCTACCGGGAAAAGATCGAGAAGGAGCTGGAGGCCGTCTGCCAGGACGTGCTCAACCTCCTCGACAAATTCCTGATCGAGAACTGCAACGAGACGCAGCACGAGAGCAAAGTGTTCTACCTGAAGATGAAGGGTGACTACTACCGCTACCTGGCCGAGGTTGCCACAGGGGAGAAGAGAGCCGCGGTGGTCGAGTCCTCCGAGAAGTCGTACAGCAAGGCTCACGAGATCAGCAAGGAGCACATGCAGCCCACCCATCCCATCCGCCTGGGCCTGGCACTCAACTACTCCGTCTTCTACTACGAGATCCAGAACGCCCCGGATCAGGCGTGCCACCTGGCCAAGACCGCCTTCGACGACGCCATCGCCGAGCTGGACACCCTGAACGAGGACTCCTACAAAGACTCCACTCTCATCATGCAGCTGCTACGAGACAACTTGACGCTGTGGACGAGCGACCAGCAGGACGACGAGGGAGGAGAGGGCAACAATTAAAGAGTCCAAAACCTCATTCTGCCAAAAACAACACAACACGCGCGCTCACAAATGATGACAAAATAATAATACTAGTTAAAAATTCTTAGAAATTTAAAAAGAAAAGGGAGAGGGGTTTTAGCCGATGGTACTAACGTGGCTGCTGTTCTTTATTTTTCAACAAATTAAAAGTGTAAAAAAAAGTTGGAGGGAAGACAATTTTAGTTTGAGAAATAACCTAAGATTTAAAAAAAACAAAAAAAAAACAACCCGTAAAGAATGAAACCCCCTCCTTGGTAGCGTCTGCAGCATTTGCCAAAATACCACTTTAGAAGCAAGCGGTATGTCATTCATCGCAGTGTGACTATTGGGTAATGATACCTTCACACTGGCAGAGACTGGTCTTATCGCGCAAATGAAGCTGAGCTGTCTTATTGTATTTGGTGAGGGGAAGAGCATTCAGAAATTGAGTTTCGATGCTTGAGCAACCAGAAAATTAGAGTAACCTTGAATGTCATGGCCTTGCTTAGTGAGAGAGAAAGACAAGGGAGAGAGCGAGTGAGAGAGCAGATGGGTTACAGAGATGAAGACGGGGCTTTTTAGGGGTGTCCAACTTCATCGTGTCCAACTTCAAAACCTACCGACATCTTTAGTTGCACCACACTATGATCGTTGAGTGAAAAGCAGGTCGTCTCTGTTAATGAAGATAACATGTTAAAAAAAAATGTTTTTGTTTGCTTTGTGTCAGGTATGTGTCCAGCTCAGTCACACAGTCATACTGTAACTAAAAATACAAATTCATAAAGTAAACTTAGTGCAGCTTGTCCCTCTCATGTGCTGATGTGCTTTATTAAATAAATTAACTGTTTTTGGACACCTAATTCTTATTGTCAGTATTTTCGTTACTATAACAACTTCTATTGGCTCCTTGTAGGAAACAGTTTGGTTCACAGAAATCCAGATAGCAAAGTAAAATGAACGGAAATTAAAAAAAATTAAAGTGTGGTGATTAAACATTATCATGAGTCCACCCATATTCTATCTTCATAACTCTCAGTAGGATCTCTGAAACGGCACCTGGAACCACATACTTGATTAGTAAACTAAGTCATTTGTGGACAGAGCACATGCAATGTTAAGTGGAAGCTCTAAAAGCAGATTTGAGGTTTGTGGATTTACTTTGTCTTCAGTTTCTTGGTCAAGAAATGCACTTGCCTATTATACTGTTTCTTCAGTGTAAGATGATAACTGCTCCAATATTCTCCATAATACAATATTGTGCATGCTGGTGATGTATTTATACAGTAGCTTAAATTTATTAACTTATACTGTAGATGTTATGTATTCATATGAACATGGAATTACTAGACCTTAAAATCAGATTATTTTCTATTTATTTCTTTTTATTGGGATTGTTAGCTAGACCTTATTTTAATCTGTGTTTTCTTTACTCCATTTGCTGAAGTACGCTATACCAAAACAGTGATTGTTAACAATAAATTGATCTGTTACGGACATCGCTATGGTCACATGCAATTCTTGGTAAGGGTGACAAAAGCTGAAGAAAACATGCTGGCTTGTGATATTTGACAGCTGCAGTGAGTGTTAACAGTGGACACATAGCTTTACAGTCTCTGATCAAACAATGATATTTACAATACTGCAGAGAGAATTCAACTGCAAAACACTGCAAACTGCAAAAGTATCTTCTCTACATTCGGTGTTCAACAAACAACTAAAGTAAGCGAAATAAAGTTTTCAGCAGCAAAGTACTTATTTATAATGTGTTCATTAATTCAACAGAGGGGAAAACACACATTTAACGATAGTATTATTATTTTGGTAACAATATAGTAACCTGCTAACAATAAAATGGTAATATCAGTGCAATATTTGGATTTACAAATGCTAATATGATGACATGAATGGGGTAATAACATGATAATGATGAGGTAATATATAGGTTGATGTTTTCACAATAACTTCAAAATCACATTAAATGTCTTGGAAGTGAAAATGAGTAATTATTATATCATAATGCTGAAATTCATCCATCCTTATGATATATTTTATGTTGCTCACTGCTTGTCTGGAATTAAGATGAACAATTAAGATGGAGTACAACACCTGCACAATGAGCATGTGATGGCTTTACAATTGATGGACAACGCAGCAGATAAATGAAAGTATGTGATGTCATTTGATGGAAATTCTTAATTCATCACAAAAGGTGAAGATCACCAAGAATAAACAAGAATCCGAAAAGGAATTTGTCTTGGTGTTGTGGTGCATAACAGGTAATAATATACAAAATAAGAGAAAATACAGAAACTACAAAAGTCAGGTCTAAAATTCAAAAGTCTGATATAAATAGAAAATAGAAAATTTTAATTAAATGTAATAAATAATATAAAAATACATCTGTTCTAAAGTGAAGAGAGCTGTGTGTTTGAAAACTAAAGAGAATGGAATGTACAAAATACTGACTTAAGAAAAGTTTAAATAATATGTGCAATATATACGTAATAATCCAAAACATTTACATCATGATTTATATTACCGAGAAAATAGACTCTTACATTTCCCACGTTTAAACACTTTTGCTGGTTCATGGGGAAGATAAAAGAAGTAGTGTTGTGGTCCAATTAGTGCCCTAAATATATTATTTTAAATAGACTATTTATCTAGTGAACAAAGAGTCCACAGCCATGACAGGAACTTCTTTTTGCTGTAGACTGTAATTAGCAGAAGTGGAAAGAGTACTACATGATATATGATTCTACTGATAAATTAAAGAACAAACAAAATGACATCACATGTCAACATATACACAGTGGAACAAGATCAACAACACGAGCCCTAAAGTCCAAACTAACAGTTCCATTTATGGCCCTTTGCAGCATGAGCATACAACTTACTAACGATTAGAAATATACAACCGCCTTCCTTTAGGCAGCCTCGCAGAAAACAAGAAAAGAGACAAAACTCACATAATTAAAAAGTTCAATGTGGAAGATATGCCAGATTTTATAGTTAAAACATTAAAACAATGAACTAACATTATCAACAGAGTGTGAAGAGGTAACAGTGTTGCCGTCATGTCGAAGACGTCTATGTGTTGTGGCAGAGACATCTACTGAAATCATTCGTCTAACTGACAGTTCTGCGCCGTCCTGTCTAATGAGACACCGCAGCTCCAGTCTGCCTCCGTACAGAGGGAGAAGAAGTACAGCTGCCTGACTCTGGCTGACTCCGGGCTCGTCATCATTACATCCATGATCCCTGCATGTGTTGATAGTTTGTAATGATCAAATCCAAAGTGGCAGAAACAAGAAAACGAGGGATGGACAGATCTTCTGTTAGCGGTGAGCAGAAAGCGCTGATGTAAGCTGATGATCTTCAAACTCTCTTTTGCTGCCATTATACAGGTTACACATAAAGGTGTTACAGTAAACACACACGTGTGTAAGCCCCACGTGGAGATTATAAAATAGTAAACAGTGTTATTTAGACCGACTCTCAGAGTTTCAGCAGTCTGGTCTAATGAACTGACTCACTGTCTTACACAGGAGTGAAGAAATACACAGTAAATATATCAACACTAGAAGAGAGAGGTATATAACTGTAGAATACAATACACAATATTAAGAATACACTACAATAAATATGACAAAATACTACAACTGAAATATAAACAGGTTAACATAGTCTAGTTGTTTTTTTAAATAACTGATGGCTTTGATGAATTTAGATTGTATGGACCCAGTAGTAGAGGTGAAATACTGCCCCCCCCCTTATTTATTTGGAGCAAATGGCTCGAAATTACACATTGCACCTTTAAACAAGCACGAACAATAATAAATAAAGTCAATGGACACCACGGCGGGTGCAACAAGCACGTCTTATAGAATGAACATCAGAATAAAACACCACCAAGGCAGACAACATGGGGCTGTATAGACATTATAAACTCCAGAGCGGCTACAGCCACAAACGCACGTTAAAGCACACCGTGGAGCACACGCACGACGGCATGTTGCTGGGCAACACAAGTGGTTGTTGATGTACTCATCTGGAGAGAGAGGTCAGTGAGTGTGTTGTTGCAACTCACCTGTCTGAACAGCATTCTGTGGCTCTTGTTGTGCACTGCCAAGTCTTCCTTTGTCCTTACTCTCTGCTTGTTCATTCTCAAAGCAAAATATAACCAGTCCACTGAGCCTCTCTGTCCCCGCTGAACTTTCTGTATTCTAAAGTTTTGAGCCGAATGAGACATTAGCCTTACTGAAAGTAAAGGTTCCTGAGTGGACGCAGTAGTCCCCGCTGAAGGATCTACCATGAGCATTTTAGCACGTTAGCATTTCCAGGTCCTCCTTCATATTCCTGGAGAGTGAAAATCAGACCAACCAGTCAGCTGTCTTCCAAAACCTTTTATATCTTGTCACCTGCTGTCTGTGGCCAATCAGGCAGGATCTTTGGAAATGGTGCCACTTTGACCCATGTGGCATCAACCACGCCTCATTTGAAGCTAAATTATACTCAATTGTACTTTGACAAAATATAACAATCAAATGTACCCTCTCAAGAGGCATTATCAAAACATACATAATGCAGGTGAAGAACTAAACACGAAGTGAAGAAGCATTTCTCAAACATCACAAGTTCACGGCTCATGTACATGTTGATCAGATGAGCGAGAGGAATGTGCACCTTCCTCTCATACATACTAACATTGTCTCAAGTAAATATTAAATTAAGAGATGAGAAAATAGGCTACATGGCATTCAGTCACATCGATAAATGTCAAACTCATGCTGGTGCTACATGAAAAGTCAGTAGAATTTGTCCTCCGGGGACAACAAATGTCTGTACAAATTTGAATGTCAATCCATCAAATCATCAATCATCCATCAAGGTACTTCATATTATTAATATTTAGATATTTCAGTCTGAACCAAAGTGATTGCATTGCCTGGAGCCATGTTGCTGCATGGCTTATAAAGACGAGAGCTCAGTTACTTGTGGCACCATTAAGGAATATGCAACATGGACAGTTTTAGTCCAAATGTAGATCGTCTCTGAGAATGAATGGGACACTGTCCTCATTATCTTCCTATGAGTTGTTCATGTCAAGCTGAAACTAACGGCTCTGATCTGAGTAATGTAATAAATTCATGACTCACTCCATCAGACTTTTGCATTATTCATAAAACACTGACAGGACAAGCACAGCCTTCCTACCATCACGCTGGACAGAAACAGGTAAAGACAATTATACCGTTTTTCCCCCCGCAATAAATATAGACATTTCCACGCAGATAAGTCAACTAAAATAACAAAGCAAACTGTGTCTTTGAGCACACTTCACATTTCATCAAACCAACAATGACTGCGCTGGAAATCGATGTCAACCAAGAGCTACAACTAGACTAATGAACATCTCCAATCACTGAGGGAGAATTAATTACTGAACAGCTGGTGAGTGCTAATTGGCTGAAAGGCAATCAACACTCTCACATATGATTGGACGCCCCCCTTGTCTTAGGTGTTGATACCAGCCAATCCTGAGCTGTTGCTAAGGAGAAAACAGCACACCACCGGCTCTGCTCAGTGCACTGCTCAGAGTTCTTCAGTCCTGCAGATATGAGACCTTTTGTTGATCTAGTTCATCTTTTATCATCATCAACAATGATATGTTACGGTTTCATGAGTCTCCAGTGGCCCAGTAAGATACAGCATGTGTGTTCTTTGAAGGTGCTCATCAGATTTGGAACATTGAATGCCATTAAAGGGACAATTGGTATTTAAGATGAAGGTTCACTTTCTTTATTGCAGTTTTGTTTACATATTTCATCAAATGCTTTTACATCTGATAAAATGTTTTATATATATCTATCTGCTTTTTCTGTCGAAAATCCTTGCTAATGTCAATCAATAATTTATGTGGGCTGATTTGCGTTTGTGCTTGTACCATAGCGAAATCTTGGCGAGGAGGATTTACAGCTGCCACACCCTAGAGTGTAACCCGCTCTGATCCCCAGCTGTTGCTGTTGTTTCACTTTTATCAGTGTTGGACTTTGCTCCATATTTCTACTGTAACATCACAGCAGAAGACCTTACTAATAAACTGTAGATTGGGCCATTTATGGAGCCTGGAAGTGGCCATTATCAGTAATTTAAGTTAAGTTATATCTCTAGTGCACGAATGAGTCATTTGTGGCCTCTCTATGTATATATTTTCCTCCCTGAAGCCACTCTCAGCTCCGGCAGGAGTGCTGTTTTACCAAAACACAAATAACAGTTAAACCAATGAGGGGGAATTATTAAAATCAGATTTTAATGATGAACTCTGTTGTGCAGGGCCGGGCGTGTATGCAAGGTCAGAGTGTTTGTGAGTGCGGGCGGGAGCAGACACACACTCTGCGGGTGGGAGGGGGATCAAGAAAAGAGTCCCCTGCAGGGCTCTGGGGCAGGGCTTTTGCGGGGATCTGCGCTCTTCGGGTGCCCTTATAGTTAACATATTGAAATGAATGTATTTATTGTTGATTTTTTTTCTCTTAAATGATCCATCCCCACTTCACTTCAACATCACTTGAAAACCTCTTTGGAAAAGCCGGCTCTCTTCAGGCATTCACCTTAGTGCAGGGGGGATGTAGAGAGCTCAGACGAGGAGTCCAATCAGAGCTAACAGCACTCCACACGAGGCACTTCCCTGGTTTAAGGACTGGCTGGCTCCTGGATTGATGGGGATCGGCATGAATAATTTAGACCTGCATTAAACTGGAAGAAAATGGTGACTCATGGAAGAGGAAAAGTTGAAATGCTAAGTGGTTTAGAGAGTGCCGCCTCGTCTCAAGGCAGTGTCTGTCTGGCTTCCATGAATGGCAGAGTTTCCACTGAGCTCACTGTGTAGCAGATAGTACTGAATACATGAAACGCTGCATACTATATAAATGCAATTATAGTGAATATGATGTCCAGCTAATGGACATCTGTTTTGGGAGAAATGTTTAAAACTCTCACACTCAACATTTGTGTGTATTATACAGTGAAATAGAAAATAGAAATGTCTGAGATCAAGCTAATGATATCTGATAATCAGTCACTACAGGTCTGGGACTATAGGGGGTAAAAAACACCAGTTCATGTCCGCTATCAACCCTGTGTAACTATACAACATGCTGAAGGCTCAGTGCATAGCAGAGCGCTCTATAAATAGATCTTCCCTGCAGCTTTGGAGTCAAGAGTAGAGTTAGTATGTGCATTAGTGGGCTATCATGCAACATGAGTGACTGGAAGTTGACAGGGAGGAAGAAAAAGAAGTGATGAAAACCACCAGACATTCAGAACATCACCAGCTACCTCTTTCATCTCATCCTGCATTGACTGATGACTAACTGGAGGGGGTTGAGCATTAACAGCTGTACAGTGTATTGATTGCAACAGTGGCTGACCCTGGCCTAGTTCCTCTACTTACCTCCTGAACATGTGGGTTTTTTTACTACCTATATGTGTCCCAGTACACATTGGAATCATGTGGAAATGTGCCAGATGTTACGAAAATCCACTGTTCAGGACACATTTCTTTAACGGTCTTGAATGACTTGTCTTTGATAAGAAAAACAACTTACTTGATGGTGAGACACTGCAGGCAAAAACGTGTTGTTTTCATGCACTGGTCATTTAGAGCTATTGTGCTTCCCTATCTTCTTTCAGACTAGTGGAAAGAAAACATCAAAAATACACATTTAGGTGTTTATTTAACTACACTTTGTCCATTTGCATCTGTAGAGTTCTTCAAAATTCACCAAAAGTTAGCCACATATAATGCCTCATTTGCTTATTTAAACATAATATTTCAGAAAACCTGTATTACAAAAAGTAATTGTCTTAATGTAAATAATAAACTGGGGAAGTTTCCTCATCATATCTATTTCACTTTGAAAACTTTTCACCCTACTCACCTGTAGTGCCTCGCAAAATGTATGACATTTTACAATACACATCTAAAGGCTGTAACTGGTTAGCATGGTAACATTAGCAAATTCGTACTGTACAAAGTACAGCGGAGGCTGATGGGAATGTCATTAGTTCTGCAGGTATTTGGTCATAAACCAAAAAACAAATGGAAAAATTCAAGATTTTACCTGATGATGGCGCGAACTGAAAAATCATAGTCTCACCAAAGTTATTATAATTCATCCTCTAGGGATCTTGAATATATGTTGCTAAATTCATGGCAATCTTTCCAATAGTTGTCAAGATATTAAAACAAATATTAACCTCGTGTTCTCGGTAGAGGAAACGTCACGGGGTCACCAAACAGGACCATGAATGTCTGTACCAAGCGTCATGTCAACCCCTCCAACAAATGTTGGGATATTTACTGTAAGTCTGGACCAGAGAAGTGGACCGACATAACATATAGCCACACCAAAAATATGGCTAAAAGTATCCATAGAATAATCAGTAATAACTAACAAGTGGTTGTACTCAATATCAAACACGTTTTGACTCCGACAGACTCCTCATTCCTCCTCTAACATCCATGCCTGTTGTCATTGTTTTCAATGACCTTGCTCTGTCAAGAGCAGAGACCAAATGTCCATCAATTATGTATCTATCTGGGCATGAATAATTCAGAGACATTCTGTATGATAGAATTATGAAATTTTGGGCGTTATGACACATTTCAGTGCAGAAACTCAGCCGCAACTGCTCGATATACTGTACACATGGCACCTATCTCATATATCAGCTGACTCTCCACTAGTGCACAGACCCAGGCGTCCACAGACCAGGGGCCATGTGAGTAGGATGAACGTACTGTACATCCCGTCTGCCGAATTTGATGTAATATTATGGTATGTAAGTAATGAATACTACGGTATTAAATTATGTTCAGTGTTAATTGCATACTGCGCTAATTGCGCTGTAATAAAAGGACAAAGTGTTTAAGAAATGTTTTTGTTACAATTTGAATGAAACCTGCTGCAGTATGGCATTGTGTCGGGATCAGATGGGGGGCGCTATTCTTAAATACAACAAAACAGTGACGCAGAATCTTGTTTGTCATGGGCTGCCTGCGTCACTCATGGGGGTAGTAGACATGTTTCACTTGCTCTCTTTTGCATGGATGACCGTCAGATAAATAATTTAGCATAAGATACCACACCATTTAGAATCACAGCATTTACATTTAGTTATTGTCCTCCTATTTCCAGACCTAAAACTGGATACTTCATGATGCTACTCGCGTGATGTCATGCCACCCGCATGCAAATAAACAGTTCAGAACTTACAGAAAAAAAGAAGAGACTCAATGTGTTGTTTGTTTTCTTTATTCTACATTTGCATGACTGCTTAGTTTGCAGACACATCCAGTCTTAATCCAGTCCAGTCCCACACTGTGTACGCTAACAGACAACCTTCTGCACTCAGAGAATGCATGCTCTTCTGGGTCCTTGGTTATTTAAATTACAACATCGCTGCTACTACAGTCTGCTTTACTGTTCTCTTTAGTGTGTCTGCAGAGGCTGCATGATGCAAAATGTACTCCACAGAAATGAGCAAGGTGTGTGTGAGTGAGGGAGAGAGAGAGGGAAAGAATGCTGTGAACAGGGCTAAGCTGAGATTTCAGATGAAGAGTGTAATTACAGCAGAAAGAGCAAGCATATGGCACTACTGCAGATGTGTTTACACTGTGCACTCAGCTGGGGCTGGCTCATTACCAGAGACGGAGGCGAGAGAGGGAAGCAAGGGCAATCCCTTGCTTCCCTCTCTCTGGCGTGTGAACAAGCCTGCTTTAGGAAGAGTGATAAGCTGCTTCTCCACCTTTCTAGAAGCGGTTTGTAAAACATAAAGTACGTGTTTGTGTGGGAGACACTGCACGGCTTTTCCTTCTACTTCTTGACCACGCCACCTTTGTTGTCCACGTTGACAGGTATCATGGTCTCTGAGGACTCGATGGCTGGTCTGATCAGAGGAGCCTCCACGGTCAGCACCCCCTCAGGAGACAGGGAGGAGCCCACCTTCTCAATGTTAGCTGTAGAGGGGAGGCTGGAGGGAGACACAATTAGGTTATAAGTCTAAGAAGTCACTCCAGTAAATCTACAAAGAGCTCCAGTCTTGATGAAAACACTCTGGCTGCCACTACCTACACACAGACTGACATTAATACCTGAGTCACCCTTGAGTAAAATCACATCTGAGACCAGCTCAGTTTGTCTTGTTGTGGCCTCTGGATGGCAGCAGAGTGCTATGAAGCTAAACACTCCAGCCAGACGAGGTGGAGGCTGCTTCTGCTGCTGTTTTTCAGAGCATGAAATCCAGCTATCAGCAGCAGCCAGCCCTCTACAGGCTGGATCAAAACCAAAACTAAAGAGACTGGCAGCAGCAACACCACAATAAGAGAATGTCAGGAATCTGAACCCAGCCTGAGAAATGCATTTCCTCCATGGAAATGCACCACGAAGCCACATCAAACAGCCACAACAAACCCGTTTTAATAAGAAATCTGTGAGTTTTGTAGTGAGTTGTTGACATATTGCATGGATAGTAGCCTCCTTTCAGCAACTGGCCTATTAACATGTAAAAAGTGAACAAGAACAACACTTTCATTTCATTTAATTCTACATGCTTCTTCTTTGATAATGAACTTCTAAACACTCAGCCACTTACGTGTATTTCCTTGTGAAGCTTCTGGACACAAAGCCATGCTCGTCCTTTCTGTCCTCATGTTTGCCTACGGACACAGACAACATACTTTTACTTAAATGTGGCAGTAATCGGAAAGATACGTTCACTTTGAGGAGTTAAAACTTAAAAAAATGCATTATGGTGCGCCAACGCTTCAAGACGACATCTTGTATTTGTAGAATGAAAATTAACCATCTATAACTCGGTTATACATATCGACAGGTAAACAGCGGTAGGCTTATTCACTTTCTTACCTTAAATGTTAGATGTCTGTCTGCTATATATGAAGCGAACTGTCGGGTAGCTTAGCACAAAGACTAACAAAGGAAACAATAATTCTCCAGCAGCACCTCAAAAACTCACTAATTACGTTTTGTTTTGTGAAAAAAAACCTACACGGTGCTGGTGGGCAGGTTTTTGTTAGTTTTGGACAGGGGACTCCTCAAAAACCTGGTATTTCACCTGGATGGCCGTGTGTTTGTAGGACAGAGCAGAGCTCAGCCCGCGCTCTGAGTGCACGTTCATGAGTTTTCCATAATGGTCGGTAAGTTACGTTAGTTTTGGACAAATTACGTACTTTTAATTTGCACTATCCATGCTAACATTAGAACATTTCAAAACACGTGCCCCATAGGCTATCATGTGCGATGGAAATACTGGATGAAATGTAGCTAGTGTCGTGTTCAAAATCTTCGAGAAAAGCAGTAAGGACTTCTGGTCGAATGAGGTTATAGTAAAGTTGTTTTATTTAGTATAAAGTTGTGATGAGAGTATATCTCGGCCGAGGTTTCTGAAAGTCGCGGTCCACAGTCCACAAAGCAGAGCGATGTAGTTAGCTGTCTCTCGCTTGTTTCAGAACCCTCAATTCAAGTTTTGTGCACAGTGATATACATTCTTTGTTAGAGGCGCTGCCTCTCACTCATTGGTTAGTAAACATAAACTATGTAACATGATCTTCTTTGTTGGTTTCTGGTTGGTGCACAGTGTCCACGCCTCTTGGCAACACGAGTCCCTCCTTTGGCAGTAGGCGTATCATGCTGTTGTAACCCTTTTTAGTAACCGCAGCATTTCATTCACAATTTTAGGTATGAGCAAACTTATTAATAATGGTTCTTCAGTGAGCATATGTAAAACTAGCTAAATGTAATAATCACACTTCTACACTAGCTAGTTTGGCTTTGTATATTTAGTCTCACACCTACATGAAAATTAATATTCTTTCTTGTAAGCTTGGGCTGGGCGTGCAAATTGATGACAGTATGTATCTTGCATAAATGTGCAATACTACATTGATATCAGAATACAGACACAAGAAATCATCTGTTTGAAGTATTAGGCGTGAGCTCTTCTGCAGGTCTAATCTTGGGGTTAAGGCAAAGATTTGTTAAATACAATTTATTAGGTTACAGTTTTGCTAGCTTGACCAAAAAGTGACGATAATGTGCATGGCACACAGTACTTTGTGTAACGGGGAGAAATACCACGTTTTTAGGGAGTCCCCTTTGGACAGAGCCAAGCTAGCTGTTTTCCCCTGTTTTCCAGTCTTCATGCTAAGCTAAACCAGCTCCTGGCTCTAGCATTATATCTATTATTATTGTGTCACTGGCTGGTTATGTACCAGACAATTTCTTGGCATAAGAAATTACAGGCCACCTCACTGTGACTCCAGGAAGGCATTTCGTTGTGCCTGGCAAAGAAATGGTCTTGCCCTTCCAGTCTTTGTGCTAAGTTAAGCTGACCCCCTCCTGGTGCTAGCTTCATATTTACACACATGAGGGTTTCGTCAATCTTCTCACCAAATTCTTGTCAATTTGTGAATAGGGATATTTACCCGAAATGTCATGGCGTGTTTATTTATCTAGTACTATACTCTATGTGTATTAGTATTGCATGCAAACAGTACAATGACTGGGCTATTTTGTGTTTGTGGAAGCTTTGTGCTGCTATTTTTATCTTCCCCATTAGCCACAGCCATACCAGTCATAGAAGATCCTCACCAGTCTTCACCAGTCAGTGTCAGTCTCCTATAGATACTGGTCCTAAGATGTCTGGCTGTGATGTGGAATCACTGCCCTTCATTCTGGCTCCAAAGACCTAATATGTTTGTTATGACAACGGGCTGATAATGGTTGCCATCCTCAGGGAGCTGTCCCCTTTTCAACAGGACGACACTGCTGGTGTGAGTGTGGCTGGGCCAAGTCTGCATGAAAAGCACACAGGACTCCTCAATAAAGCCGATGATATCATCTTTAAACACATCATCCCTGTCCTCTGGTGACATCTGAGGAACAGGAGGTGGCAAATTCCACTTGGACGAGACTCTGTGCTTTGTTTATCTGTTCCTGACTTTGTCTCTCTGCAGTCAGGTTGGCTATAGTCCAGCTCAAGGCCGTGGACCTGGACTGGATCCAGCAGTCCTTTTAAAGTAGCAGACACGCTGTGTGAGTCACGGCTAAATCCCCACTCTGAGAGCGTGATTCTTAGTGAAATGGCTGACAGAGAGGCTGAGACTGACTCAGAGAAAAAGGGGAGCTCAAGGCCTCGGAGAGCTAAGCTATTATATGATCCATTGCGCACACATTTCTTTAGGTTTGCACATTTAGCTTTGGTCAAAAGCGTGGACGGACAATGAAATCATTCCACTGCGAGAAGTGAAACCGGCTATTTAACAAAACAGTTTGTGCACTGTGTTGATCTGCGAGCTGCTGTAAAAGTCGACTCCCACATGTTGAATTGTGTTTTGTTTTGCATCTAGCAGTCGTGCGGCCAAAAGCCCCCGCCCTCCAGTGTGCTGGAACTCAGTATATTGTCTCAGGATATTATGTAACTCTGCAGCAATGCATCTGCCATGTGTTTGATCGAACTCTAAGGTTTCCTGCCTTTTTATCTTAAGTCTTTTTGTCAGTGCTGTAGCAGTTTCTCTTATACATAGGAGAGACAAACCTATAGAACATCAAGTGAGACTTTCTGATATCTACGCATCAGTCCTGATACACATTTTTTAAAAGTTATTACTTTGTTGTTGGTCTAATGAAAGACTTGCTCTTCCTGACAGGAAATTACTTTCAGGACCCCCGGATTTTAGTGTATGATGTTATCAAAGTACTGTGCTGCCGTCCTTTACGCTTCTATCTAATTAACAGTCTGTTTGACGTAACTACAAGTTGTTAGGACATTAAGTTTATTGAATCAGTATTGTCACTACAAAGCATTGTCATTTTTAGTCTTAAAGCGATGTTTGACTGATGGCAACTTCGTGGAAGCGACGTTTTGTCGACAAATTGTTAAGGCTATTGAATGTATGACCTAGAGCTGCAAAGAGTCATCGATCAGTTGTCAACTATTTTCATAATCGGTTTGAGTTATTTTTTTAAGATTTAAAAAAAGAAATCTCATTCCCGCTTCTTAAATGTGAAGATGTTCTGTTTTATTTCTACCCCTCTATGACTGTGGACTGACGTCCTCTTTGGCTTTGGTTACACAGATTTACAGTACGTTTTTCAACATTTTCTGACATTTTAGAGAAGCAAATCAACAGACTATTCGATAATGAATACAATCATTAGTTGCAGCCCCAGTATGAAAACTAAAATAAGTATTGATTCAGCTCCTTGAATCAGCATGCACTAAGTAACAGTACAGTAAACAGGGGGTCAGTGAAGGAGAAGTGAGAGCTCACCAGTGATCTCTACCACGCCGTCCTTTGTCTTCACCACCAGCTCCTCAGGTGAGAAGTGGTTGACATCCAGGGACACCTTCCAGCTGTCTTGGGTCTGCTTAATCTCTGACACGCCGCTGCTCATCTGTCGGGACAGAGCACGAGCCTGCTGGGCCATCATGGGCGTTGGGTACATCATGGGGGCGTGGGGCATCATGGTGCCCATTGGGCTCATTTGGCCCATGGTGGCCATGTCCGGGGTCAGGATGGAGGGCCGCATGTACCCCGGCCAGTGGGTGGTGGGGAATGTGGTGAAGTCCTCGGGCAGCGCCGGCATGCCGAAGGTCTGGTCGAAGATGCGGCTCTGGTGCCAGTCACGGAATGGGTCCCAGCTGGGGGTGCGGAGCAGGGTGAAAGGAATACGTCTCTCTGTCATGGCTGCTGAGGAGTGCTGCTGTAACGGGGAGCTGCTGGCTGCAGAAGAAGAACCTTTTAGCCTCTCTGAAAATGTTTTCCCAACGTGCTTTCTGCCTCTCAGCTGAGAGCTTTTATATATACTGACACCACCCCTGTCAACAGAGCCCTCCCTTCTGACTCAAGCCCCCCCAGCTCACGTTTATGGAAAGTACTAGAATATCTATTTGTGGCAGACGTAGCACTGGAATGGAATCCAACAGAGAGGCCCTCCCCAGTAACAGCTGCCCAGTGCACTGTTAACCCTGGTGTTTGTAATCCCCCATATCCCCCACCCCCCTGCGGGAGTCATCTAGGCCTGCTGAACATATAGAAAACCAGACTTAGATAAGACTCACCCACTTCTAACATCCTCTTTATAAGCCATGATGTGATGTACAGGACAGTACAGACAGTACCTTGCTATTGTCAGGCTCATGGTAAATACACAGTTGAATGTCAGTTGGTGACAATGGATGAAAGGGAACATTGCACACACACACATTAAACCAGCACACACAAAAACACCATTAAAGGTTTGAAAGCCAAAAAAAAGTTTTGTGTGATATTATTATTCAAGGTGAAATAAGGTGTGGACTGGAGTCACATGACTTTGACTCAAGTCACAAATTTGATGACTTTTACTCGACAAATGACTTGCACCTCGACTTGGATTTTAACACCAATGACTCGTGAAATCACTTGGACTTGTGCTTTTTGACTTCAAATACTTTATACCTTCCCTTAAAACCAAACATTTAAGAACTTATTATATCAAAAGTGAGCCACAAATCAATTAATTTCCTGAATTAACTGACTGAAGATAAGAACTAGACGGAGGTCAAAAAACAACTAATTGCAGTATGTAAAATGTGTGGGTCTAAAATGGCATTACATTTGGTAAAGAGTGCATTGTGACTTGTTTAGGACAGGCAACTCAAAGTTTAGAACTTGGGTCTTGACTTTGGACTTGTCAGTCTTGACTTGGGACTAGAGTGCAAAGACTTGAGAGAATGACTAGTGACTCGCAAAACAATGACTTGGTCCCACCTCTGCTCAGGGGGATGCAGTGTATGAACTGAGGAGACAAACTATTTGGTGTACACAGTACTCACAATAAACTTAGCTCACTAAGCTACTTAGCTTTACAATTCGCTGTTCTCAGATCAGTGTCACTGACATTTTCTGCAACTCCTCATGTTATTAATATCATAAAGCTGTGGTTTCTCAAAGCCGCTGACAGCCTGGCTTTATTGCATGTCGCTGATGTGCTCCTAGCGTCACACTGGCACTCTCATGAGATGTTCTGCTTTGGAAATAGGCTTCTGCATTGAACCCTGTCACCCTGCAAGTCTCAGGGTTCACAGTCTTCTTCCACTTGTTTTGTGTACTTCAGTATAATAGTTTACTTCTGGATAATATTGAACAAAATTTCCGAAGATTTCAGAATCAAACAAAAAAAATTATTATAAAACAATATATAAAAATAAAATGACTTCCTATTCCCCTACTTCTGGCGCCCTTACTTAGACCACAGCCATCTTCGTGACTTCATCTCGCAAGGTTCTTGGGTTTTCTTTTACTTGCATGTATTGTAGATGTTTACACTGAATGTACAGCACTGTTCCCCTCTCATTGTGAGACAGATGGAGTTATTAACAGTTAAAGGCCTTTTAATTTTATGCTTTTGTGGAAGAAAAGGAAACGAGGCTTCTCACCTCTGGGGACCCTCTCATGCACGGGGACCCTATAGTCTTTGGCCAAATCCTAATCTCCACACTCACAGATTTTGAGGCGCGTTCCCGGTAAATACGCGAGGGTTCAGGGTTTAGGCCTACAAAGAGACTTAAAACAACTACATACAGATGCAAAACAACAGACATGTCTTTTTTATTATTTACATGACAAGTTGCAGTTTACATCCATGTCTATCCAAAATGTCATCACTTGATCATTTTATCCTGGTAGGTAAATTAATTATTGAGTTCTGGCCAAAAACAAGTTTTGTGAGGTCACGGTGGCCTTATCCACCAATGGAAGATTTGAAGAAATTCGAAGAAATTCCTGAGTTCCTGAGATATGGTGTTCATGAGAATGGGACGGACATGCAAACAGATGTACGGACTGACAACCAGAAAACATTATGTCTCCGTCCGTATGAATTCTTGAGTAATAGCCAAAAAGTTGTTTTGTGAGGTCACAATGACCTTGACCTTAGACCACCATTCATACTTATGTTCAAAGTGGACGTTTGTCCTAAATCTGAAGAAATTCCCTCCAGACGTTCCCAAGATATTGCATTCACGAGAATGGGACGGATGGACGTACAGACTGACAACATTATGCCACCGGCCTAATAACTACAAGACCAAAACAATGACACAAAACAACTATAAATAGACATAAACAAACTGACAACAAAGAGACACAAACACACACGTGTCTTGCTCCTACGTAGGAGAGGTGGTGGCCCCATTGTCTCATAATCCGCCCATTCTCACTCCTGGTTTGACTCAAGGTTGCAAGAGTTCGGCAGAGCTGGAGAACATTCTAGCCCAAGTTATCGGTCATGAGTATCAAGTACCGGAAAGGTTCTCATCAGCGCCATCTGTAGGGTAATATATGCACAACGCCTGCATGACATGACGTCACTGCACCTGAAGTGAGAAAGAAAAAACAACAACACCACAGTAGCATTATTTCCCCATTTGTTTCCGTTTATTGTCAGGTATAATAACTTGTACACTACAAAGAATGACTTGTAGAACCAAAGGGGCAATGCTATACTTGGAATAAATGAACATGTTTGCAGAGTATCATAGTTGGGTTAAGACTGGTTACACTGGAAATGCAACACTGTGAGTGACATGAGGCTGGACGAATGGTGAGGAAGACTTAGGGTGATCCCTGATTGTATCGCCAGTTTGTTCACCGTACTACTGAAGCTGTGTGTCGCGTCTCTGCTATGCTAGGTTACATCACATATATTCTCCTCCTGAAGCCGGTAACAAGGGGACCTCTGACAGAAACATGTTGCGGCCCATTATACAAGGGATTAGAATATGTGGTGGCTGGAAACATAGAGTAGAGTAGAATAATGGACTCTTCTCTTCACACAGGGAGATGTTTGGTTCAGTTCGAGGCTGATCCTCAGTACAAGCAGAGCCACAATGGCTTGCATTAAAATGAACCACTTCAATGGGCCGGGGGTGCCATAGTGGCAGTCGTGGGAGTGGGCGAGGACCGATTCTGTTCCACTGGCTACAATCAGAGCATTTTCAACACACGGCAGTGAATCTTCACCCTGATAGACACGGCGAGCCTTCGCCACAATAAGAGACAGGGACATATACAGTACAGGGAATACATTTGCATCACAATCTCATCTTCGAAGCATGACCCAACTGCTTTACAGCTCATGGCGAATACATGGAAATAATAAATAACCTAATAAATAAACAAATAAATACAGTAGGATCATAAATAGCTGTGGTCAACACAAACGTGTGCATGGTGGACAGTTTTACCTGCGCATTACCACACAGCAGCCTTAGTGTACACTTAAGTAATTACCTCACACACACACACGTGCACACGCGCACACATACACACGCACACACTCAGACACACACACTCACACACACGTAAAGTCAGGATTAGCAGAATCAACATAATAATTTAAACAGAGAAGAGTAAAAGTACATAATAAATAGTCCCCCCCCTCCCCCCCTCCCATTCACCTCTGAATGCAGGTGGCTGACATACTGTATAGGCCAGTGGGAGCACAGATGCACCCTTCATATCTGCCAGGTACTCTCATTCCAGCAGCAAGTCTCTCCTGATGCATCATGCTTAACAAAGCTCCTCAAACTAGATGGAATATACAGTGCATAGTTTACAAAGCCAGAACTTAAGAGAGTTTACATCTATACAGACAAACCTATAAATACAATTTTTTTTTTTTATCATAAAAAAAGTTCCTTCTCTTTTTTTTTTTCTTTTCGCTCCCGATTTCATCCGCCGACTTCGCCTTTGTTCCAACTTGTGTTGATCTCTGTGCCTCGATTAGTTTGGTCTTTGGGGCAGATGAAGGGGGAAAAAAAAGTTTAATTTCATGAAATGTACAGCAAGCCGTTGAGGTGTCCTCTTCTTGTCTTCTACTCAGCTCCTATTGTTAGGATATATATATATATATTTATATAGTATATAGTTCTTAATGAATTCATTTTTGGTTGCGTTGTGGAAGAAGAGAAAGAAAGTGCTAACATACAGCGAGATTTGTTCTTTGGGCTCTACCAAATTAATTTTTGACATGTGGTAACCCATTTCCTTTAATGCCTTCTTAACGTGAAGACGTGAACAGTGACAGCCAATTTCATATTAATGTGCTCTATCAAAATACATTTCTCCTCTTTGATCCAGGCTCTGTGTTAGAGAGAGATGATGGTCCAGGGTGGAGGAGTTTGGACCCTGGAATTTACAACAGTGCGGGCACTGTGGAGGGCTTATTAAAGATCATGACTTCTCCTCTGTTTGTTTTTGCTTCCCTTCTGTGCTGTGTGCACGTGGTTCGTTTCAGAAGCCGGGGCTGTCATAGCTGCTGCGGCTGTAGTAACTGTGGTGGCTGCGGGAGCGGCTCTTGCTGTGGCTCCAGCTCCGGCTGCGGCTCCGACTCCAGCTCCGGCTGCGGCTCCGGCTTCTGCTGTGGCTCCGGTTGTGGCTTCTGCTGTGGCTTCTGCTGCGGCTGTAGCTGCTGTAGCTGCGGCTACGGCTGCGGCTGGAGCGTGACGGGCTGCTGTCGTAGCTGGAAGACGAAGGACTGGGCCGGTAGTAGGGGATGGGCCTCTTCCGAGCACTGGGGAGAGGAGAGGATGCATCAGACACACGCAATAGCTTGACGAGGTAGTGCCATGGTCCAGGATTTGTCCGGCACAGGTGTTAAACACGTGACGTATTAAGACAATTAAGACAAGATTTAGTTGGTTGAGAGCAAATCAGTGTTAGGTTACAGAAGTGGAAAACTTATGAACAGTACAGGATCTGAAGAGAAGAGAGCAGCTATATGGGTTAAAAACAAAAGTCCAAGTGGTTACACACACACACGCACACACACACACACACACACACACACACACACACACTTAGGACACTTTTGGGGACACTACATAGACATAATTTCCTGGAGACTTAAAGCCTAAACACTGGGGACGAATAAATGAAACGAAAATGCAAAATACTCGCCTGCGAATATTCGCATTAAAACTGTTGACACTGGCAGTAAATTTGTGACAGTGGCAACACTTGTTCAATAAAAAGATTTGAATAGATTCCTGTCAGCTCACTCTTGAGATAAAAATGATGGATTCAACATCGTTCTCTATTTTATTGAGTTGAGCAAAATACTCCGAGTGAGTTCGATATCACAACAGGATTGGTTGATGCCTTCATTAGCTCAGAAAAATCAGCCTTGTTCCTGGAAATATTACATTGCTTTCTGGCCGCGTAACATTCGCATTCTGTGTGAAAGTATTCATGACAAAAGTTTGGGAAAATATATTGATATCCAACTTTTTCAGATGAACTGGTCTTTAAGTCTCAAATGTGTCCCCGAAATCAGGAACACACACGCACACACACACACACACACACACACACACACACAGGGCAGAGCAGTGCATGTCGTTAGTTTAAGCTTAAGCTCAGAATGGCCTTGTTAATAGCTACCCTGGCAGTGCTTCCTGTAAGGTAATGAGCTGTTAGTTCCCAAAAAGAACCCCGTCTTCTCAGTGCAGGCCAACACCCAGTGGAAAGAGATTAACGCTATCAAGGTATCCCCGCTGCTACAAGGTGTGTTTCACCTCGTCATTTCAGCAGCATGTAGATAACTCAGCCTTAGCGTTTGTCTTCTAGAGCAGCCTGTGCAATAGAGAGATGTCTACTTCAATAAACCTTGATAGCATTTTAATCTGCGTATCCCTGTGTTACAACATTAGACGCCCGCAGAGGGGTGTAGCTTTAGAGTTGGTGTGAGTTTCTGAGATGAAGGAGCAGAAAGAGGACAGAAAATAAATCAGGAGGAGGCCAGGTTTACTCAGAGGAGCTCTGATGGTTTGCTGCCGAGCTTCAGGAGTCAGACTGGTCGGATCCTGCTGCACGGCAACTGTTACCCAGGTAACTAGCCTGCAGTAGCTCGATTCAGCAGCATCCCGTTGTCTTGCTGTCAGGACCTTTAGGACTGGAGTGAAAGATGACAAGGTACACACGTTTCACCCATGTCTATTAACACTTGTATGAGAGGGGACAGTTGTGTCAGGGATGTGGGAGTTTTCTCCTTATGATCTAATAACTAACTAACTGCTTCTCAAGTGCTACGAGCTTAAACATGTTTTTATGGGAAAAGATCAAATGAAAAAAAGAAGCTGTCGAAATAGTTTCGCAAAAAGATTTGATGACAAGTTTTAGAGTTAAGTTTTCATCAGCAGAGAAGTTACCAATCTGTCTCAGTATGGAGGAGCCTTGTAAATCAAGCTGTTCATTGATTCATATTTAATGGAACAACAAACAATACCACACAAACAGATTAGTACATCAGTAAATGAAGAGATCACACGAGCTAAATAAATCGACATTAAAAAAAGATTTCTCCTGGTAATCATACTTCATTTCTGAAATTATTTTATGCCCTTATTGTTTTGTACACTCAGTTACCAGTTTATTAGGTACAGGTGAATAACACTAATGCAGCCTTATATAACAGCCCTAAACAAATACCCACCTTCATGAAGGTCCTAATGTTCAGGTGTTGAGTTTATGGTCATTTTGGAGGCTGCAGTTTGTGCTGTTGTTGAATTGTATTGCATTATACAGAGCGCTGTTTCTATTGTTCAGCCTCCCTTCACTGATAGAAATGGATAGAAACGGCTGCTAGGAAAACACAATACAGACTGCAGGCTATTCAGAGCAGAACAAAGTTCTTCATCCACATGTTTTCAGGGTAAAAAAAACACCAACATTAAATCATTTAACCTGTATTTAGGTAGAGTTAATATTTTCCAACGTTAGACTTGACTTTCAATCAAAGTTAAGGCAGTAAAGGACACACACAGTCAATTATAGGAGCAATTTACATTACATTTCTAATATTTAGTTTTTGTTATAATTACTGTGGAAAGCACAATAACTAATTTCATCATAACATCTTATTAGTTAGTGATTATACTGAGATAAGCACGCTTATCTCACGCGGCATTCTCCTCCACTTCAGCTATCTGTGCAATCTATTTGCAAGGGCACCGATGCTGCATCCTGTGTTTAGCACCACCCAAGATGATTGTGATAAAAAAAAAATACAAAGAAGCCAGAGCATTTTTTCCCTATAGCAGAATGATTCTTATGTAGAGACAGTCCTATCAAGACTAGCTAAAGATTGATACAAATGTAGAAAAGCAGGAAATAGTATTTTCTGTTTGGCTGGAGAACCTCCGGCTTCATTGTGTTCCCCCACAACCAAACCAAACACACACCTTTGTCAACAGCTCGTCCATTTGTGCCGGCAGTTTTTCATTTCTACTCTACACAAAAGGATTTAATGGATCCGAATGGGGCTCTTAATATTTCCACTTGTGAGTTAGAGCAGTAACAAATTCCCTCATTTTATTCCTTTTGCTTGTCATTGTTGTAATTGGAAGTTGTAAAAGAGTGACGTTGGCCCCAGCATGAGTGCAGTGCGGATACATTATGGGAAATGTTTTAACTGCAGAGTATACTCATACCTCCGGCAAAAGTGTGTCATACTAAAGTGCTTTTCATTCCAGATGTTTAAAAGCTAAAAAAAAATTTAACTCAACACCAACAAAAGAAAAGTCCACAGAGTAGATGAGTTGTGAATGAATGTACGGTCGAATAGACATCTTTAAAAAGACCAGGAGGAGGTTTATGTTGCTGGACAGCTGTGTTACCTGGTGATCCTGCGAGCCTCCATGAAGCTGGGGGAATCTCTTCTCCTTTTGCGAATGGGCGAGTAGCTGCGTGAGCGGCGGCGAGCTCGGCTGTCGGTGTCGGAGCGGTTCGGGCTGTCCTTCTCTCTGCACGACACACGCAACCATCAGAACAGCAACAACACACGAGATCAAAATGACACTAGAAGCTCTGTAAAAAAGGAGGAATAAAAGTGTGACAGCGAACGAGCCATCACCTGGAGTTGTTCTGTCTGTTGTGTGGGGACTTGGCCTTGCTGGGGCCTCTGTCTCTGGAGGCGGAGCGCGAGGACGAGTGCCCGCTGCTCCAGGAGCTGCTGCGCTGCCGGAGGTTGGGTTTGCTCCGAGACTCCTCTTTCTTCCTGCCCGACGTGTGTGGGTGACGCCCTGGAGAAGCCGACTGGCTCCGGTGGTGTGCCTGACCCCGACTGGAGCGGTGGTGACGCTTGGAAGAGTGGCCACCTTTTGTCCTGGGGTAATGGGCAAGGTTGTAATAGTTTAGAATTTGATGAATGATTAATGATCATTTCATTTTTGTTTAGTTTTCTTCAGTTTTCAGAGTGTGTTTGCCAGTTTAAGTTTCAGTTTTCAAGAGAGGTTTAGTTTGAGTTTGTTTTAGTTTTTGTAGCTACATGTTCTACGTTTGTTTTGATGTGAAGCCTTAGCATAGCGCCCTCTCCTGGAGTGTCAAGTCCGTTCAATTTCTGTGGTGTAATGTCACGAGAGGTGAAGGAAATCACGGCCGACTCTTTTATCAGTTGTGTTATATTACAGCTGGAAAACTAAAACTGGAAGGAATACACGCTCATTTTTATTCTACTCTTTTTTTTTTTTTGTTTTTTAACCAGGCAATTTCGTTTCAGTTTAATTTTTCTTAAAGGACATTGGTTTTATTTCCTTTCAGTTTACTAACAATGTTTTTCACTGATTATTTTCATTTTAGTTTACTATAATAACCATGGTAATGGGCAGTAGGATACAACAAATGTCAAATAATCCTCTATAATAATAAAGTGGACGCTACATGAAGTCCTACGGCGAAAGGAAGTCTTACTTCCTCTGGTGGCGAGAGTTCCTCCCTCTGTGAGTGTGGTTATGCTGGGAGTGTGCCGAGTCGCTGCTGTGAGCGGGGGAGTGGGAGGTCTTATTCTGGCCTCTCTGGCTCCCTCTCCTCCCTGACATCTGGGTGATGGAGTTCCCTACAGCCGCGTTCCTGCCATCCACACTCCCAGCCTCTCCTGCTGCGCACATCTGTCCCATGTGGCTCCTGCTGGGGGCGCTGTGGAGCTTGTGCTCTCTCAGCAGAGTGGACTGGATGCTTGCAGAGCTAGCGGTCAGCAGACGGAGCTTCTGTAGAAAAAATGATGACCAACAAAGGAAAAAAAAAAAAAAAAAGAAAAAAAAAAGAAAAAGGACAAAAAGAGCATTAGAGTGTTTTCGGGTTGGTGATTGAGTGCTACGGTGTACTTGCCAAAAGAAGGTAAACATCTAAAAGAAAAAGATCTAGGTTTTCTCCATATGGCTTATAGATAGTCCTCTATGGTGCAGCGCATGCAATACTTGGCATGCAAAACCATAATGAGTTGAAGAAATCATAATCGCAAAAACAAACAAAAAAAACTAGGAGGAGGAGGAAGAGAGGGAAAAAAATTAAACAAAACTGTGAACCAAATAAGTTTAAGAGCAAAGGCAGAAAGTACAGAGCTACAGATTTTGAAGAGTAGAAAAAGAGGACTTCTTCAGTTTTTTTTAGTTTTTTTTTAGTAATGGTTAAAAAAAATGAAACCAAACAGAAAGAGAAGACAACTTGACGGAACATCACAGAAATGGAAGGAACAAAATAAAGATCACAATTATTGAATCAATCGAATCAGAAAACAAATCGTCTGCTACTCAATTTTCTCTTTCTGGATTTTTTTTCCTGTAGACAATTGCTGAGATGTGAACAGCGACCCATTTTCTTTGTTTTTTTTAATGGTTACTCTTGTTTAACTCCCTTCTGGTTAACATCCACTTACCAATAAAGTGGTATTCCCTCCTTTAGTAGGTAAGGTATGAAGAAAAGGGAAAAGTGGGGCAACATAAGTGCATCATTAGATTCACAAAATGCAAGAGAAAAAGACACAAAACCCTTCCCTGCCAGTGACTCATGAGACAATGCATGGAAATCAATGGAAAAGAACTCAAAAGCAAAGAGGAAAACCACAATGTGCAGGGAATCCCTCACACAGAGAGTAAATCCTCTGGGCCCAGTCACCTTCCTAAACATCAGAGATCAACTCAAGGTATTTTCTTTATCATATTTCTCTCCATGTAGTATCTACCACAGGGCAGGAGTTATTTTACCGCCTGACACGTTCACAGGCAACTACCTTAGCTTCTACTGGTTACAATCAGTGTTTGTGCTCATGGGCTCCTTGATACGGGGCACTTAAAGTTATCACAAGAGCCAACATTTCTGTTAAAGTAAGTCCAGGGAGTTGTTGCTACATAACAACAGTGAGTGTTAGCTTTTACTGAGATTGGCTTGAGTTCAACCACATTGTATGGCAATCAGAGGTTATTTTTTTGGGCAATTGACTAATGCAGGAACCCCAGAAAAGCATTCGGTCGGTGAACAGTCATCAACATTGCGTTTAACTGATGAAGCATTAAGGATGTGATGGGATCCTTTGGGATTTTGAAATGTAAAGCTACTTTTAGAGTCATGGATAGACTCAATTAACTTGAAGCTAGCAGTATTCAAAATGATCACTGTCTTAAAAAGGACAAGGCGGGCAATATTCTATATTTTTCTTATTGTCAATAAATCCTGCAAAAACACCAAAATCAACAATGAAGTGATTGCTTTATATTTCTTATGCTTTTTGTGCCATGGAGCTCCAGTGTTGTCCAAACATCATTACAGACACATCAGTGAGCCACGCGGTTGCATCGTTGTCGTTTATTTCGAGACAACATACTGCTGTGAAATACCACTGGATCCGTGACTGAAAATAGTCCCCAACAAATGCACTATTTACTCCTGTTTGAGTGACATTTGCCAGAAATTACAATGCCCAGATGTTTTAGGAAATGACCAAGCCTTACCTAGAGCAGTCTTTCAGTCGGTCGTCCACTTTTGGTCCAGACTGAAATATCTCAACAGCTATTAGATGATTTTCCGTGTGTCATTTTGTACAGACATTCATGCTCCCCAGGGGATAGATCCTAATGACGCTGGTCTCGTGCCAGCATCAGGTCAAATTCATGTTGTTCAAAACTTTGTCTTTTGACCAGATACCTGCCAAACTAATCACTTTCCCATCAGCCTCAGCTGCACTTTGTGTTTGTCAGCATGATGAACATATACGTGCCAAACATCAGCATATTAGCATTGTCATTTTGAACATGTTAGCATGCTGACGTTGAGCTTACTGAGCCGCTCGTGTGGCTGTATACTCTTAGTCTTGATTAATAATTAAACTTAACTAAATTAATAAAAACTACAGATTTGTGACCCTTTATCAAAAACATATTACATCTTCAGTGGGTATTAATGGTGCCAAAGACAGAAAGTATTGACAGATATTGTTGGTTTTGGTCTTTCCATGGGATTTGTTCATAGTAGAAAAACATTTACTGAGTAAGGCCCGCCTTATCCTACAAACTGCATATTATAGAGGGTGAGTTCAAATATATTCCAAACCTCAATTTTAAGTATTCAACAAAAATAGTACTTGGATAAGTGATTCAATGGAAGTTGTGGTCTGAAACTTGTGATGCACAGTTATACACTGCTCATTGTAAGCAGGTCATGAAAAGAGGGTAAATCTCCAAAAGGCGTTTTGAATAAAACCAAATACAGCTGGCTCTTTGCGCATGCATTACAAAGTGCTTTCTGAACTGCTTCATAATCTAAGATGCAACAAAAGCACCGACTGGTCCTTGCAGAAAGAAGAGCCGTCCTCCACTAGAGAGAACACAACTAAGCGGTATAATAAGAAAACACACAACCACTGGTGCTTATGACAGTTGTTAGAAACAGTCGTGGAAAAAAATATGGTGAAAATCAAAAGACGATGTACTAATTCACCAACAAACAGAGAGATGCTGGACAAACAGTAATGCATTCTACCAAAACAGAAAGAAAACAAAGCTGGAGAAAGAAATGGACCTGGAAGATAGAGCGGGATACTGGACTTCAGAATGAAGTTAAGGAGGAAAGAGGAAAACCAGAGCTCTACGTAATCCAATCTTTTAAGAGTCAAATCATAATTGATGAAGTAAAAATCAATTTGGTTAAAGACCATTGGTAAATAACAGAAAGAGAGAGAGAGAAAGAGAGAGAGAAACATTGACGTCACTCAGGCTAGGGTGCTTGTCACATTCTCATCTGCATAAAGATCACGTGCGTAGGCAAAGCATTACCTACCTTCCATTTCAATCAGTGACACGTATGCAATATCAACAAAAAAAGGAAAGAAAGAAAAAAAGAAAAAAAAGGAGAAAGGAATGTTCTCCGCAGCGAAATGGGAAAAAGACAATGACCTCTTTTAGTATCAAAGCTACATACTGTGTCCAGAGACTAAGGAGAAATCAACAAACCAAAAAGTACAAAGAAAATAGAGGGGAGAAAATAAAAATAAAAATCCAGGTGGAATTAAAATCAAACTAAAATTAGAAACAAAGGATGAATCTATAAACTACATGATTTGCTTTGTCTTTTTCGCTTGTACAAATGCAGCCATATTTGTATCAAAACGGAACGGGGGGGGGGGGGGGAGGGGGGGGGAGGTAAGCGTATAGAGTTAATTGTCATATTGGTGGACATCCATGTAGAGTAGAGTAGCTAGGAGGAAGGGAGGGGGAGGACATGCAGAGCTGGCAGATGTGAAAGATATGTGGGAAGAAAAATGCCAGGACAACAAGAGTGAGACGTGAGTCACACATGACACAGATGAACAGTTAAGAGAGGAGGGGGGGGGGGGGGGGGGGGGGAGGAGGTAGAAGAGTGTTGGAGGGGCAGTCACTGCTAAGATGGACAACTAGAGAATCAGCACATTTGAAAGGGACCCCAGTCACATTTTGGCCTGGGTCTTCTTCAGTAGCAGCACTTCTCTACTCTGTACTTTTGGACGTGAGCCCAACCGTCTTCCAGGCAATCTTTTTTATTTATTTATCACTATAAACACAGGTACGGTGAGCAAGAGCTTCAGGAGCTTCGTCAAATCTGCTGTTTAAACTGTTAGCGTCAACAGGGAGCTTACATTCAAAATGGCTTGGGTCCCTTTAAAATAACAATCGTGTTAATAAATGTGTGAGTTGTCCTAGTTATTTTCAAGAGTCCATGTACTTGTGTTTGAAGTGTTTGAAGACATCCATTAATAATGAGCAAGAGGACGACTAGCCCGGTGTGGGACTGTCCCATTCCCTGTGTAGGAGACAGTCCTGGATGCTTTCCATTGAATAGCTCAGGCGGCTGAGCGCTGAAATTTATCAGAGGAGGGGAAGTTTAGCATATTTACTGTATTTACCAAACTACCAGATAGTCCTACAAACATAGTATTAGAGTATAGATATAAGTATTAGAAGAAAAAAACAAACACGATAAAATATCTCATCTTTGTGCAGTTTTGTCCAAGAACATTTTTGAGTGGTGACGTGGGAGTCACGAGTGAATCGTTTGAAACAAACAACTCTTTTTACCGACTCTGGAGTCACAAGTCGTCATCGCCACTAATCTGTCACTGACTCGCCCTCCTACCTGCTACTAGCTGGTGTGAACTGCGAGGACGAGGCGAGGCCACGTGTCACTCACACTATTGTGCAACTCTTATGTTAACTGTATTTGTGGAAACGTATCACGTTAATTGGTGTATTAACCTCGCACTGGGAGAAAAGCAACCCCTTTGGCGCTTGATTCAACTGAGTAGGGTGTTCGCTGAAGGTCTGACTCGGGTTGCACGAAATCACTCACTCACTCAGTACTTGCTATCCCAGCAGTGAGAATGAGCGGCTGTAAAACAGTGGATCATTTTTTGGGGCATCACAATGGCAGCGAAATGACTCACTTCACTAACAGAATTTGATCAATTCAGTTCAATTACATTTGGGAAGTCTAGAAGTGCCATTTAAATCATGTTATCCTATTTAAGTTAGCAGAGGAGTAAACTGGAAGTTAGCAAAGTAAACTCGGCCAGCAGAAGTCCCTTGTGCGCATGCTTTATGGGCGCTGGGGCCGCTGGGAGAGTCACCAAGCTCTGGGCGGGTCAGTAAAAAAAAGTCTATTTTTGAATGCTGCATCTTCTTCGACTCATTCTGCTGCACTAAGCCATAATAGAGCCATTATTGCCCCCTTGTGGCCGGAGAGCAGAAAACACCCGGGAGACACCCGACAGGGAGCTAGCCCTCCCCTCGCGAGCTAATCTGCTAGCATGTTTACTGCTGTGTACTAGAACTGACTGTGGGTTTGACAATGTTGTTTTGTGAGTTCTTAGAAAAAAAAAATGAATGGTAGGAATTATAAATAAAAAAATAATTTTGTTGAATAGTTTGAGCTGCGCCCTCTTTATTATCTGATATTTCTTGTACCATGCTCCAGACAGACATTGTGAACAGAGCTGCTTAAAGTCAGACCCATATATTAAAGAATTTGACGGAAAATTCTGTGTCAATACAACTGTAATACAGCACTTGAAAAGTAAGTTATAGTGATGAGACTCTTCATTGTTATTTAGAGGTTATATTTCCATGAATATTCATAATAGATGTATTGTCATACTTTGGAGGATGCAGGTGTTACAGTTTGTTTCTCTAATAATAATAATAATAATAATAATAATAATAATAAAGAGAGTTTGACTAATTTTCCACTTACAGCTGGGTTAGGCACGTCTTTACTGATAACCTTGCAGGGCTAGTTAGCAAGTAAGGCTAAGGAAAACTATCCTGCTGACACCTTCGGCTGCCTTCAGTCATGTAATCCTCGCAGGCCGTAGCGGTCTGTCGAGATTCTCCCGTAAACACTCACTATACCCCATTGTTCAATACAAACATTGGCCAAAAGGAGCAGCAATTAACTCATTCCACACTTGCAAACAAACTTGGACAAGCTGCACGAAGGAAAGATTTAATCATTTAAGTAAATTATTTTTAAAAAAATGTTAAGAGAGAAAGCTTCAAGTTGAAGGACTACTGTGTAGTTTGGCAAATGCATGTCTGCTGAACTTCTCCACCTCCGTTAAGAGCAGTGAGCAGCCTTCTCCCAAAGCTTCCCTATGAGAAGCATTCGGGAGTGTCCCCCATGCAGTGGATGAAACAGTTCCAAGCGGGGCTAGAGGACGACTACAGGAACACAAACTGAGATGATAGATAAGACAACCAGAGCTACTATACAGAACATTTGCTAAACCACACAACTGCTGCAGTAAAATCAAACTTCAGTTGTATCCAGGATCTGTCACACACACCCATCCTCCTGTGCAAAGATTTCAGTTTGGGGATTACCATGAAATAACTATTTTTAGCTTTTGGTAGAGATTAACAAGAATGGCAAACAGCGCCTTATCCTATAAAGAGAAGATGCTGCTTAAAAAAATGTGAGCTTATTGAACGCTCCTCTTTCACTACATCCCAACGGAATGGCTCAAAAGTACTGCATCAGACAGACCTCCCTTGCCATTCTCCACTAGAGTAGAAAACACCAGGGACAGAAGAGACACTGCCACCTAGGGGCAACATGCACATCGACATGGTAAAGTAAAGCAGTAGAGAGGAGCGTGTGTTTAACTCCTGGTGATTTGGCAGGAGCTGTTGGACGCCTGGAGGAGAAGAGGATCTATCACTGAGCAGAGCATGTGCTTGAGAAGAAAGACAACTGTATTGACAAGAAGAAACTATTACACATACCCAGTTAACCTACTTGGTCCGGTTCCAAAGCATTTGAGTGCTTTTTATATAAACGAGACAGAAAGATTTGGGCATTTATTCATGGGTAAATACCACTTAAATTGATAAGGGGAAAAAAAGAAACAGTAATGAATGAGAGAGAGAGAGAGAGAGAGAGATCGAGAGAGAGAGAGCGAGAGAGAGAGAGAGAGAGAGAGAGAGAGAGAGAGACAGAGAGATAGAGAGAGAGAGAAAGACCAGATAAGACCTCATAGACACAGGCAAACTGGAGTAGAAAACATCGTATAGAATAGAAGACATCACTTCTGTTGTTTACAGGGCGTTTGCAGCCCATTTAGATGCTTATTCAATAGAGAAAGATGATTTTTACAAACGATCCCTTCAGTCTAAGTGTCTTTTGTTTTATTCCACAATAATGACCGTCATCCTATTGTGGCTCTGATGAACCATTTGCAGTATGGAATAGGAAGGTTGTTTCCGTAAATAGCAGAACGTGTTATAAAATTGTCTTTTAGGTAATCAGAGACTAACAGCGATACTTATTGTCGAAGGAGCCAAAACATACAAAAGGGGAGTTCCAAATTGAACAGGTAGAGAGGAATATATGTATGATTTATAACACGTTAGGCTTAAGGAGCCTGTTGTGGACTATATGTGGTGCTGCTTATTCTAAGAAGAGAGTTGTAACCTCTTTATTACTCAGAGGCTCCACCCTGTGTCATGATTTGGATTAATTTACACAAGATAGTTTCAGGATGCGGTTTGTGCTTATGGAAGATTTACAATGCCAACATAAAAACAAATCACACAAAGTAATAAAGTGAAATACAATACACCAAGTTATAGTCAAATGAACGCCATATGTTGAACAATTCTTTGGCTTTCACTATTGACAAAAAAAAGAAAACGCCCCATTGGACCTACTCATGAAAACTAATGAGAGTGTGCTGCATTCAGTACAGGCAGCTCTCTGCTGCTCTCTGCTGGACACCACTGAAATGCAATACAATTCGTTTTCAGTCTTGTGATTGGATTTTAAAAGATACAGCAAAATGAAAAATACAGTTTTTGAAAAATATATTTTATTATTAGAATCCCTTTCGTTTTTCTTCCTGTAAAACTTCTTGATGACTCATCTTGAACTCGGCAGTTACATAAATGTTTCCAATCAAATATGATTTGGGGCTAATAGAATCCCATCACATAAAACCACACTTAACATAGCTTGTGGGTAGCTATGTATATATATGTAACACTTATTATTTCATTTGATTTGCAGTTATTTAGGCATTTTAAATCTTCCATACAACCCAGCACAATCGGCTGATACCTGGAAATGGAGAACTGCGCCTAGTTACGATTCATTTTTGCATGCTTGGACTTGGTAATTGGATTTGTCAGTTCAAGGGGGAAATCGCAGATTGTTATCACTTTACAGCACCATCAGATGTGTAATCGTGACTCTTGCAATGTTGGCTAATTAAGACTTTATCTGCTGTATGTTTCTTTGATATTTCTTCAAGGGCATGGACATTTGGGGGAGGGGAGGGGGGGGGGGGTAGTCATACCTGTCCCTGGCTCAGCTGTTTTTATTTGTCCTATGCCTTAGCAGGCACCCCCTTGGAAGTAACAACACAGCTTTTTGCTCATTCATTTGGAAACATTGTGTGCTATTGCAGCTCATATTTCCATCCGAGGTGTGGTACTCAGAGTATGTGTGCTGAACAGAAACACCACAACCTTTCTTCTCTTTGCTCCCTCCCTCTGTTACCGGCAAACAACAAGAACAAACTAAAAAAAAAACAAGATGGCAGAGGAGTCAAAGAGAGCCAGAAACAAAGCTGCGGGAGCGGCAAGTTTTACACGTCAAAAATAATAATATTAATAATAAAATCTGGCCTACAACCTGGGAATAACTGACAACACAATAAAATAAAAACCTTTCAATATCAAACAAAGATGAGAATTCATGTCAACCAACACAAAAGGAGCAAGGTAAAACTCATTTGTAGAGACTGTGTCAGATACGAGATTGGAGTGGGTGGGGGAGGGTGGGGGTGTGGGAGTAAAATAGAGGAGATTACATACATCGTGCCCTTTCTCGCCCTCGCCGTGGTTGAGTCTGCCGGCCTTGCCGTTGCGGCTTCGCTGGGTGTGGTCCCCGTTGTGCCACGCGGCGGGGGTGTTGGTGCCCGGGGACAGCGAGGTGCCGGACGCCTTTTGTCCATCAGTCTTGTGCTTGGAGTTCAGTCTGGAAGAGCAGAGCCACACAGCAACACACGGTAAAGCACAGCCAAAGAAATGCTCATAAATTGGGGCTTCTGTTGACCTAGATCAAGGCCGTATTTATCAAAGTGAACCTTTGGACTTAACGTAGAACTTCTTCGCTTTAAGTCCTTCCTACTTGATGTGAACTTAAAGCTGAGGTAGGAACAAGAGTGTGCTCGATTTTGAAAGAATCACACCCTCTGAAAAATATTTTGAAGTGATTGTACAAAAGATGAAGAACATGTTGGCTGAATCAATATGTCTATAAACAGAAATACGAATATGAATGCAGAACCTGTGGGCAATGGGGAAATATTTTGGTATCAGAAGCGTTCTGTAGACCGTTTGTAGTCCGAGTAGTATTGACCAATCACATTTGAGCAGACTTTAGTTGCATACAGGTAAACCGTCCATGTTGAGAGCAGAAGAGGCGGTACGCATCGGCTATCGTCTAACGTCGATTCAGCTTTTTATTAATCTCTATGAACGGATACCTGCATTAGCAGCTACTAGCATGACGCATCGGTATCACTGCCTGAACTTTCGGAAATTCTTCAAAGTTTGATAAATACAAGCCCAGAGACTTTGTTTAAATGTGACATAATATCTCATAAATAAATATTGGGTCCTGTCTTTGACTTCTTTAGAGAAAGAATAACTTGATCGGAAGAGTAGTAAAGTAAAGTTTGTAAACTGTCCCTTAAAACTCTTATTTGCCGTAGAAATTAATGAAAAAATAAATGTCCAATGCTGTTTAACAAGTTTGTTTTTAACAAGATTTAACCTATCTAATCAGAAAAATAACACTACATCCAAGAAAACTGCTACAAATTAGAAACTCAAAATAACAAAATAAAAACTAACTTAGACATACAGTAAATAGGACGTTAGTTCCATAAAATGGCAGTGGTAATGGTGTTACCAGAAGAGAATAACAAACGCAATATGAGCACATATATCGGCCATTTAATAGGGGTTTATTATAAGAGCCCCATTTGTATCCTAATATATCCCCCGAGGACCAAGAGAGAGACTGACAGACACCAGGGAAACCACTTGACAGGCAGTAGAGCAATACCAGCGTGTGTGTGTGTGTGTGTGTGTGTGTGTGTGTGTGTGTGTGTGGAGGAGTCTACCTGGCAGGAGATTTGGAGGTGCTCCGAGTGGAGGACAGGGAGGCACTGCGGGAGCTACAGCAGCTGCCTTGACGCTGTGAACTCCTACTGGGTGTCTCACCAGGGGACCTGATGGAGGACAACCAATGGACGAACACACACCACACACATGCATACAAATACAGACATAAAGCCGTGTGTATGTACACATACATCACACAGGGACACACATGCCACAGCGAGCTCAGTGGACAATCCCATGATATGTAAAACAGTTCATGCACTGCCAAACACTTTCAATATATATTCTAATCAAGACAGGGTGTAATGTATGGCATGGGGATTGTGTTGAATGCTCAGAAGACGCACTCTGTGCTTTACGGTCATTAACATTCTCTGAGAGTCTGAGCCTGAGATAATGGGTGTAAAATAGTAATATAAATTTATGAGAGTCTGAACGTGATTCCAATTGGACACATTGTTGAGGACCGAGACTGTTGTTCATTGTTTGTTTCACTGTGTGCAGAGGACAAATTGTGCTTATTCCACATTGCATACTATAGAAGCCCTGAGAGAAAAAGTGAGAATTTTTTTTTTTTCTGGTGATTATTTTCTAAGTCTGATCCAAACAGTTTGCTCCCCTGTGTTTAGGACTTAAGAACAGTAAGAGCCCCCCCCATCTGTTATTTTTTTTTTTTCAGTGAACAAAAAAATAAAGTTTTGCCAGGATTATTTTTCTGTTATTTTTCTGTGAAAACGGTAAAAAAAAAATGTAAATGTAAATGGATTTAGAGTGACTCACCTCTTTTTCTGTTTGATCTTGTCTTTGTGTTTGTTCTTTGGGCTGCCCGATCTGAAACAAATGTCACACGTAAGGTAACGAAGCTGTGTACTTTAAAGCATGGGAAACACACATTCACACCCTTTGTAAAAAGGAAACTCAATTAATGCACCACTCACCCATATGGATTGCATTGTCTTTTGAACAATCAGTAGGCAGAAATGACAATAACACACACCTTACACATGTTATGAACGTTATAATGTATTGCTTTTTTTTGTTTGTTCCATACACACCTGTATCTCCTCTTTTTCCTAGAGCCCGATGCAGATCTATAAAAGGTAAAAAACACAACAATTACCCTAATGATGAACTGATTAATTCATATACAGTATGCTGCAACCGTGGACCAGAGGCCTGTTCCAGAATTATGGTTAACCTTTTGCACAAAAAAGGTATTTTTACATCTATGCGTCCATGTTCCAGATTTGAGGTGGTTCTGGGAATTACTTAACTCGCTTCTTGAAATAAATTCTAGGACATCAGAGGCAGTATTTTGGACAAATGCTGGAGGCTGGACCCAAAACACTAATCTTTGCTGTGTGCCACGTTTTTTATTTACTTTAAAAAAATAAATATTTTCACAAAAGCCTCCAAAGAAGAATGAAACTTCATTAAGTCCCAGTTGAAACTACTTTAGAGTATACAGACAATTACTCATATAACAACTCGTGAACGCAACAACACATTTGTGTACATTTGAAAACACACCTCAACATTTATGAAAACTGCTTTCTAAACATCACAAACAGACACACAGCTCCCAGTCACAGGCTTAGTTTTGTCATGGAATATGAACATGTTCAAGTTACTGTGAACAGCAGAAGGATCATGTATTTTAAATGGAATATTTCAGCATGTATTTCTGCACCCCTAATGATGCATATGTAACCAGTCTGAATGACATGCACACATCCATATATGCATAGATGTCCACGGGGAGCTCTCACATCAGGTTTCCCAGCTGGTATTCTACAAGTTTTGGATGTCACACTAATTATTTTTTTTTTATTGCCGGCTGTAGAAGATGCTGCTCCCTGTGGTAAAGCGGGACAAATAATCCGTGTTTCGGTTTCCCTTACACCACGAATTGAGTACACAGTAATGATTGGGAGGCCGGCCATTCCCCAGTCCTCAGCGTTAAACTGACACATCACCTCCATATCACTTTCATCCTCATTGCAGTTTCCATGGTGATTAGACGGGTCTGTGAGGGTTGCTTTACTGAAGAGCACTACATCCCCCCTGCTGTTTTACACACCTACATACAGCATGCAGTGGAGTGGGAGGCAGTGGCAGCACAAATTTGTGTCGATTCCCTGAAAGGGGAGGAATACAGCTGTCACAGAAATGTCTGTGGCGGATATGGACTCCAGCTGTGGCTCCAGTACCGTTTCCCCACTGAGTGGAATCAACTGGGAACTATATGTATGCGAGGCGTTATTCTGGAGAGCTCATTATTCTTCTCTTCCCTCACACCCTCCGGTCACAGCTAAATGCCTCACCTTACCTCTTATTATGAGGACAGAGTAGTAGGGCTGCACTGAATAGTTTGGAGCTTCGAAGCTTTATCTTAACATTGACATAAAATTCTAAATCAAAGTTCGATTGCCGCGCAGCTTCTTCTTCTTTTAGCGCACGGCTATTCATATTCTGTCTAAACCCGGTGTTTCTGCACACTTACAGGAAAAGATTAGGCTACACTAAAAATATTAGTGTTACACCATTTGTAGATTCCAGTGGTGGCTGTGTGATCCAAACATTTTTAATAACACTTTTAATAACTCCAGAGTCAAGACCAAAAGTCAACAGTCATTGAAAAGAGATAGAAGGAGTCACAACTGTTTCTAATCCAACCAAATGTTCTGCTTCAATCCACATGTGTTGGTGTTTAGATTTTCAAAGAAAAACAAGGCTGACGAGTTATGTTCACTTTGGAAAGTTGATTCAACTGTTGAGGATTTTTTAAAATGTTTTTTTAGGGTGATGACGTCATAGAATATGACAACAGATATTCTAAGCTTCATTAGAAAAATCTATTGGTACAGTCTTACATAGCAGTATAGTATGCGAGACACAAGCACTATCATTTTGATTACTTATTTTTAAATGAGTTGTTATAATACAAACAAGCTGCGGGATGAATGTTTAGCTCCTAATAATGTGCATCTCAAAAAAGGGGACTATTAAGGGAAGATAGCCGCTCTCTGGGTAGGAACCCTGCATTTTGCCCCCCACTTCATCCATATATTATTTATATATCAACAGTACCTGCAATGCAGAGCAGCTTTGGTGTGAGGCTGGAAGGGAGGAGAGAGGGGGGGGGGGGGGTGGGGGGGGGGGGGGGGGGGGGGGGGGGGGGGGGGGGGGGGGGCTGGGATGTGCGTGGATGGATGAGAGGTGGGAAACAAGAGCAGGCCAGTGCAGTGATGCTCAGCAATTTGGTGAGAGGCTCATTTTTCTTGTGTTGTGCGCCCCCGTCCAGGCTGGGTTATTAGAACAACACATTTAGCCTCACTCCCCCCAAGTCAGGCGCTCAAGGAGAGAAATCGGAGGGCACTCCACGATTGCTTATTGTCGTTATGGTATCCCAAGGCATTGCACAAGTATCCGTTGATGCGCTCCTGCTCTTTCTCTTCCTCCCTTCTCCCTTCCTTTCATCCGTTCTCTTTCTTCCCTTTTTTTCTTCCTGTCTTTCCTCTTTCTTCTTCCCTCCTTTTCCATTTTGCCTCGTTTGCGTCAAGTATTTTCTTCCTTGAATCATGTCTTTCCTCTTTCCGTTCCTTGTTCTTCTCTTTTTCTACCTATCTTTTATTTTTTCCTCCTGTCTTTCCCTTTATGTTTCCATCACACCCATCACCGTGAAGGCATCCGTTTGACAAACCTGTACAAAGTCAGAGATTCTTTCTTGTGCCGACTCTCACACACAGCATGTACACACTCACCTGTCTCGCTTGTGTTTCTTCCCACTCTTTTTCTTCTTCTCTCTGTGAGTGGGTGAGGAGCTGCCAAACCTTTTGGTGGAGAGAAGGGGAAAATTTGCATGCCATGAAATGAGCCTCAGATTGCTGCGTCTGGCTTTTCACTCGTCATTGTGTTTTATTACATCACTTTTCAGAGGGGATCATTGTTAGTAAAGGTGCTACAGTAGCTATAGATCCTATAGTGGCTTGGTTGCTTTTTCTCTCTTTGTCCTCCGCTCTATTCATCCCTCTCTCTTCTTATTCTTTCTTCTCTTTAGCATCAATGTACCACGTCCTTCTCTCTTACTCTTGCCATTACTTTTGCTGACCTTGTCAAAAGAAACTGTAATTTGAGACTAGGCTTTTCTAATGACGATCTACAATTCTTCACAATTGCAGTATCGGATGGCTCGTTAGCAATATTCGCAGCAAAATAATTGGAATTGCATTTCACAAAACCACAGTGTAATTATTCTGTCATCATGGCAGGAAAAAAAAAAAGAAAAAAAAAGGAGAAGAATCAAACTACTTCATCAGTAGAAGCTGCTTCCACTCACCGACTCCTTCGGCGGCCAGATTTCTTCTTCTTCCTTTTTTTTGGACGAGGGGATGGAGAGCTGCTTGATTTCCTCTTCACCCTGAAGGAGAGAATGGGGGGGGGGGGGGGGGCGATGAGATCAAAAGCAAGATGCAGAATGAGAAAGGCAGAAATAATTTACAAGTGATTGTTATTATAATAACTTTCAGAAGGAACGCACTTCTGATTATAGTTATTTGCTGCTGTGCACGTCAATAAGTGTCTATTTTCTCATTTCCTCAATTCATTCTGCCATAACATGCCAAATACAATACAATAGAAACAGGAAATCGGTGCGAGGAAATGACACTTAATCTTTTCTGCGAAGTGACAAATTCAGAAAGCAAAATCCTAATGACCATCTGCATTATGCTTTTCCAACATAAATAATATTGAGTGTTCATCTCCAGTCATGCTGTTACTGGGTGGGAGTTTTGAGGGCTTGAAGAGCATTTTTATCCTGAGATCAATTTCATGCTTATCATAGGAAACACAGAGAGGCCATGTGAAGGAGATAATAGGTGGCTGATTTAATTCACCACTTCAGGGGTCAGAGCTGGTCAACACATCCCCATTATACAGTATGTGGGTTTAAACATGTGCTTTACCGGTTGTCACTGTGGTAATCATGGTGATATTCTCCATCTTCATAGCCCACCAATTCAGGGTTGTCTTCATACTCGTCAGGCTGATAGTGCAGGTGGTTGACCCTGAAAAACACAAGAGTCAAGGATCATACATGTGAAGAGTGTGTGAATATTGTGAGTAAGAGAAATAACGGTGGAATAAGGCAAACCCTGGTCATTACAGACTTCCCAGTGAAAGTCTGCCACGCTAGCAGCTCTGTGAGGCTTATGTAAACGGTGTTTTGAGCAAAATGCTAACGTCAGCATGCTAACAGGCTCACAATGACAAAGTCCTGCACCGGGTCAAGCACCTGCAAATGAGTTATGTAACGGGTAAAAAATACATTTATATAACTTCAAGGGTACGGACACGGGTACAAACTGAATATGGGCTGGCAGCGGGGGAGAACAAAAATGTTTTTTATTTAATTTTTAAATTTAAATGAGAAATTTTAATTATTGTGCAATAATTTAATATCTAAATCAGCTAATATTATCAAGCGTAATCAGCTGCAAGAATAAAAAAAAAATTGTGAAAGCCTGCTTGGCACTGATGTATTGCCTTTTAGGACACTTGCATGACAAAAAAAGTTTAGTGTGTCAGCATCATCTTTTCATTTCTTGTTTCTGTATTTTTGCACCCCAGTTAGGCGGCAGATGGGTTGGTACATTCATTAGCCTCCAGCGTAGCTCTAGGGATGGCAAGGTTGGTCCACCACCTTGACCCAGACTGAACTATCTCAGCAACTATCGGATATCCATGAACTTGTCTACAGACACTCATGATCCCTAGAGGATGAATCATACTGAATTATTCTGTAGCAGGTTCACATTTCTGACTACTACTTACATTTCTGATTAGAACATATAACATTAGAGCTAGACCAATAAATCAATCCGGCAGATGCATAGATCAATATCAGCTTATTGTAGATATGTCAGTATTAGTGTAAAACCCAGCTTAAACCAGGGTAAAAATAAAGCACTTTAAAGTGAGTGATAGTCCACGGAACATACTAAGCGGTACATTTCAATGAAAAAAAAAAAAAAAAACTTTTCAGGGCTCTCTGGTGGACAAACTATGTAATGAAGACACTGTTTCTAAATGACCTCAGACCTCATTTGGCATTCTTGTCTTGGAATTTTTTGTTATTTATTGCCCGACATATACAACAATGACATATCTGCAATAAGATGATATTGGCGTATGATTCAATTCATTGGTCTAGCTTTAATGCTTTGCTAATCACAAATTAAAATGTTGACCAAATGATGGCACTAGATGACAAGTCAATGAAAAAACTATTTTATTACAATTAATCCTGAGGGGAAAACAAAAGTCTGCACCTAATGTCATGCAATCCATCCAATACATGTTGTTATTGAGGCATTTCACTCTAAACCACAAATGTGAACCTGCTGGTGGAGGTAGAGAAAAAGTCAGGGGATCTCCAAAGTCAGTGGGATTCATCCTCGAGGGACCATGAATGTCTCTAGGCAAATTCATATATATCCATTAAACAGTTGCTGAGATATTTCAGTCTGAATCAAGGTGGTGGACCGACCTTGCCATCCCTAGAGCTACGCTGCTAATGAATGTACCAACCCATCTGGTGCCTAACGTGGAGGCAAAAAAACTAAAACAAGAAGAACTTGACTCCTTATTATTTTATTTTATTTTTTTAAATGTGACGCTCACACACTAAACTTTTTAGTGACTGTAGTTTTAATGCTGACATTTGTAATCTTCTCTCACCCCAGCAGTGAGAATATCATCATCTCTCTCGCTCTCACAGCTCAGCTTGTGGGATTCATATCTTCCCACTTGTTCCTCACACACACTGTATTGTATATACAGACAGATGGCAGCAGCCTCCTCCCTAATCCTCCCTGCCCCTCTACCCCCTTTTCTCCTATGTGGCCTCCTCTGATCCACCAGATCTGACCTTGCAGGCTCCATGTGGGCTAAAGAAATGGATAAAGAACAAACCACACTGATTATTTTTCCCCTCATGCAGTCCTTTCTCTCTGACCTTGTCACGTCCAAGCATTGTAACAGCAGGTCATGCTCTGGGCTTTATGCTACTTCTTACACAGAGATGTAGCATATGGAAGTATATGTCGAGGTTATTTGGATTAGAGTGACGATGACAGAGACATAACCTTGATGTCGAGCTGTGCAGCCTCAATTAGTAAGAGAGAGGCAAGAGTAATGAGTTAAAGCGGTGAAGCAACACACGGAAAGAAGTTGACAAAGCAAAGGTGTGTAGTAGTGCATCTCTAGTAAGGAAAGCAGCACACGGGGAACAATAAGCAGAGTGAATTTGAATTCAGATGAAGAGAGAATTGTTGGTGCAGAAAAGTATAGCAAGAAAAGTATGTCAGTATGCAATTTCGAACACAACCAGTGTAAGTGTCCAGAATCCTGAAGGAGAGTGTGAAGAGGATTTGAACGGGGCACAGGCCTGATGGCTAGTTAGGAGGAGATGAGGCAACACAGCCCTTAATTGGCTCAGCACCACTGGGCACAGCAGGGATGCCAATCACCAGCAAAATAACCTCATTTCACAATGAAAGCGCTTTCCGTGCACAGAGAAATGTGTTGGAGCCCCCCCACACACACACACTATGCAACACTCACTCTGATGAATAAAACGTGCATTACAAAAAAATACTGTTAACTTGAATTTGAGCAACATAAACAACTACCTCAGCAAACACAATCAATTGGGGGAGAGAAGTAAACAACCGTAGGCAGTGTGGGTGTGACACAGTTCATATGAGAGTAGGGATTTTAATTTGAACAATGTTAGGAACTCCAGTAAGTTAGAAACTTACTTTCCCTACTTTCTTTTTCTTTAACCCACGTCTTTACAGTCAATATTCCTCTTAAAAAAGATGCCAGACTCAAACATCAAACCAATGTTAAATATTACATATAGCAGGAGAGTACAGTGCTCTTTGTAGTGAAGCTGCACATGCAATATTTATCCATTGCAGAGAATGTGAGTACCAGCAACAAAAACTAAATGGGATTTCAAGTAGGGTCAGTGTTATGATAATACAGCAATTTAATGCTCAACATACCACTATTCATGATGCATTCATGAAAGCATGATCTGACAACTTTCATGATATTGTGTTATTTTCTACAGTGACTGAAATATGTAAAATGCCAGAAATGGTATTTACACACTTACATACACGCCTGACACTAGTGTTCCTGTAGGGCCGGGAATGAAGCACAATGCCAAAAAGAGCAATTAACTAGAATTGGAACTATCTAGTGGCCAGGCTTCGTCATTAGAGATAAATCAACTAATTCCCCAGCCTGCCTCTAATCTCTGAAATGGTGCCATGCTCCAATATGCTGGAGACATCTGCCCAGCCTGGTCGTGATCAACACAGCGTTCCTGTTAGGCAGATGAGTGAGTGTCCCTGTGCTTAACGGTGCCCTGGTGAGGAAAGAGGCTCCCTAATTCAGCCACTGTCCCTGGGACGTGGCAGTGATGGACTATGGCCAATGCCCTCCTCCTCAGGGCTGCAGCACAAAGTAGTGCCGCCCATTCATATCCCCACTCAGACAGCCACTCAGCCACCGGAGGCCCATATATATATTTCTATTGCTGCAGAGAGTTATAGTTTGTTATTCTGGGCGGAGGTGGGTGGAGGTCGGATTGATTACTCCACGGTATGAGGGTGGGGACACATCTAGTAGCTAGTAGCTTTATGGTTGTCATATTATGATGAAGCGTTGACTGGGCCGGGGGCTTAAACTGAGCTGATCAGTTCTGTGATCATGGGGGAAAAAACCTTGTTGTTGTGGGTGCAGCCAGATTAGATGTCTGCACAACAGTGGATCCATTTTTTACTCAAATTAAATAATTTTCTGTTTGCTAATGAAGAAAGCTCGGTCTCAGGCATTTAATCAGATATCGAATATCTATTGAAGCTTCCCCATTGATCCTGCAGACAGTCTGTGTGTAAGCCTGAGAGGCTTTACATACTGCATTCCTTCTCTCGCCCTGCGTTCACATCCATTCTGCAGGAAATCAATGTGGGACATCGGCAAACAGAGTTATGAGTTAGCTCATCCATGCTTACTGCTGGCTGTTTACAGCTAGTGTGTAAGAGTATTAAGCTACAGCTGAGGGGCCTAGCCTGTCAATAGTAATTGTCCCAGTGGAAAAGATGGCATCTGAATCAAACCTCCCAGCCGAGCAAAGTCAAACACACTGAGGGCAGCAGTATATTTGAGGTTGTGATGGAGCCTCCTTTCATTACGCACATCTACAAATCTAGCAGTATGTCTATGATCTATATTTATCTCTTCATCTTCAGTCAGGTAGCATCAGTTTGTACGTAAATTATGATAAGATTAACGGGTGCTGGTCACAGGATAAAGATTCTGCATTCATACGCAGAATCCATTTATAGAGATTAACCTCATGGTGGTGCTAGTGGGAAAATCAGGCTATCACCATAGTCATTAGGCTTAATACTCTGTAAACCATGGATGTGTGTACAACATTTCATAGTAATTGATCAAACTGTTGACTATTTCACCAAAAGCCAACATGTCGACCTCAAGGTGGCGCAGTGGATTTCATCTTCTAAGGACCATGAATGTACAAACTTTAATGGTAAATTTCATGGACCTTAGTTTTAGAGACATAGAGAGTAGTGACACAACTTCAGCATTAATATTAGATCATACTGGTGGCTGTTTACCACAGTAATGTAGGCCCTTGTGTTGGTCCCCCTTTCATATTACCTATTAATGCGGGGATCGTTAATCAGCTTATTGCTGGAGGCAGTAAGTATCAGGGGGCCTATAGCAAAATTTTGCCCTGCGGTCAACCCACGGGTTGATTAAAGCATGTTTCACATACTGCTTCAGAAGTAGGCACTTCACATGGAACGTTACAATGGTGGGCAGAGGGACGTAGATTACTTCAGAAAAACGTTTGCAGTGTGTGTGTGTGTGTGTGTGTGTGTGTGTGTGTGTGTGTAAGTGCCTGGGGGAGTGTTGAGTGTGTGGGGGAGTATGGGGGGATAACAACCCTGCAAATTACAACCTTCTTCAATTTTCCACATCAAGGCTTTTCTGGAGTTGCAGAATTTGAGGCAAGCTCTGAAATCCCAAATTGACCCGACTCAGAAGTGCCCTTGAGAGTGATCTAATGTGAAAATCACAACAAACTACGCTCTCTGTATCTTAATAGTTGACTTTCTCCGTGCCACAATTGATTAAATTAACTTTACTACATTGGTAACTCTCCTCTATAACTCCCTCCTCATTTCAGCCTGGTCTGGTTTCACGCCAGACTCCGGCTGAGGTGCAGAGGAGGGAGAACCATTAGTCTGGTCTGTGAGACAGGAAGCATCAGCGTCATTACCATCGTCATTAGTTCACAGACAGAGGGTCACGTCCCCGCCACCACACTGCCTCTCTCAATCATTGACACATACAGTATGATGGACTGACTCAGGAGGGCCGCCACGCCTACATCCTGCTGTTGCTGTGTTGTCATGGCCTTTGTGAGTGCCTGTGTGTGGTCTGGACGGAGACTATGCACTCCACACATTTATCTATGCTACTTTGACTCCATCTATGCTCGCCTCACATGAGACCCACCACCCTGTGCTCAAAGCTAGAGCGAGGCTTAGCGCTAAATAAATTGACAATTATCATGGCAATCTTCGCCTCAATAGCTTCCAGCAGAGTTTAGAGGAGACTTTAAAATGCTACTGATTATTTTCAAAGCATCGGGGTTTAACCATTCCCTGTGTATTCTAGACAGAGGCATTAACGGGGAAAAGTCAAGGCTCTAAATTAAAATGTATTGCACTTTTGCAAGCAGGGCCCATATTTTTTGGAGCCGACCGCCTGAAGACAATATTAGACTGTCAGGCTATTTCTCATGACCACTTTTAAAAATCCATTTCTGCTTGTATTTGATTTTTATGGCTGTCTGGTTTTATTAAATTCATTTACTGTAATTAATTTATCATCAAGGATATAAAGGTCTTTGGGTTTCCTAAAGAATTAACTGAAAAAAATATATAAAATGAACACCATAAGGAGGTAAGGTGAATAACAATGCACACTAGGGCAGTGATTCTCAAAGTGGGGCACTCTGTCAGGGGGTCCGCAAAATAATTTGCTATAAATTATAAAATTGTGCTGTATTATTTAACAGTGCATACCGTATCTACAGATGGGGACCATTTTCCCCAATAAAATAAGCATGTTGTGTGCATTACTCCCACGCTGTGGGTCAACAGAAACTCCGATATGACTGTGACACACAGCAATAGGTTTATTATTTTTAAGTTGAAATACTGACTGAAAGTTAGCTTTTCGCTGGATTTATTAGGGCTATACGAGTCTGTTCATTTTCTGAAAGCCTTTTCAGATCAATTACGTGAAAAGTATAGATGCTGTCCAAAAGCAATTTGAATAAAACGACCCTCTGAAGTATTTCGGTGGAAAAGTTTTAGAATACAAATAGTTAGTACATATGGCAATAAACATAAGTTTAATCGCTGGTGCATTCATGAGGGGTCCTTGGCAATCTTTCTTCCCTGCGAGAGGTTCCTGTCCCCAAAACGTGTGAGAACCCCTGCACTAGGGGTGTCAACGAACATGCACAAATGATTTGGTTATGCACAGATAATGTGCTGTGAATTCAGATTGTTTTGAGGAAAATGCACCCCCCTCCCCTGACCCGTCAGCTGACAATTTACAAAAAACTTACCACCGATTCTTGTCAGAACTTCAAATGTAAAGACATTGACATCATACACACCTCGTTATAACCCGCACAATTCACTCTTTGCTACTGTATATTTAATGTTCTGCTCTCCAGATTGAGTCTTTTTATTCCGCACCACAGTGCTCTCGGTGCGTGTTGTGTATAACAGGAACTGCTAGTAGCCAAAGCAACATGACTTTTCATAATGCAGATGTGGCAGAATCTAAACAAACAGGCTATAAGCTACAAACGCGAACGTGTAGATAGTTTTAATATTCAGACATTCAGCGTGGTTCTTGATTACTTTTCATTAGATTAATTGTGCGGTGCGGCATTAAGCTTGACTGATGTTGCAGGTTATTTTTACTTCATGATCCTCATGAAGCTTGGCACTTTCATTGACACTTCAAACAAACCTTATTTTCTTCTGGACCTCCTCCTCCCATTGCATGCACAACCTTCAATTAATATTCCCCCGTGTTTTTCTGGCTTATTGTGTTGTGACCTCCTGTTCTATTTCTACGATTGATTTCCACTCAGATAATAAAAAAAAAATTCAGCTTTTCTTTGGACCTCAGTTTCAACTTTAGTTTTTTCTTTTTTGAAAGTGGGGTTCAAACACACATCATGTTTACCAGCTGCAACATTAAAGGGATGCACACATTAATGCATCAATAATTATAGTCAAATAATATTATATATATATATATATATATATACTGTATATACTCATGTGTTCGGTCATGTGTGTGTGTATGTGTGTGTGTGTGTGCGTGTGTGCGTGTGTGCGTGTGTGTCATTTTGAACCGGAGCATCTGCAGATTATTGATGCTGATTTTGTTTTCTTTGCTGCCATCTTGACTGTAAGGGAGCCTGGAGGGAGAACTGAGTGAGATTCAACTCTTCTTTGTTTGGGTAGGAAGAGGGAGACACACTCTACTGATTTATATATATTATTATTTGATGTTTATACTTATTGCACTCAAGTGAAAGATCTAAATACTTCATCCACCACTGCGAAATACAGAGAAAACAGAAGATACAGAAACAGACAGTAGCTTTGAGTTACACCCCTAACACAGCACAGAAATGAAACCCGAAATACAGTAACTTACACTGGTTGTGTGTGTGAGCCCTCTCTGGTGATAACGCCCTCCTTGTCCATCAGCATTTGTCTGAATGTGCTCACTTTCTGTCGAATCTCTTCTTCTGTGTACCTGGGGATGGATATAAAGACACAGCAGTTAGTAGAGACACACATACAGATTCATCAGTAATCTGCAGTTTTGGCTGACAAGGATGAAAGTGAATGAGTGACCTGCAAACTGAAGCAGCAGCTTTTAATAAGAACATTGAATGCAGCAGGGGAACTGGCGAAGCTAACAGTCATCTGTCATAACTGCCAGATACCCGTGTAGGAGCCATGTCATCCCAGCTATCACACAGAGTCCAACACATGGCAAAGACTGTCCTCGGACTGTTTCCTAACCAAAACCGACACTCAGCCGCATGATGTATATTCTGATGACTCACGGACAACCTCTCCTGACCCCTGCGGGTTCCATGTTCAGGCCCAGGCTGCATGTCATGTTTTATTCTGTAAGCAGAGCGCTGAGTTGAGAGCAACTGTGGGGCATCGTGAGGAGCTTTCAGCAAGCTGACAGACAGAATACTGTAGACTGCTGCAGCGGGACATGAAAGCAATTACTGTCTGTGCAACATTGTACATTTGTATTCATATTCTCTAATTGAGAATATCTGGCCTTTTTTAATTTCAGATATATTGTGGCTGTCAGTTTGTGCAACTGAAGAGCATCGAGATGATGTGTTCTACTTTAATTTCATTGTGATATTATTTGGTGCAGTAGATAATGAATAAATCAAACTCTCCTAAACTATTTCATGCATACAGCTCTGGGCTTCATCCTCCCTGCTCTGTGAGGGCGCACAGTAATCATTCATGCAGCCTGTCTGAACGAGCACGACAGCGACAATGAAGTAGCTGCTGTCTCGTGCCATTCTACAGATAGGGGAGTTATGCATATCTGGGAACCTGACAGCACATGGCCTCTTTAATGCACTGTACACTGAGCCGATCTCCTGGTGTATTCATACCATCTCCACATTCTGCTCTGGCTGTGGTAATAGGATGTAATGAGCTCCAAAGGCAGAGGAATATGAAGGGAGAGAAAAGGTCTGAGGAGGGAGGGGGAAAGAGATAGAATTAATAAAGCCGTGAAAGTGTAGCCAGCAGCAAGATATCACAGAGTTAGACTGACTGGAAGCCTCAGCCATTAATAATAAACTGTAGGGATCGTATTAAGTACAGCAACAAGCATGTGTGAGGAGTGCCTGGGATAAAGGCGTATGTTCAGATAGAGATTCACTAATTATCCACAATTAAGAATTCAAAATGTTTAATACAAAAAGAATGAAAACTTAGAATTCATCATCTCTTTGAGGTTCAACATACTGACATGTAAAATTTGCATCTTTGGTAGGTGATAAGATCTGAAATGTGAAATCCACTTGCAATAACCAAGGTACTGAGGAGCTGTCCATCCCTTGGTGCTGAAACACACACCCTCATTTGGGAGAATATGCTTATTTACTCTTTTCGAGAGAAGGATGTGTGTACTGTGTGAGGTAAAAGAGACAGGGGCATGCCAGTTATTGTAGTTTGGCCCGCTGATCAACACAGATCAACACGGTCAGCAGCTGGAGCAGCAGCGGTTATTGTGTCTCACAGCAATGCAGGCAATTGAGTTACTTGAAAACCATTAGCGTCCGATTGCCCCAATTGGATCCAAAACTCTGCTTGGGAATCATAGAAAATAAACAGTCTGTCTGCAAATCATCACGCTTTTAAGTTTTCTTCAGTATAAAGGTAATTCAGTGGGAGTTGTGCGTACAGTACTTCCATACTTCCATGGGTACACTGCAAACATGGAGTGCTAATAGATAATGCGATATACTTTTAATGGTGCCAATTTACCAAAATGTAAACAAACATGGCAAGATTATTCTTACTGTTTATATTTAGTCGGAGGGAGCCCAACAGTGTCAGACAAAACCCCTGCTCAGGGTTGGGCGATGGGATGGATACATGCGCTATCGGCTATAGGCTGAGTACATGGCTGCTGGGTTTTTTTTGGGTCAATTTTTGTCATTTAATTTTTCTAATTTAATGGTCTGCCTCCGAAGAGTGAGTGAGACACACAGCGGGGAAAACAGCCTGTGTGCGACGCTGTGGGGTGACACACACACACACACACACACACACACACACACACACACACACACACA
>CALSCE010000030.1:6556316-6597911 GCA_943593645.1 Bovichtus variegatus
ACACACACACACACACACACACACACACACACACACACACACACACATACAGTAAATACTTACTACTTCTGCTCTAGCATTATGATTTATCTCAGTTAGAACTAAGGGACCTGACCCACACTATGGAAAACAGCCCCAGACCAAAAGTACACAAAGTATGTGGTGACACATGCTTCTGGCCATGCAGTTTATGTTCCTGTTTAGTAGGTGATAACATCTGACATGTGAGCTCTACTTAATTAAAATGATGTGAAGTGCAGGGGAACCTTCCATCACCCAGTGCGGGCAACATATTCTCTCCCCTCTCTAAGCATGGGCTCATGGCAGGACCAATTCTATAAATCAGATTGTAAATTAACCAGGGGCCCGTTTCAGCGTGGAAATGGCATTAGTCTGAGGAGTGTTTGCTCTTCTCAGATTAAATATAGCAGCCGATACCATGTATTCTGAATTTGGTGCTATCAGCGCACTCGCGCTGCGGAGAATGAGATTAGCAAAAGTGCGTTGGGGAGCTGAAATAGCTGGAAGATGGCCCAACAGACAAGAAGCCGGCCAGCCCGAGTGACAGTACCTTCAGGTCCTGCTGTACGGCAATCTCTCAGCCCAGCAGCTGTCAACTCAGCACAATGAAGGCCATACAAATTATATTCATGGCTTTCTACGCACAATCGCAGGAGCCATCGTTGTGCGTTAGCTGTGTACAATAGGTTAAAAGGGTGAGACGGCTCAGAGGGATACTTGCTGAATGTGCTCTGGCCAACCAGACACCATGGTTGTAGGTTTTTCTCCTTCCTATGTGTTGATGACGGTGAGGATGTTAGCGCCCGCAGCTATCTCTGTTAACACTGCAGCTAAAGCAAGAAAATAGGGGTCACAGCTTGTGAAGCCTAAGCTTCTGTTGACATCTGACCTGCAGAACTTCTTCCTCTCTCTGCCCTGCATTGAATAGCTCAATGTCTGAACATCTGCACGGCTTCGCAGCATGAAGCACAGCACAGGTTCTTTTGAAATGGTCTAGCTCACTAACCACAGTCAGAGAGTGTGTGCCCAGCAGTGAGGCTGCTTCAACAAAGAGTCTGGGGTTTAGAGGTAGAATTCAGGAAAATCCCCCACAGCACCTGAATGTCTGCAGGCAGGAACCTGGAGAATGGTGAGTCATCTACAGAGATACAAATCTATGGACAAAAGAAGTCTGAGGAAAAATTAAACTCTTTCTTACATGATCGGTAAAACTTTGCTACTACTAGTTGCATTTAAAAGACGTTGGGCAAAAATCCATAGTGAGCTGTGAGTGTGTGTGTGTGTAGATGGCCACATATTGGATGTTTTTCAGTGTCTATTAGGATGAGCACACTCGAACAATCCCTCTCTGTTCTGCACATTTAATTAGCACTTCTTGCAGCTGTAGAGGTAGCTGCTTTCTGCCTCACACACCATCTGTTCTTCCCACACAGTGCAGAGGATGGGCTGATTGGAGCGGTCACTCTCAGCAAGGCTGGTTAACACTGAACTCAAAACAAAAATGATTGTAAAAAGGGACAGTTTACCACAAAATCTAAAATACATACGTTTCCCTTACCTGTAGGGCTATTTATCAATCTAGATTGTTTTGGTGCGAGTTGCCGAGTGTCCTCAGCTGCTCTCCCTGAGGTTTCTTCCATATTTCCACCACTAATTGTGGGGTATCTTTTAGGGAGTTTTTCCTTGTGCAGTGCGAGGGTCTAAGGACAATGGGTGTCGTATCCTGTGCAGGCTGTAAAGCCCACTGAGACAAATGTATAATTTGTGATATTGGGCTATATAAATAAACCTGATTTGATTTGAAGATACCGGCTGTAGGGATTTCTGTCTTTTCTCCAATGTAATGGAACTAGATGGCACTAGATGGGGCTCAACAAAAAATACAACTCAACAGCGATTTCTCTTTACAGAAAGCATGACCCGGTTACCAAAGATAATCCACAGAGCTTGTTGTGAGCAGTTTCATGTAGGAACTATTCTTCTTTCTACCAAATTACACCCACCAACACTATCACCGCGTAGAAGGAAGCTAACCGATTCTGCTAGTTCACCTCACAACACTGAGTTCGCTGACGTTACAACTCAGCCAAGGAGGAGGACGTGGTGAATATCTCCATCTCTTGTGTCAAAACAACCACCAAAAACAATATAGATTGATAAAAAGCAGCACAGGTGAGAGGAAACATGCGTCATTTGATTTTTGGGTGAACTGTCCCTTTAAATGGAGAATGGCAAGTGTTTTCATTAGAGGCCAGAGTTAGCCAAGTAGAGTCAAATGAACGCCATTTCGCCCAGAACCACAGCCTATAGCATGCAGAATCCCAGTGATTTGGCCGCAGAGAGACAGGGGACATCGATCAGAGCGAGGGGGGCCACCCCAGCCATGAAAAATCACCACGATTAAAGAACTTGATTGGAGTAATTAGAAAGCTCCGAGCAGCCACTGATTCCCCCCATTAACTCACGATCCTGGAAAATGAATAGTTGCGGCCCAGAGACCATGCATACGCTGATAGTCATCGATTTGATGAGGAGGTACCTGCGTGTGGCAAGCGTGGCTTTATTTGTGCTCATTCTGACTGTGATGTTTCTGCGCTTCATGTCCTTTTTCCACAAGTCGTCCCCAGGCGCTGCTGTACAACTATGAAACTCTACAGCCATCAATCCCGCTGCAAAGAGTACAGAGGCAAAGAGATGCCAATGTAGTTAGTAAGATTGAATGGCGCTGGGAACGTGGGAAGGCGAACCCCCGAACACCTCCACATTTCTATTTTAGGGGAAGAATTAAAACGACTCACCGATTCACAGTGAAATAGCTCAACTCTCAAGTGTAGAGGATTTTCAATTGATGTTCTTTACAGTCATAGATGTTCTGGTTAGATAACAGGTACTAGATAGACGGGGCAGAAAAAGGTCCAAGGAAAGAGTATACATTTCTCTCACTATATAAAGCTGCCCTTTTCACCTCCTCCACAGTAAGCAGATCAATGGTAGGAGCAGAACAATCTGCCATTGACTCTCTTTCTGATTGCTCATCTTCTCTAAGAACTCCTGTAACAACAGCAATTGAAGGTCTTATGTCAAGCATGGACCAACTATATTGGCTTGGGACCCACCTGGTGACAATGTATAAAATGGGTCATTCTAACCTCCAATTTCCAGTCTAATAGGACGCAGGCTTATCGTCTTATGACACAGGCTTCGGCTTGCAGGAAAACCTCAGTCAGAGCAGAGCTAGTTATTTGCTCTGGCCTTAGAGGCTCTGAGAGCAGCTCTTTTAATAAGATCCAAGCTACTCACATCTTTTGCAATTTAAAAAGTGTCACCGCAGATGTTATTAAAGCAAAACCACAGCAGAAGTGGCCAAAATGCAGCAATTTAGCTCCTGACTACTACGATAAACCTCTTTCCTTTCAGCATGTTCTGTCTTGCTATTAATTTGCTTTTATGCCCTTATGTACATGTAAAAACATAAATTCAGTAATGCACCATTGTGCTACAGTATGAGGTGTCTTTTTTTTTTTGCTTGTGCCAGCCTCTCTACTAGGCTTTAAAACAACAGATAGTAATTTTCTCATACACAAAACACTCTCACTATTGGCGAAACACACAGTGTCATGCATGCATTAGAGAGGCCTAGCACACACTTGCCTCTCCGTTGTGTGCGACTGTGTGTGCATGCATTGCGCAGATGCTTATACGGGGTTTCATGTGTTTAAAAGGGAGCCCCACGTAGCCTGCAGAGCAGAGTGAGTGAGGCCCCATGAAGAAAGCTCATTAGAGAAGCTGAAAAAAGGCTGAGACACCACGGGAGTTCAAATCATGCGCAATCCTTATGCCTCAATTAGTGTGGAAGAAAACACCCCTAAAATAGAATCTGGACCCCATGCATGCAGAGCTGCCTTTAAGCTTGAAATCTGTCCGTGAACTGTGTTATCGTAAGGTAGCCAAACGAGCTTGAAAGTAGACACTAAGCATTTGTTGAGAGGTTTGTGGACTCCTGTTTTGATGCCTTGAGTCTGACATCTTTGTGTATTTGTTTTGGAACAAAGAACAACCGAATGCTGAAGGAGACATTTTTAGGCGGCCAACATGTTACGATTAACTTTCATGAACTGAAAACACACTATGAAAGAAAACACGGACAATACCGTGGTAGCAGCCTGTCACTCACAAGGTAGCCACACCCTAAAGCATACCCTGCTTTATCCTCTATTTTACTCTAAATGGTACTGTCATTTACTGAATGAACATCATGCTGAAACTAACCACTGAGACCATACATCTATTAGGAGAATGTTTACCGAGGTAATAAATCAAGTGAGAGGTATGGACATTTTCTAATTGACTTACAATCTGACGTCTTTTTGCAACCAGAGGAGTCACCCCCTGCTGGTTATTAGAACAAGGTTTAAGGAACTTTATTGGTTGCCGCTTGAGAGCTACTCTAATGTATGTAACCTACAGCACATCTAATATACATAAAAGGGCACTCAGTGCACTGATGACTGGGGCATGCTGCCAGGCCTCGGGTAGCTAAATGAACAGACTCCTTTAATTGCTGAGACCGTCTAATTGGCTCCCAGGGTGAGGCCATCACTCAAGACAGACTATTTATCTTATCTCTGGAGAAGAGCACGGCTGGATTGGGGGGGCGTGGGGCTGTGTGTATAGGGAGGAGGGAAGTGTCTGCCATGCTGCCATGGTTAGAGAGGAGGCAGGGATCCAACCTGCCCCCCAGCCTAATCCTTCACTCAGTCAGTACGGGGGCTCAGAGGTGACGTATAGTCTGAGCCTGCTGGCTTATATCCACAACAAATGAAAACAGACCCCAGCCACCATTTTAATTGTGTCTAATGCTTGGCATAGCTCTCCGTCTCTATCCCTGTGTTTCATCCCCCGCTCCATCCCTTAATCCTGCACACATGCACTCACACTCTCTCATTTAAAGAGGAACATTAGAAATTGGAGCGGCAAAGGGAGCTGTGCTGAGCCAAGCTGGCAAATGAGATTCTCCTTTTATTGTAGCTTAACGAGATGACTCTAGTCCTTTAACGCTCAGCAGAGTGGTCGCCGCCCTTCAAGTGCGACTGTCTGCGAGCCGAGCTTGTGCAGTCTGTCTGACGAGTGAGTCGGGCTGGTCAGCGCGGCTGTCTGCTCTACTTGTATTCGGTCATCATTAGCCAAGCTGCTGCCTGCCACTACACTGTTCCACTCCACATCATGACTCTTTTACATCGCTCTCAAAGCACCAGCAACTACTCCAAGCCAGGAGATGAGTGGACCATGACAGATGGCCGTAGAGCACCCCCTCCTCATCCTTTTCTTGCATTTTTTTTTGGTAAGCCCAGCAGTTCCCCTTCAGCTACATCAATCTGTAGCTCCACCAGTACCCTGCAGTCTTAACAGGGCCCCACTGCCTGCCAAGTGTCACAATTAATGAAGGAGGGATGGGTAGAAAAATTAGTGGAAGAATAGGGAAGGCTAATCCATCTCCACCTTCTCAAACCCCCCCACCTCCCACAGGAGCCTTGATTGAATTCATCTCCTTACTCTAACATAGTGCAAAGAGAGGAAGAATTAGACACTGGCATACACAAAAAAAACTCACTAATTAGCTTGCCCACTATTCAATTAAATCACCCCCCTAATATAGTAGAATAAAAGACAAAAAATGATGTGGATAAAATGTCACGAGGAATCAGTGGGAAAGGGAATCTTCTCTGTACAGACACAGGATCACAGAGCTCGTCATTAATTACGGTCTCAGCTAGCCTGGAGTTAGCCTGGGAGATGTGGTTATTCAAGCAGAAGTGTGTTTGAGGTTGTGGGTTTGGGCCAACTGCAGTCACTATAATCACACTGAGCTCTTCCTAACTTCGTGCTGGAGGACACACGTCATGCTAATGAAACAGACTACGCTGGGTTGGTATGTTCTTCTGCTGACTGTCTCTATGGCAACCTCACTTAGAAGCAATACTTGAGGATGAGGCCATTAATATGAAGTCCCAGTGTTTGCTGCAATATATGCAACAACCTCACGGATGAGTAATGTTGCATCACTGACATAAACAAGATTGTTACGCAAAAAATGCCGCTCGCTCTGTGTGTGTGTGTGTGTGTGTGTGTGTGTGTGTGTGTGTGTGTTCTAAGCTTGGTTGAGATTATTAGGATTTGTTGCTTCCACTTGCTCAAACTGTTTTTCCAAGCTCCACACTATTGTTTATTTGATTTTTGTATTTGATTTAGTCTTAGTCCTGTGGTGTCAAATGTCCCTGAATGTTTTCTTTAGACAACCTAATCCTGTTTTAGTTGAGTACAAGTCTGTACATTTTAGTCTTATTTGAGTCAATAACAACTGTTGACATTTTTGTCTTTTTATTCATCAGATTATATTGAACATTTCAGTCAATCTGGTCAAAATATCGCCTTGTTTCTATCCAAGCCCTGTTGTTGTCATTGTTAACTTTAACTTTATAGGTAAGTTCCTCCGAGTCCCCCTGGCTGTGCTCACTGTGTGCTGCTAGTGTAGCGCTGATATGGCAGGAAACGTAACTCCTGCAGTGCATTTGTCACCTCTTTTTTGTCAGCAAAAACAAAAAAGGTGAGTTTTGTAAAGTTTTTTATTTTATAAATGATATTTTAATCTTTTTTTCGGCAACAATATTGCATGTTGATATCGTCACAGTCAGTGTAATGGTGATGGAAAAAAAGGCCATGGATAAACATATTTAGTTTTTAATTTACGAATCCAACACTGCCCCACACGCACACGCACACACACACAAATTATATTCAAAAGTTTGACTTCAGAATTTATTTTTTATTATTTCTTTCAATGAGATGTTGTTGAATTTTTTACTTGTCTCTCACAATTTCAAAAGTCCCTATTTCAAAAGTCCCTATTCCCTATAATGCCCAATGTGGTCCCACCTAACTCCCACTGTCTCTTCTTTTTACTTGGCAGGTAGGCTCATCACCACCTCCCTGCTTCTCAACAGGTGCCCAACCGGCAAGCGGGAGCCACGAGAACAGTGACAAAGACACGGTCCTTCACCGGTTTGCTGATTGTGAACATTGCCAATTAAATGGGGCAGCTGGCCAAGCAGGGAGCACCCCGGTCTCTGCCAAAACCCTCCCTGTAGAGTCCTTCAGCTAATATGGAAGTGCTTCTTATTCCAGGGCACAGTTACCTCCAGGATCAGAGCATCCCTCCACATCAGTTTCATTTGTGGCATATTTGTTTCACGTCATTCTCTCCAACACAAACACACATCATACAAGCATCATGCAAGGATGCTTTCAAAAAGGGAATACGAAAGATAATTGGTCAGAATAGATGCCAGCTATCACAACAACTGATAATACATTCATCCGGATTCCATCCCATTTAAATACCATGCTGCTAAAAATGGCCGTAGCAACAAAACACAGCTGCTGTGCACCATTTTCAAACAAAAGCACAGCCACTTATGTTTACTACATTACTCTGCAGGGGCTTGTTGTTGTTTTTTCTTCCTGATGAAAATGACTTTTGGCAGCTAACAGATTGATTGTAATGTTAAATGTAATGTTTATGTGCAGCTTGTGAACTCAGCACCCCTACAGGTGTATACCTGTCAATGTGAAGTTCTCTACTACACAGTAAAAGCTTTCATGGCTCCAACCAGCTCCACAATAACCCAATTGTAAAGAAAAGATAAACAACTGCTGTTTCACTGAAAACAGTAATGTCACTTGACATTAAATACCCAGTGCAACTGGAGTGGTTACTCGCTTGGCTTTTTTGTGCTTAACACATATTGGGATTCATGCAAGAATATGTTTATGGTCTAATGATAGAATTCTGTTTCTGAGAGGTGCAAATGTTCCAAATTAGCATAATCGATGGCCCCAAATTGCTGTATAAGACTACCTGTTCCGCTCCATTTGTGGGCAAGCTTCATTCACAAAAATGTCACAAAACATTTCAATTACAGTCCTTCAAGTCAGTAGACGGAAACATAACAGACATATCAGCGTCAGTCGTCTTATTAGAGGACTTGAAACAATTAGAAAATATTAATACAGCGGCCGACACCATGTCGTCAGTGCCGTACTGTGACAGAAATAATGAAGAAATGCTTTGACGTGATGCTAGAGACCAAAAAAATTTATCAGAAGTAGTCCATGAATGGGAGAGTTGTGGAGATAGAGGAGAGAATATCATACAGCAGGGGTTGTTACAGGAACTTCCCATGAACACACCTGCATATGGACCCTGAGACTGTTGTCAGAGTGAGAGAATGTTCCCATCAACTACTGAACTGTATGAGTCATATGCCAAACATTTGGGAAACAAAGCTGTTTGTTTGACTTTTTTTTCCTCCATTTTAGTCGATTTTGGCATCATATTTAAACTACAATTTAATTCAGAGTCACACAGTATTTTTCCTGCGTTATAATTTATTTGGAGTCGTGTCAATATTCCCTTAGCTCCGTTTTTGGTACGAACTCCTGTGGGAAATATCTGACTCGTTAGCTGCTAAACGCTCCACCATGTTCACCAGCTAAATGTCTCTAACTGTGTCTGTCTGCAGTTTAATGCTGAGCGGCTAGTGTACAGTGAGTTTTTAGAGCTGTTTTGCTCAAAACAGCTGTCTGCTGCAGCTGAAAATGACACTATAAAAGCGGTGAGAGTTTAAATCTACGTATCAGACAGACAAACAAACTTGCTATAAAACCCCATAAGACAGAGGGAAGCTGCAGATTCACGTGATAATTCTATATTAAGAAAAAAATATTGATTATAGCTGCTTGCTAGCCGCTTGAGGTCCAATGTATTATTGTGAATGGTTGTACTTACCCTTGCTCCTCCATCATCTCCTGGAGCTCCATACATTTGAGCTCTACCCTCCTCTTCCTCTCATGGTCCAGAATCTCTCTGTGTGGCTTTTTCACCAGGACGGGCTCTGCTTTGGGCTCCTCCTCCTCCTCCTCTTCTGTACCTGGCTGTCCCTCCTCACTCTTAGCTTGTAGGACTGCGGTCGGCGTCGGCCCTCCTGATCCTGCAGCTGCTCCCGCTCCGGGCAGCACGGGCTGGGCCATCCCGTTTGCACCATCCTTAGGAGATGGCACCCTCGCTGCATCGTACATGATCACTGAATTCTGTGAAGACACAGATGGTGGAGAGAAACTGTCAGGTGAACACTAGATAATCTGGTGGATTTTGGCAGTGTTAGACAGTCTCATTTCATGTTCCAATCTTTCCAAGAACCCTCATTTGGGTGGATTTAAACTGTATTACTGAATTCTATGCACGGTTAATGGTGGTGAGAGCGAATAATTCTTATTCACATGGCATACATTTAGTAAAATATATAAAATGAAGCTATTCTTTTTCTCTGAAGACCGTACAGAGTCCCCTGAAGGCCCCTTTTTGGCCCCTGAACCCCTGTTTGTCAACCGCAAAGCTGCAAACTGATCTTTCCCCACACATTCACACCCACATGTTGTCTGTACAACAACGTATCTGGATAAACAGAGAGCCACAAACACTGAAAGGTGAGCAGAGACGTTAATACTTCTGGACAGGCTGCAGCGTTTCTGCCTGAACTGAGCAGTAGCAGCCATTGCAAACAGTCACACACATCGACATACAGTACACAAATGCACACGCACGTACATGTCAACATGCATTGCCAGCGACAGCTCTGGCAGCAACTTCTGCTGCATGAGTCAACAGCCCAGTTGTGCCTGGAGGCAGGTTCAGGGGAGAGAGTGAGAGTTACATTCCTCTTTAAAACTCTCTTGTCTCCTCGACCCATTTGAAGCTGTAAACCAAGGTCAGCATACATGCAGCATGAGAGCCAAAGGAGGATAAGAGCAGAAGACACTAAGCTGCTAAAAGGCACAGAGACTGTGAGAGGCAACACAACAGGTGAGAGGTGATTTTACAATACACATCTTTAAAGGTCTATCTATATATATATCTGTTATTTCATATATCATTCATAGCTTGATTTATAGAACATTTTATTCAGAAAAACATGGCGAAAATCGATTTTCTTTTTTAAATGGCTGACGACAGTATTTTCTGATTTATGGAGTGATAAATATAGTGATAAGAGATTTTGATATTTTCAAACCTGGCTTTATCCAAGGTTATTTAAATATAAAACTTCAGAAAACGTGCAATTGAAACGATAATTATCTTAAACTAAGTAATCAGCTGGGGATGTTTCATAGTGATGTATATCACCTCACCATCATTCACCTCCCCTTAGTATAACTTAACATAATTTCAATGTATCAACACCGAATGCATTCTTTTTTTTGACTTGCTCGACCTTTCTGTTGCTGGCTTGTTCACTGATGAGGTTGTCTTTTTGGTGAATAATAAAAAAAAAGTCGTCATGTACAAGTGCAGCATGTACTGGGCTCTGATTAAGATGGATTGTCCTGTTAAAGCCGGTAGAACATGCAGGAAGAGGGCTTCAGCTGTCCAGCACCGGTCCCCTCCCTCTGCAGCTAATGGCTTCATTTTTCACTGAGGAGCCAGAAAAGCTCAACTGAGGCAGTTCATCACTGTCACACAACGTGTGAGACAGGATGACACTGAGGCTGGTTGGACAAACCTCCATAACTAAAGTCGCATCTTATCCAAGCTTATTTCATCTAATCACTGGATGTGTAGAGTACGAGCAGCGTGCGCCATGCATTCAGGCGGTTCTGGAAGTCCTTTTGGTGAATGAGGATGTGTGCGCTGGTAAACGAGCCGTGGATCTGAGCGTAGCGACACGGCCCTCGGCTGACAGAACAGGTGGCACAACAGCAGGCGGCATCATCGCTGAATCCATTATACAGTAAATCAGCACTTGATATTCCATGCCAGCAATCTCTCATCTGCACACGCCAGTCACAGAACAACTCTGTAGAATAATCTCGCTCCATAGCCCTGAATGGACATTCACGTAGACATAAAGACATCAATTAATAGGACCTTGTTTTCTCCTAATTGAAATGTCAGAGCAGAGACAATGGGCTGCTCTTCCTGCCTCCTGTCTTCCAGTTTGTTTTAGGGATGCACTGATTCATCGACCGATATTGGCTTTGTTGGCTGCCATTGGCTCATCGACAGATAAGTTGACATTCACGCAGTCTATTGTTTACTGTGTTGCATCAGTGGCGAGCATATGCTGCTACTGCAGCTGCTGATTCAGGTGGAAGATGCCGCTGGCTGGACACGACTCTGGCATGACGTAAGAGGGCAATGTGTAAGTTGTTTACGGATAAAAGTGAAAGAAAATGTCAGCCATGTCTAGGAGAAAGATCAGGGAAATGTATTCCGTATGAAAACACAAGAGGTGAAGAATACTTTCTAATCACTTTTACGTTTACATTTCATTTATGTTTCACAAAAAATATTGTTTTTTGGGCCAAGTACTGAAAGATTTTTCTGATCGAGTAGGTAGTTGTATTGCAGCTAAACAGGCTTCATGCGTAGTGTAATGCAATGCTGAATGACTTTTAAACACTTAGTTCTGTTTTTTAATGAAGATTTCCTTTTTTTCCAACAACAACAATAACTAAAACATCACGTCATGTCTTGGCCTGCTGGGTCGCTCCTGGTAACAAACCGCACAATTTTCCCCGCATGCACCCGAGCGAACATGAGAAGCTGTTAGGAGCGTAAATAAAGTGGAGATATCATCTGAAAATCTGCAGGAAAGAACCCTCCCATCCCAAATGAAATTCTCCACAAACGCCAGATGTGGGAGTTTAAAAGCTGCGGGGCCAAGCGCCAGTCTGTGTTAAACCATGCTGTAAATATCCCGCCATCTCATTATACTAATGCATCATTCCACAGTCATTCCTTTTGTTCCCAAGAGGGGGGACGCGAGAAATGTGTTCTCTTTCAAGTTAAGACAACTAAATCATTTAATTATGTAATGAAAAAAAATTAAAATCAGAGCAGAAAGGGAGACTTGTCAGTGAGCTGATAAGGCAGCAGAGCGCACAATTAATTTGTGTTGGAGTCGTCTGCAGGGACTGAAGGTTATCTGCAGCTACTGTATTAATGCCAGCAACCTTTTCTGCTATTATTGCCAGGGCGTATACGACTGTCACAACCTAACAAACACAGCTTGTAATTAGTCATTACGCTAAGTGAGGTTTGTTAAGTGTCACGTTTCACTTAATTCAAATCACAAAGAGATAGTGTGCACTTGAACATTCAATATTGTATTTCAGAGCAATGACACGGATTGCTTAGAAATAAAAGAGCCATTAGCTCATGCCTTCTCGCCGGCGAGTGGAAGGAGACGGTTTCTGTTGTCTCTTCTTAACCTTTGCCCGCGCTTTCCCGCGCCGTCTGCTCGATGGGATGCTGCTGGCGCGGAGGCCTCCGCTGTGTCGGCACTGCGGCCCGTCTTCTGCTGACAGCAAGCCTTATACAACCACAACAGGGCGGAAAATAATCACGGCGAGTGTGAGGTGCCGGTCCTCGCTAAATGTTGAAGGCTTGCTGTAATTTACGTACAAGCATCATGATCTCTTAATGACAGTGTCGCTGGTAGCCCACGCAGTGCTGACTCATCTGATATACAGACGATGGATGGTGCACTTAAAGCTCAATTAATAAGGATAACATTCACCGCGGCCACCCAGTGAAAAAATCTCAGTCTCATTAGGCTAATGAGACATTAGAGGGGGGATTGCCTGGACTTGAGCCACACTGTGATTATAGTGAATAAAAATTTTTCCATAGAGTATTTTATCTGAATATATCATTAACAAAAAGTAAATGGCGTCGTTTGTACTATACTCTGTAGCCCCTGTGAGCGGCACTCTATTAGGATGTTTCATGGATAGATTAACTTCCTACATAATTAGAAGCACATTTACACAAGGAATTGACCTCAGGAGCTTCTATTTGGGAGAAATTAAAGCAGATCAATGTTTTTCTCTTTGTGATTACATGATAAAGCCTAGCATTAAAATCTATCGCTGCAATACATTTTACTGATGAGAAAAAACGATTTGACATCTTTGCTATGAAAATATCTATAGCTATGACAAAGTGAAATGTACTATACAATTATTGGATGGTTTGTGATCAGATTTGGCACAGATATCCATGGTGCCTGGAGGATGAATCCTAGTGACTGACTTTTCCTCCAGCCCCAATGACTTGTGTGGTTCGTCCACCTGCATTTTCAATATAAAACCCCACAGCGAAAACAGCAGAAATTCAAAAAGAAAAAAAAAACTGTTGAAATATCGAAAACGTTTTTTACGCTTTGCTGAGGACGAAAAGCTGCTGTATTGACTTTTTTTATTATTTTTTTTAAAGCAACAAAGTGCAACAAAAAACTTAGTAAATACATACACCTTCCACTGAAGCAAAGAAAAATGGCGCAAGTCCAAAACATCAGATATGTGTGGACTGATCAGGAGACTGTCACCGTCCTCGAATTACTACAGGAAACAAACAATATTCCCGTCAGGTTTTCTACAGGGGTTTCCATCACTAGAAGTTTGACTGGTGCTCTTGTAATTATGTCACATTGTTGTGCCCTCTTCCTCCGTCATGGTTTAATGCCACCAACTGTTCACCTGTATGCAGTCAACTTTTAATATTCGCACAACAGTAGTAGATGGGTTTAATTTTGCTGATTTTCTGGAAAGTTGGGACACAAATTTAACTCCAAGCACCCCTGGTTATAGTGAAAATATAAAAGGTAAGGGTGAGGCATGAAATGTAGCATTTCCTGTCTCTAAACCGAGATGAAGCATCAACACATCAGTACTTATAAATATTATTACAATCATTGTATCGATGTGCGAAGACTTTAGCGGTTCGGTAGTATTAATTCTTTATCTGAGCTGGTAGAAAATGTGCATCTCGTTCTACAGCAAGTCTTCTGTATTTGAATATATAAATCAGGTTTTTACATGCTAAACCACACAGCAGGACACTTTCCGTACAGAACATATGTATGGCCATCTGTACATTTAGACCTGCTAATGTAAATACTGCAGATACAGCCATACAGCGAGTATTACTAGACGAGAGTCAACATATTGTGTACGTTTTCGCTCCGCAATGAATCTTTGCAGTTATAATTGTAGGTTGTGGTTGACTGTAGTCTGCACTGTACTGTAAGCAGGGCAATTAGATTATTTTCAGCAAAGACTGATTTGTATAAATCATCCAAAGCCGACATAAAATCAATACTGGAGGTAGAATGTCTCTGCTGTATAACCATTGCAACAATCCAATTTCATGACAGGAATAATTGGTGTTCCATCTTATCATATCTTCTGCCTCATATGTTGATGCCTAATTAAAATCTTTTGATAGGGTTAATGGAGCCGACTTTGAAATAAGAGTGGAAAAACAGAGAGGCAACGGCATGCTATGTTTTCTTTTCTTAGAAAATCTTTGGCTTGTTTAAGTGGATTGCAAGCGGCTGCACTCGAGAGGAAAAAGCAGAGAGGTGGGACCGGTCTCCTCGTAGCCACTCTCCTCGCTAAAAGCCGACTCTCTCTCCCCCTCTAACCCTGCGCCCCTCTCTCATAGCAAGCCAGGGCACTCTGTGTTGTGCACAAAGGCTCCAGTGATTGGTTCTCACTCAGAGGTGGCTGCACCTCGACCATGATTGCAGGGTGGCGGTAACAGGGGGCCTGACCCACAGAGAGACTGTCAGAGAGAAGCTGAAAAAAACATCCTGGGTGGCAAAAAATAAATAAATCAGAGTCAAGGCAGGTGTTCTGGATACATTTGTGTGCACATCGCTAAAGTTCCCCCTCTCCCTCCGTTTCATATCTCCTGCTTTCCACAACACCTTTCCTCCAAAACAATCTGCCTCTTGGCTGGAAGCTGGTGTTTTGTTTTTAGCACTTTGGCACCCAGAGGATGCGTTAAGCTTTCCCAAGGTCAGCCGTCTTCATTCCAGGCACGTTGGATTGCTGTTGGGTGCCCGGAAACAAGCAGCCTCAACTCTTCTTTTTTTTCCCCCTTTTATTTGTATTTTTTCCTTAATCGTAGTTGGGTGGAAGGTGCATACGGAACGAGCAGAGGAGGTCTGAGGAATCTTAATAGAGAAGGAGGAAGGACTATTGGTACACAGTGGCCTTGTTTGAAGTGTAAATGGGGGATCAAGAGTTTTGATGCATGTAATTATTTATTCACTGCTGTTTACCAAAGCTCTGCCACTTGTGTAATTTAGCACGTCACAAAGAGACCACACTAAATAGACTTCAGTTGAGCACATTTTGACACAGCAGCTGACTAAATCTGACTTTAAAAAAGAGACATGGTGTTAGAATGTGTACAGGTAGTTTCTGTAAAGTGCTTCACTTACTTTTCTGATGGTGCTTGGGGAGCTGCAGCACAGAGAGAAATAGGTAGTTGTAGTTGAGAGAGATTTCTACTCTGTCAGCGAGAAAGAGAGCGCGCAAGCGGGAGGAGGACGGCTGCTGGTTGATGCTGCTGTGCTAAATACTTCTCTCAGACGCAGAGCTCTGCTAAAACTACACTTTCATGTGTAGAGCTACCAGTAAGAGCCACTTTATGCATCCTTTTAGGGCTGCAACAATCAGTCGATCGGCAGAAAAATAATAGCAAACTATTTTGAAAGTCTATAAATCGTTATAGTACTTTTTCATGCAAAAGTGGCAGAAAATGCAGTTTTCAGCCTCTCACATATGGAGATATCCTGCTATTTTATATCATATTAAGGTGAATATCTTTGACACTTAAAGACATCACCTGGACATTGAGAAAGTGGGATGGACATTTTTTTTTTTTTTTTTTTTTTTTTTTTTACTATTTTCTGACATTTTCTGACAAACAATTAATATATTATTCAAGAAAATATTTGTCAGATCAATTGATCAGGAGAATAATCGTTCGATAGCTCACACAGGATGATAACAAGTGTATCTCCACATACTAATGAGTGGTGTGAGAGGAATGCAGAGCGAGGCGAGAATGCGGCTGAAGAATTGTGGCCTTTGGTGGAGAAACATCCTTGGCAACCCCAGAGACGGAGTGTGACAGAAATAACCCGCCCCTGTCCCATTTTCCACACAGACAGAATACTGCAAGTCACCTCAGAGGGAGACAGAGACGCTGTCTATAAGGTGACATCTAGGCTCATCCTGGCACACAGTTAAGCTGTGGCTTGACAAGCTGAAGGAATGACGCTAGTTTGCCCTGCTTTGCTCCTAAAGGATCTATCCTCGACTCTTCAGCAGGTTTACATCTGCTCCTGCTGGCTCGTGGCACAACTACATTCAGAATTGCTCAAACTCATTAACTCCACTGTGTTGCCATGTGTAGAGTCTCGGGGGAGGAATGATTAGCATAGGGCTGCTTCTGATGAGATTAGCGGGGTCACTGGCAGGGGAGCGATGGGCTCAGGTCTGTGTGCCTGCCTGAGTCAGTCCCTGCCTGTCAGCACTCTACACATCCTCCTGTGTGCAGACCGAGAGGGATTCTTAAGAAGGGCAAAAAAAAAAGATCAAACTGATCATGTTGGATCATTGATCTTCTTGAATTGTCTCTCTCTGATACATTGTGCATGATGGAAGCATGATCTTAGGAGGTCAGTGACATTATTTTAATAAAAAGTAACCTTGGAAAAATGTTTTCCAAGGTCATTTTGCAGACTTTGAACACCACACAAAGTAAAAAGTGCCAGATTTATTCCAGAAAATGTCGCATTTTTATGGAAATTATGTGTGGAAAAAGTAAAAAATGTGTAGAAGAAAAAATCCCAAAAGCCAATAAAATAGAGATGTTTAGCTTATAAAGATAACTGCCCACCAAACTGTTGAAGTAATGGAGCAGTACTGGGACTCACTAACTAACTGTAATGTTATCATTTCAAATTGTAATCCCTTGCACTACTTGTTTGTGAAAAAAGTAATCACATTACTGTAAGGTGTTTCTGTGTGATACTGCCCAACACTACCAATAACAACCATAAAGCAGTGCATCAATAGATTGAGAGAGTCACACCTGCCCATCAAAATGTGTTTAATCTACAAAATCCCTCCATCAAATGTTCTAATTTTCTTTATATAGCCCAATAGCACAAATGACAAATTCTCCTCAGGGGGCTTTACAAGCTGTATGGCATATGACACCTTCTGTCCTTGGAACCTGTGTGATTTCTCTATAGCGTTTTAGCCTTCTTTAAATCTGCCACACAGCCACTACAATAACAGAATTATGATCCCGTACACTTTACATCAAAGTGAGCAGATCTCATTAGATATAGCTTAAACAAGTCACAAAAGAAACAGGTCATGCTTTTCTTTGAGGTATCATTTCAATAGTCCATGTTAAGTGTATTAATGGATTCAGCCTCCATCACGTGTCCTTGCTTGCTCAGCAGATCTATCTTAAGTTGCATTTCAGGTTTCATCAACTGCGTTAGCCTTTGTTCCACTACTATAAGCTCCGATGGTTTTTTAGCCAACAAAGCAGTTTTTTCTGATACCGGCACAGTGTGCTTCTGAGACTGAACAATCTAGCTGCAACAAAATACTGTAGATGTTTAAAAACCTCCTTCCTAACTCAGTTTGGAGTCTGATTGCATTTTGAGACTGAGGCAATAAATTGCCCTCTCGCTCTCTCTGAAGTGCAAATGAATCCCAGAGGGATAAAATGATGTTCGCAAAACTCACATTTCTGCATGTGACTCATCTTATTTAGAGGGCAGCTGAAATTGAACAGTGGAATTTAAGCAAAAAAGAAAAGAAATCACCTTTTTTTTTTTTTCAAGGAGAGCGATAAGAGCAATTTCCTCAACTGTGCCGTCTTTCCCTCCCCGTCTCTGTCTGATGTTGGGAATGCCAAAGGGCCATCTGGAGATTAGCCTGGCCCTGCACTCTCCATCCAAACCCACCGTCCATTACAGAACGTATCAAACGTCCAGCAGATTAGCTCATCACAAGCTGTGGCTGATGTGTTCCCACACATTCAAATGACCTCCCAACATCATTATCTGAATTTCACAGTTTATTTTCCTCTTTCTAAACTATTATTTTTCAAATGGTTGAACTCATAACTTTTATAAATTATTCATTCATAAATATTTCCATGAAATGATCACTTACTTTTATGGATATTTCTGTATCTCAAGACACAATTTCGATTGTTGGGAGTCAAGATTCAGTACATAGGGGTGCTAATTTCAGGGGTAGTATAAACTGATGGACAATCTTGTAAACACACAAAGGCAGACCTAAGACAAAAGGTAACATTTAGTCATGCTAAACTTTTTACTAAAAAGGCTTTTAGTATTTTTCAATTCTCAGTCACTTTAACAATAACAAGTTCAAGTTATACAAAAAGAAATCCTGGTACATTAATAAAAGTGCTCGGCTTAGGCTAGCTGCCTTTTTATTTCTCAGAAAAATAATGCTTGGCACAACTTAGTGTGTAGCATCACTGTCCATCAGAAGCAATATCCAGGTTTTTTTTTGTCGGGAAAAATAATCAATTTCTGGAAGATGTGAATCGATTCAAAATCTAAAAAGATAAGAATCTTGATTCATACATGAATCAATCCCCCCCCCCCCCCCCCCCAACCCCCATCCCAATTCAGTTCCTAATAATGAAAACTAAAACTAAAAACTCACCGCAACTTCTCACTCAGACAAAACATCAATGTTTTTAATATGGGTTCTCAAAGTGGCAAGGATGCTGGAGTACCCGTAACTTACAGCATCTATTGCAGTCAACTTCAAAGAAAACCTCATTTACAAAGTCAGTAGAGCCAGAGTGCTCTGGGTACAGGGCGGCTTAAAGTGTCAGAGGTTCCTCCTCAAAGGTTCACCGAGGAGTGATCAGGGTTACAGTACAAGCAGAGAAGTTTACAGCCCAGAGGAATTACACTTAGGGCGCAGGAAACGCAAACGCACTTTCATCACAGGGGGCCTTTGTAAACCCAATTCCATCGGTTATTTAAAACCACGGTTAGAAATTCTCAGAATATTCCAATCATGTTTCCGTATGCTTCGAAGACAAGACAAGGTCTTTCTATGGATGAAATCTTTCTCTTATCCACCTGCCTGCTGTGTTGGGTGATGCAGTCAGTCTAAGAGAGAGTTGGCTGAATAGAGTCAGTGCCTACAGCAATCTGAAGGCAATCTCCAGACCGCAGCAGTACAGGAATGAGGCGGTCTTCTTTTCCACTCGCCTTCGCTGCTGCTCTCTAATTGACACAGCACTCTGGAGTGCAGAGCGATCAGTTTCCTGATACAAAGTGATGGCTGTCAGTTAGCAGCAGACGTTCATTCCCTGACTGCAATCAGCCCTGGACTGCAGGGACATCCTTTCTTAGACTTCTGCACAAAAAGCACCTTTACCTCTGCTAAGTGCAGCACCCGCTTTCATCCCACATAAGAACCACCTTCTACCAATCATCGCAAAACAACAACAACGTCTCTCAAACTTTCAGACTAAGCCCCTTTTCATTTCCCACAGGAATAAAACTTGTCAGGGGTGTGTATTGTTTTACTCGGTGCAGCCAAAGGGCTGATTCTAAATACAGGTTTGCTGCCTACACCTTTCCAGCACGGTAATCACCGGCAGCCGGCAGCCCTCGACTGCTGTAACACAGCTTTATGCGTTACAAAAACCCATGCAGGCTGATGAGTCATGAGCCCAAACCTCTGGTTAATTACACTGGGGACTCAGGCGCTCTGTCACTTAGCTCCAGGCGAACGGACCAAATTATTGTGGTATGTATTCCCTACCAGCGAACACCTCCTTTGTTTTGTTTTAGCTCAAACGCTTCTAACTGTTTATTGAAAATTGAAAGAAAACGATTCGTGACAATTCTCATTTATTAGGGCATAATTACAGTGATCAGCATAAGCACCTGATCATCAGGTCACTTCTTGTTTTGTTCAGTAGAATTATATAGTTATGATAATGATTCTGGTCACAGTTTTATCCATCTTAAGAGTTTAATTTGGTACATATGATTAACCATCTGGCATGAATGGTTTAAGATACTGTACTACATTGTAGCTAATTAAGTAAAGAATAATATATGATGTTCCAACACACAGTCACACCGACAGAAGAGAGGCAATGACAGAAGGGAAGGGACGAGGCCAACAGACACGGAGTACTGTTTATTGGTTTTGCTTCTCTTTCGCTTTAAATTGTGCTTCTTCATCTAAAATGATAACAGCTGGGATGTAAAAGGACACTCACAGCTGGTTTATTGACTCTCAAAGCCATTTTATGTTGTATCATGTATATCTAGATTCACTACATTGCACCACATTTATAGCAGCTTCTTACACTGCTTCCCAATGTACAGCGTATCACTGAGAAAGTAACATACTATGTAGGGAAACAGAGCCTTTTAAAACAGTGGTGAATGTGAGCAGTACTTATACCTGATTTAATGACATAGTAAATGTTCAAGCAGCAGCCAGAGCATTTCACCTTCCTGTGATACAGTATGAAGGCTTCTGTTTCCTTCACTTACAATGCTACTAACATCTCACTCAGTTTCAAGGTGCCTGTTCAATACACAGGAAAAGCAACCGTGTGCAGCTCAACTGTGGTCTTAACATTTTAACAACACAATTATTCAAATATGACTTTAAACCTAACCTGCTAATTGTTCTCCTGAGTATCAGAATGCAGAGTTATCGGTCTTAGAAAACTAGGACTAAAGATGTGCAGCCATGCGAGCTGCTGTGTGTGGCTAAATGCTAACAGCAGCATGCTGACAGACGTTTAGCCTTTTTAGTAAATTTTTTCCCCTGCAGCATATAAATAAGAAAGAATGCACCTAAAGCTCTCACCCTATTCCCAATGACAGCCATTATGAAACAAAGTAGTCAGCCAGGAATCGAAGAAAAAGTCCGATTTGATTATCCAGCACAGAGCGAAATATCAATCAATTATCCAGGGAGAAGATACAAAGATTTAAATGTAGCTACAACTTGTTACCACTTGGTATAATCTTGCCAGAAAACGATACAAACAGTTACCAACCTAGCTACCTACCTTTTAGTGAAATATTGAGTTAGCTGTCATTTTAGCATTTGCTAATTAACACTTAACACACAGCACATGAGGCTGATGTAAATGGCATTACTTTGGAAAGTATTTGGTCACAAACCAAAGAATTGGACCAAAGTTGTTAATCCTGAGGGGAGCTTGCACTAAATTCCAGTGCAATCTATCCTCTAACTGTCACGGCTGGCTATGCCGGGCAACGGGAATAGGACCCAAACGCAGACTGAGGAGGCAGCAAGATGACTTCACTGATTTATTGATGAAATATCTTACAGCCAGGTCAAAGGTCAAACACAAAAGCTCAACGCAGAAAACTAATGAAGCAACTAGGACGAACTGACGGGAACAAAGGATCTGGGCCGGTATATAGACAAGATGACTGATGAGGTAATGAGATGCAGATAAGGAGTTGGGCGGGGAAGGCAGAGCAGCAGAGCAGACGAGGGAAGTGGGAAGGTGTAGATGGGTGGGGCAGTCAGGTGATGGGGAAAGCATGGAAAGTCTGAGGGCGTCTGCTGGATCATGGATGGAGAAAAAGAAATGGGCCAAAGTGGTCGACCATACAACTGACCGAGCAGCTGACCGAGCAGCTGACCGACCGACATCCAGCTCTTTTCTTTTTTTAACCGCTTCCCGGCTACCCTCTATCTAATGTCACAACACTATGAATTATGGGTCCTTCCCACAGGTAAAGTCTGCAGAAATGCATAAAGGTTTGAAAATGTCTGTGAGAGAGCCCTCATGCACTTGACTTTTTTGGCTTTATTTATAAGTAATTACTTTAGAATTAACCCTCAGCTTTCATCTGTGCCTCAGATTTATGCCCAATCTCAATGCCCACACTTCACGGACCAGGTTTTAAATGACAGCAGACACATCCACAGCTCCATCTCCTTGCATTCTAATAAGACTGTAATACTTGCCACTGCTGCTGCAGTATAACACATGACTCCAAATGGAGCATAGCCAACAATGCATCGGTCTTTATTAAATCTGGCACGTTGACTGAGATGCCACATTCTTATTTATAGTTACAGCCTTGTGTGCCATGTCCATATGTACCGCTATCGCCTGCACCAACTAATTAGATGACTGTTGGCCCTCTAACATGGTAACACGCTTTATTAATATGCAGCAAACCTGTCTGTGTGTTCTAATGTATTGTTGGATCTGAAACAAGGACACAAGGATCGGCAGAAAGGAATATTCATCATAATAGATACACAAATATCCAGCAATTGTGTTTTTCCAGGCTGATGTGCTCATCGCTCACATCAGCCCTCCTATAGAGTGCTGCAGGGATGACTTATTTTTATAGGCCAACCCGCCAGTTAGTGTCACCCTGGGTCCCTCGGCAAAAAGCCAATGGGATTCTTCCATTGATGTAATGTCCTGGACAACCTAGAGGCTCATGTAGACACTTGTTAGCAACTGGCTTTTTTAAGACATGTGAAAGCTTCAAAACTCACGAGTGGGGTATTTATCGACATATTTGTTGTCGTAGAAAAAGACGGGAAAATCTCTTAAGCTTAACCAGAGACCTTATTTAAGATATATTTCAGACATAGGCAACAATGCTAACTTCTAGGTTTTAGGACTCATTCCTGCACCACTAATGGGCCCTGTATATAATATATATTAAATACAGAGATGGCGCTGTCCTCAGTCATAGGGTTTATAATGAACAAATATGAGCCTTTGTGAGAATAATCAATATGTAAACTGTTACAATGTGCCTTATTGTTCCTTATTTAGATGCAATATGTGATATGTAAGATGTTATTGAATTAAGTAACTACTAGTGGCCAATCTACTATGAAATAAGAAGCAATATCTGTAAACTGTAGCGGAAGAGTACACCACCTAAAAGGGTGACAGAAGATCTGATTGGAGCAGAGAAGCGCTGAGAGGCGTGGACACGCCTAAGTGCCAACAAGGGGCCAATAGGACCTGGCCCCAGCCAACCAATGGGAGAAGACTATACCTGAAAGGCGGCGGGTATAAAATATGTTGTAAACTAGAGATCGTGGCCGTTCTGTGGATCTGTGAGACAGAGGAACTACTTAAATGTGGTCTGTGGACAGTGACATGGTCCTCAGCTGAGTACTTTTATAATGGTACCATATCATCATCGAATAAATACAGTTAATATGAAGAGAAGTTTTCTGAAACTGATTTCTATGCGTCTCTATTTCTAAATAAAAGAACACGACACCTTCCATTATGAACAGCTCTGGTTCAAAATAGTGGGAGGCAAAAGCAAGACAAATCGGTGGTGAATTTTAGGTCAGACAAGGGCAACCACACTCCATTTATCAACGGACAGTCTGTGAAGGTGTTGAAGAAGTGCTTTACTTGCTCCCACTATTGTCAACAGTTTAGTAGAGGAACGAAGATATATCTCCATTCTTGTCAAAAAGAAAAAAAAAAAGACAATTAAACAATCAGGAAGAATTGAATACAGCACTGACTTGATTTAACAGAGGAGTAATTAAAGGCGTAGGCGAAATCTGATGACATTTATAATTACACTATTATAATATATAATAATAAGCAGAATTACGCTTTGTGTGTCCTGCTAGCTATTTATTTCTATGTCTAGCTATTTTCTACGAGGTGTTTTTTCTAATGCCTTTAAATTAAACTGGCACTGGTTGCCATGGTAATAAAAGGAGTGTTAAGCTGCAGCACAACTGCAGATTCTCTTTTCAAACATTTTGAGCTACTCAGGTTGGCCTTTGGATGAAGCTTTAAAAATATTCCCTCAATGCCAAAAAGATATAGTTACAGGAAGAAACGCACCGAGGGAGCTGAAAAATAAAGCATCTACGGTAAGTAAGTGGAAGAGAAGGGAATGTTTGTTGTTTTCACTTTCAAGCAACAGTAGTGTAACAACTTTTTCTCTGATCGCAACGATGTATCTATCGAGCTTAAATCAACTTCCACATCAGATTCTACGAAGATGGGTTTAATCGTGCAATCTGGTAATTATTGAAATGGCATTCATTTCATCGCAGGCACACAGACCCGCCGATGGCCGCTGCCGCCCTGCTCAGTGGGTGAATCAGACTTCATGAGAGGCATGAGCTGCTGGCTTGTCCTCTGAGTCATGGCATTCACAGCTGTCAGCCAAGGGCTCTTGAGCCATGAGCCTGCACACAAATCAGACGCAGTTTTCTCTCCACCCAACTTTCATGAAAAGACAGCTGAACACAAAAAAGGGAGGAAGAGGAGATAAAAGTGGGTTTTAAGAAGGTTAGGGACATGTTGGCTGGGGATCAGTAGGCCTACTGGCTATAGATACAGCAGGCTGCTCCAGATAAAGAACAGAGAAGATAACGGGTGAAGAATGGTGTGTGCTTAAGGAGACAAAGAGCACACAAGAGAGAGAAGAATGAAAAGAAAAGACGGGGGGGGGTTTCAAGAAGACGGAACAATTTAGCCGGAAAAGGAGAAAAAGAAAACGCCAGATTGCGTGAGAAAAGTGAATGAAAAAGGGAGAGTAAGAACATTCTTTTTCAATGAAACACCTTCTGAGAACAAGATTCATTGCTGTATTGTAGGAATTGTATTGACAGGAGTAGTCCACACAATGACTGTCAGAGCTAAAGCCAACATGTGGAGTGCAAGTGGCGCTGCCTCGATAGCTAGTTAATTAGAGAACAGTGAGACGGGGGCAGTAACACTCATGACGATGCTCAGCGAGCCGAGCTCAGGCTGCAACAACACCCTGACATCTGGAACGTCAATAAGCTCCTGCAGAGGGTAGGACTGATGATGTATCTAATCAGCTGAACTTGCATTTCCACTAAATTAGTGTTTTTAGCAGAAAAGCCTGAGAGAGTAGTGAGCTGAAGTACAGCAATGAGAATGAATTATAAGCTAATTACAATGACAGCTATATGATTCATTAGGCAGAGCTCCCTGATCAGCACGTTTACCTTCCTAAAGAACCACGTGTTTGCAACTTTTTTGCTCTTCAACTACAAATTATACACTTAACATTTCTGCAGCATTTCATTTTCGAATGCATTCAGTACGGTTTTAGATTGTAAGTGCATTTTCCTACCATTGCATGTGGCCTTTGGATTCTATTCATTTCAGTATGGTATGAAAACTCCCGACACAATACAGGAATTTTCACAAATATAAATGCAGACTTGATGTTCCCTGTAACGGATTACACTACTCCATCAGGGTTCAAGATATTGCTATTACATATTCATACTGTTTTTGAAACCAATCAATCAAGAATGAGAGAAAACCTACGTATATATTTTTTAAATCACAGAAGCATGTCTTGCAAAAATGCATTTCCTACATTTGTAGTGAATGGGCTGAAACTTGGTCATTTAAAGCCCCTGAAAACTTGTTTTGAAATCTCAAGTATCTGTTTACAACGAGTCTCCACGAATAAATAGGCAACAGTCAAAGTTAAAGTTAGAAAAAGAAAACATCCAGAGGTATTATTCATTCAGAATTTAACACTCATTTATCAGATTTGATTGACAGTAGAGTGGTAACAATCTAGTCCTTTAATACATTAGTGGATTGATTACCCATTTTGATAATTGATTAACTTGCTCAAAAGTATATTTTTAAGCAAGAATTGCCAACTATCTGATGATTCAAAGATCTGAAATGTGAGGATGTGCTGCTTTTCCTCGTCTTACATTTGAGTACATGTATTCTCTTTGGGTTTTAGCCGAACATGACATTTAATGGCATCACCTTGGATGGGAGTCTTTTCACTATTTTCAGATGTGTAATAGGCCAAAGAATTAATCAATTAATGTAATCAAGAAATCAAGAAAATAATTGGCAGACTAATCAATACTCCTGCAGAGGGACCATGTGTGCACACTTCCAGGCAAAGATACTCAGGTGGAGGACAACAACTACTGAACCGTAGGGCACGAAGGTGAAGATCTTCCTCACGCCTGAGGAAGATCTTGTAGATTAACACGTCGAAATAGAAAAAAGAGAAATGGACTATTTATTTGGAGCCTAACAGTGTGCAGACCTCCTGAGTGCCCAGCAGCTTAATCAATACTGACAAAAGGGTGCAGCCCGAACTGACAGAGACCAAACAATTCATCAACTTTCATCAGATTCTCATTTAAATGTTGCTAAATCCTTTTTTCAATCACCCTTTTCCAACAGAGCCCACTTGAAACCAGAAGAACACAGAGCAAAGGAAATAAAAACTGAACTCTCTAATGTGAAATAACAAAAACTAATCTAACTTTGACAATTGCCATCGATGTTCAGTTGCATGTATCCCCTCTGTGTTCGGTTGAAAGATACAGCAGGTGCTGTAAATACATGAGCCTTGACAAATCAATGGCAATGACAAATCCTAACTATTTCCCTTTTATTATTCACCCTCTTCACCGCAACCCACAATGAAATGACTATTTCATTTCTTAAAACGCAGAGGCGGCCTTTCCAGCGACAGCCCAGGTGAGTTACAATGACTGGCTTCCGCCTCAGCGTGTCTCCAAGGCAACCCTGACATTCCATTTCAAATTCATTTGGACAGTAGCTCTTTTCTAAATCGAGCACACAGCGGAGGCTTCATACCATCTTCAAGGGGGGAAAAAAAAAACAGGGCAAACTGTCAGTCCATTAAAAACTGTTCTTCACTGTGTGCCTCTTGAAATCATGCGGCGACTGATTGCATGTAGCTGGAACTACAATTTATTTGAAAGTGGTTGTTTGATGATGATTGTACAAAAAAAGAAAAAAAGAGAAAAAAAATGCTTGTCCAATTCCTGTGGTTGTTTTTCCTTTTTATTTTCCTCGGAGAAGTCCCCTCAGTGTGAATAAGTAGGACTGGCCTGTGCATTGGTCAGATGCTTGTAATAAACAGAGGTGTGTCCTGTCCATTGAAATTATCCGAAGATGGCCGGCTTGGCCTTGAAGCGTAAAGGTTTCTATTTCACGGCTGGCTGCTTGCGGATGTAATCATCTAAAGGAATAAACAAGGGTATTATTATTTGCATGCGTGCTCCAATTAGAGATGTCAGGTGGCGATATCTAGATTCAAGCCCTGTCGCTGGCCCACGCCGGCTCTGACGACAATAACAGACCCAGACACAGATATGAGAGAGAACAAGTGTCGCTGGGGAGGCTTTTCAGAGGTAGTACACTGTGTCGCCTGTCATACATTGCCCTTCTCACCAAGATAAGACTCACACAAATATACCCATCTCCTCCTACCTTCTGCTCCTTCAGCCCTCATACGTGCAGCGAGACAGGATTGAGCACTGCGCTTTCTTCCCTCTCTGCATTCATAGTCTGCACGTATTCAGTATTTCCACTCCGTAAGTGTGGAGATGGGGGACGGAGGGCGTCCACTGGGACTACACCACAGATTGCTGACAGATCAGGAATGCTGCACCACAGGAGAGTGATTAGGGAAGGTTTGTCATTTTTTCCCCCATATTGTTGTGCCTCAGTTGGAGTCGCCCCCCCCCCCCCCTCCCACCCACACTCCTACACTGCCGCCCACAAAAAACGAAAACTTAAAAATGGGCCCTGCTTGGGCTGAAAAAAAAAAAAAAATTCGAGACTAAAACATCCACTGAAGGCAGGCACAGACGCGGGCGAGATTAATCTGGCGCAGATATTGACTGGCTGAAAAGCAGAAGAGTGAGTGATAGAAAGTGTGGCGTGATTTGCTTGTAGCACATTTTATAATTGATACCAAAATATATATTTATAACTAATAACTCAAAATGATGTATTATAAACCCATGAATTGGTACAAAAGGTGAAGGAGAGTGATGGGGCTCAACTTCGACTACCAGAAACACTAAGTTGTATATTGAGTAACAAAATTTAATACCTCGGAGCACCACCCATCATAAAGAAAGATTGATAGTCGTAATTAATATAGAGTCATAATTTAAAGGCTGCTACGGAGTTCTGGCCCGGGGTGCAGGGACCTGATATTTCATCCACACACAAACAGCAGGATCAAGTTCTTTATAAAGGAAATGTTTGTTGAACTAATAACTACAAAACTAAACTATTAAAACAGAAAGGTAAATGATGAAAAAAGTGATGAATAAATGAGTTTGATGAACAATTAATAAAGGAAAGCGGAGCACGTGTGACCAGGTAGAATCAGTGACTGATATCTGTGTTATTGGTTTACCCATTAAACTGCATTTTAATTAATTAATGCACCGTTCAACAGCAGAGAGTTTAAGAAGCACCAAGGAAGATTATAAAGCAATTAAAAAATTATTTAAAATTTTAGGTAGATCTTTGTTTTGGTCTTTACCTAAATCAATGCTTATTTAATTCCTGATTTCCTCATTAGTTATAGTATCAAGCATCTAATCATTAAGCTAACATCAACCCCTCAAATAACACATGAGTGTATTGTTTCCCCTGCCGGTTCTGAAGGACAGATGAAGTTGCGTTGGCAGGAGTGGTAGCAGGTTCTGTTTGGACCTCGGCATTTTGGACGTCCCCGGTTCTTTGGAATTCGCCCATGTGGCTTGGATCGATCTTCTCCATGGCTGTCTCTCTCTCACCCCCCCGGCTGGGGTTCGTTGTGGCAGCCTTATCAGGCCTCATTCAATTCGGAGTGTCTTTTCTCAAAGTCTCTTTCTTTCAAGAGTTGCTGATGCCGGTCTTCAGCACCTTTGGGCGGTGGGGATCCAGGATAGCTATTGGCGGCCTCTAGGGCAACTTAGGGATGCAGCAGTTGTGGTGCCTGCCTCAGGCGAGGAGAAGCAGGCAGAAGAAGAGCGTCCGGAGAAGAGCGGCAGACCTGTGGCTTGCGTGTAGTCTTTATAAACTTCTGTCCAGGGGTCCACTGTCCCTGGTGTGACGAGCTGACCCCTCCCATTTATAAACATTTCAAACAATCTGTTTGATTATTTTGCCCTTTTCATAGGATTAGAGTTGATATTGCTTACTTCACATATTTCAATTCTTTCATATTTGAAGGTCTTAGGTGCAGAACGGTACCAAACACTTGACATGAACCACTGAATAAAACCTGATCAATTGAATTAAAAATGAATTAAACAAATCACACTACAAAATAGATGGCAACCTTTGTTCCAATGGACAGATGTGCATATGTATACTTTTATGCAAAGGAAAGGAGTGAAATAACATAAAATGAACGCAGGTCAGTGTGGATGAGCTTCAGGGGTCCTCGCATGTGGAGAAGAGGAGAAAGTAGGGGAGGAGAGTTGAAACCTTGACAAACCCAAATTTCCTATTTCCCATTTTTTGCATTCAACATCAGTTTCTCTGTTTCAAGTTGAGTATGCCTCTGTGTGTCTGGTCAGGAATGTGTGATGGTCATAAAAAAAGGGGTTTAGGGTCGTAAACTTGAGCAGCTTAATAGCTTAATATTGTTCCTTCAGTTTCTGCTGGTCGTTCCTGTTACAGAAACCAGAATATTCTGTAACAATGTATAGTTACAGTCACTAATATCGGCTCCAACAGAGTGAGAGAGAATGTCAAACAGGAGGGGCCGTGAAGGGGAGGCCGAGTGGCTGATAAATTGACGGAGGACTGAGACTATAGACAGGTCGCCCCCGTCACCTGTGATCCTCCGTGGACCCATGTGGTAAGGAAAAGAAGAGATCAGATCCAAGAGAGAAAAACAGGCCTCAATGAGAAGATGACAGAGGTGGAGACGAGGACACACTGACAGATATGATGATGACCATCTGTCATCAGCTCCTCACACACCTCGCTGCCCTGCGGAGGAGGCGGGCGGGTGCACAAGTGCATACACGAACACACCCTGCAGCTGGAAAGAGATGAAAAAAAAAAACAGATTTTAGCAGCTTCTCTCGATCTGTCAAGGTGAGATCGGTCACTCCTCCCTTTCCTCGCTGCGTTGCTTATACTCCTGTCCCTGCTTTTACATCTCAATCCGCCGTGCACCTGTATCGGCGTCCGTGCGTGAAGCGGCCGGCTCATGGCAAAAGGGAGATAACGTGAGACAAACCATAATGCCACAATGGACATCCCACGTCTCTCGGCCTCTGCTCAGATTTCACATCTCCCCGAGCCATCTGTCAGAAAGGACTACGTGCTAGTGGGCTATGAAGCGGCAGATATGGCAGCAGGCTCCACCGCACTGCCCTGAGAGATGATGCGCACATGCATTAATGAATGCAGTAACGCCTTTGATACCTCATGAGGACGGTATTTTTGGAGGTTTCCAAAGCAATGTTTCTGGGCTAATCGCTGTTTACATGCCGGGGGAAGGAGCTGATATTGAGTAAAATCTTCAAAAAAAAAAGCAGGGTCTTCTAATCTGCAGCCTGGGAGCAGGATTAAGGCACCTTTCAGAGGAGGCATTCTGCTATAATCCCCTGCCTCGGCACAAACAACAGCCTGTATATATTCATACACAGATTGGGAAGTGAAGAAGTTGTGGATCCCTTCAGTGCATGAACTGAGGTGGTCTGTAAGGAAAAGACAGTGAAAGTGGATATCTATGAATGAGCTAACTTTTACTCCAAGGAAGTGATTTGAATAACATTAAGACCACGTTTTTCTGTTGTTTCTGATGTTAAATTAAATGGAGTGGGGTTGAAAAATTGGCTTTTTCAGGAAAATCCCAAATCATTTTTAATCACTCAATCCGGGCCTAATGATGCTCATTTCATCACTTTTCCCATCTCAGAGGTGTTAGCTGTTAACACCAAAAAGAAGTGCATTCATGTTATTACAGTGGATTTAAATGTTTCCAGATTTCCTCTCAGAGAATGACGGCTGTGATTGGAGGTCACCTTCATCTAAGCTTGCAAAGACGTTTCAACCGAACAACAAAAGTCCCGACCGCACACATGCACATGGAACACTTTTAACAACAATATTCATTAACACAGAGAATAAAAATGCATACGATAATGACCAAAGGTGATCTTCAGTATTTCGTTTTCACAAAGCAATGGATTCATGGCAGGTTAAAGGTGGTTGTAGAGCATCAGTGATGGAGCATAGCTCAAGAGCGAGGAGTCCCTGGCCGATCTGCAGTAAAACTATCTATCTTCGCTGCCTGCTCTCCTTTACCATCCTTGTCTGCCAGTCTATAGCTAGAGACAGGCTGCAGAGGCCAGCCGCCTCTCTGGGGAGCCGAGGACAGCAGCAGATCCAGCTTGTCAGCACTATACACCGGGGTCTAGAGGAGCCAGCAGACTGAGAGTTGGCTTGAGATGGGATGGGTGGGGTGGGGGATGGGGGGGGGGCACTCTGAAAGCACTCATAAAGGTCAGGTGAGCTGGCTGCTGCTCTTCCACTGGGCTACCACTTGGCGCCTCAAAGGTTAGACAGAGCCCTCGGCCGCACCGGAGGTGATGTGAGAATACAAGAAATGTCACCAACACCAATACATCTCCAGACAAAGTCAATACTGACACAGAAGCAGCAGCTGCACAGCATGCTACAGCCTTTGTTAGAAAGCCATCTCAGTCAATATGGCATGTAGAATGTCCCTACGCGTAGGCCAGGGTAGAGAAATATACCAGATAAGGGGTGCTCCTCTCTTGGTTTTATGCCAGTCATAAGCTTGGCCACCTCTTTGGCTCTGCTTTAACTAGAATGGCTCTGGTAGAGCGCAGACATCCACAAAAGGCCAATGGTGCATTCATGTGCTCCTCGGATGGACCCGTTTCCCAAGTTGGGTCTACAAAGAAGATGTGTTGTATTTTATTGCTCAGCGCGTTTAAACAACACGTTGACATCAGTTTGTTTTTCCGACTTGAGGGGGACGTTCACATGAATTTCCCAAGACTGGATCCTGTATTCCTGATGATTGCGACACCACAGGAATGCAGCACAAATGCCCTATCTCACAAAGTTAACGAAAGTAAAAAAATTACTTGTGTATCCGCCCAGTAATTCGGATCAGCAAGGTCCTTTCCTTGCCCATGATACACAGACAGACAGAGAGACAGACAGACAGAGAGACAGACGGACCCGAAAACATGACCTCCTTGGGTTATGTTGAACACTACAGAGGTAATGATGAACACTTGCAGTCTTCCAGGTGCTCTCAGTGGGCCGAGTCAGAGCCCTCACCTTTGCCTGACTCTGCTCCTCTGCCCTCCATTAACACAGTAAAGCTGACTGGATTGTAACATATTTAATAACATGGTACCAAAACATCGAAGTCTGTCAAAGTCAGACATTACAAGACAAAATGGCTAACAAGTTACTCTATCTCCCCCCTCAGTGTCACATCCCTTCTGTGGCTCCCCATATGGGGAGCAGCCATGATGGGCTTATTAATCCCCTGGGAGGCAGGGGACAGAGGATGAGTGTGTCCAGGCTTGCTGTAATATCCTCTGGCCAGGCACTGTGTCTATCTGTGCACCGCCTGCCCCCACTCTGTCCACCAATGCCATCTGTTTCCTGCCCAGCACTCTGGCTTATGTCCCTGCTGAGCATTGGTCTCTCCCACTGCATAATCTTCAGGTTAGAATATACATCAACAGATTTTCAGCAGAATGGAGACAATTGTCTAAGTCAATTACACCAGTGTGAAAAAGATTTCCGTTGTAAGACATCAGTTTGATTTCGCACTAGTGGAAAAAAAAAAAGAAAAAGAAAGATCGATTTTGTCAATTTTATGGATTTTTGGATTGAACAAATGCAAACTAGAACAATTCTAATATGATTAGTTTTCATTTCTGTTCATGCTCCTGTAAGCTGTCAGTAAGTTACTGTCCATATAGAAAATAGGCCCGATGCACACTGTACACCCAGGCAGCTGTTGGAATCCCAATCGTTCTCTCTCTCCCCACTGTAAGTCTCCTGGGGCTCCATTTCCAATCCAGCATCACAGGGGGTCTGCTCTTGTCATTTCGGCTTCCTAGCTGTGAAGCTGGCACACTGCGGATCCTCTCATCTCAACTCAGAACGTTCCCTCAGCACTCCCTCCCTCAGCACTCCCTCCCCAGCTGCCTCCTCTGCAATGAAGTACACATGACTGATTGTTCCTCAAGCCCATGTCACTTAAGTTTTGCATTTTTAGCTGCAAAGGTGACACGCCTTTTTTTTTAACGAGGCAGTAAATTGCCAGGATTCAAATGTAAACGTGTTTGCCAAATCCAAAAATGTGAAGATTTGTGCCTTACATCTGACGCGTGTTGCCTTTGCCTTATCCTTGTAGACTCAGGTGTAAAAAAAAATGTTTTTTTAAAACTTAAAAAGAAAAAATGTTTTGGGAGTAAATACGCTTGCTTACAGATAGATGAGCGGATCGATGGCACTCTCATTTCTTTAGCATAAGCTAAATATAAGGCTACAACCTAAAGCCGGTTTGCCTGGCTCTGTTGACTGGTAACAAACCTACCACCAACCAGCACCTCTAAAGCTCACTGATTTTATCTTGTTTGTTTAATCCGCACTAAAACCAAAAGAAACTACAGCTCGCCATTTTACAGGGGTCTATGTGCCAGACTTGGTTCTTGGCTGGGGTCAGTAACTTCCTGGAATCTCTACTGGTTGCATGGCAATGTCTCTCAGCCAACAAATAGTCTGGCATATACACCCACGTAAAACAGAGAATATTCATATTTACACCTTTTTTAAAACAAGAAAGCATGTTCATTAATGAGCGAGGTGCTCGTAGATTGTCACCGTTGGACCCAGGAGAACCAGGCTAGCTGTTTCCATCTTTGTGTTAAGACGAGCTAACCGACCATTAGCTCCAATTAGCCTATTCCTAAAACTGTCAGACTATTCGTTACTGACAGCAGCACTATGACTTCCAGGAGACTCGCCAGCCAATCATAGCCGTGGCTCAGTTTCCTCCATCTCAGTCAAGCCGCAGCATGAATTCAGTCAGATTCTAACACACTTACCCTGAAGGTAACCAGATCACAGATCCATTTCTGTCCTAACTCACTCACTCTAATCCTGTCCATCTCCCACATTTCCCACTTTCTGTTGGTAATCATATTTGTTGACACTGAATAAAAGGCTAACATCCTCACAAACCCTACCCTTTAAACTATATAGCCATCACTCATTTGCAGATGGGTTGAATATATATCACATGTACTTGGCCTCTAGTGAACTGTATGACCTTGCACGCTTTCTGATCATAATGTGAGCTATTGAAGAACCTATAGGATCCATGGATCCATCGACTTCTAGCTGCATGCCCCCAAGGACTCCGATTCTCTTGTTTCTCCCTAATGGAAAACGCATTGGGCATGAAATTTCCCCTGACAGCTGACTCCTTTAAACCCAGCAAAAGATCTGCTCTACACAGTGGGGTTAATCGATGAGGTTGGAGGATTGAGGATAGAATACAGATGAGAGTCAGATTCAGATGTGCAGACGAGGAAAGACACATCATCATCAACAGACAACTTTCTATCTGTCCCTGGAAGAAATCTAAAGATTCAACATTTTAGAAAATTTGAATCTTTTCATGCCTGCTTTTTGTCATATTGCAACTTATCCGTTTTAGAGCTACAGGTCTGCAAATGGATGTTTCCTCGTGTGACGGGCAAAAAATAAAAAACTGCCAGGGGTTGCCGAGGGGTTTGCCGGTGGCATTCGTTCGGCCCCTGCCTGGCACCCAGGGGCCACTTGCCTTCACTGAGAACGTAAAGGTCAGACACTTTTCATGCAGCACAGCTCTGGAGGAGGCCAGGGTCACTTGAAAAACACGGTACACTATTCACCACTACTTCACAGTACTTCACAGTAGAATGTAAAGCATACTGGGGTTGCATTTGTGGTTGAAGTGTATTCCTTTGACAAACATGCTGGATATCTGTTAGATTTAAGGAGGATTTAAGTTACAGTAAAGTGCTCTGTATGTTTCATGCTGGTCGAGCCGATTTCACGCTTGAATAGATCTTCAGCTGACACTCATTTACACCAAACCCTTTCTGCCGGTTCGATAGATTGTTGGTTCCATAAGAAACATGAAACCAAACGCCCGACACATGTCGCTGCAAACTTGAGCTGGCCTTAACTTAACCAATGAAGCGGTGAAGCGTCGCCGAAAAGCACATTCTTGTTGTCAGCCAGACCAGTGCCATTTACCAACATAACATCATCAACGAGCGCTTGACAAACGCTTCAACGGTGACCCGGTGACTCTGGAGCTGGCCACACTTGGCTGCTTTGTAGCTTTTCTCGCTCGTAGTGTAAACATAGCATAAAATAAACAATTATGTTTCTTGCTGTCCTTCCTTGTGAATCCTTGAACTCTTTTCTTCTAAGGAGATGAGACTGGCCACACGTTCTTCCTGCAACAAAACAATTATCCAGCAATAATAGTACTGCAGAGTATCACAGTAGTAGAAGGTGTACACTGCTGATGTAAGAAGGCTACAAAGCCTGTAATTTCCCATTGCTAAGAAAGCCAGTCTTCACAATAAAACCTGTTGAAAATGTAAGTCACAGAAAGCTCTTTTATGGCTACTTGGAGCCTCAGATATAGAAAGGTTGTCAGTGTGTCTCTTTTATCAGACTGGTTAATATAAGTGGGTGCCTTTGGTAAATAGCGGTGCTGTGTTGCCAGCGACAAATGCTCCGACTCCAACACAATAGCAATAGTAAAATGTCTCTCTTTATCTCCATCTTCTCGCTGATGCCCTTACCTGCCATCACGGCCCGCATAACTTAACAAGGGGGAAGCGGCAGCCTGGGAGTAGCGCAGCGCCTCAACATCTTCTCACTTCATACCTCTGCGTCAGCCTCCCACAACATACCCATTTCTAATTCTTCAATAAAGGTCCGCGGAGAGCAATGAAGCCAAACATTCTCCCAAAAAGTAATTGGCAACCAGGGTCCATAAACGTTCACCGGCTCGCTGCTGTATGAATTGCTGCAGCTCGCTGCTGGTGTTTGGCCTCGCTGAGCTCCCAGAACAGCTCTGTTTCACTGTGTGTGTGTTTCTGTCTTTTTTATTTGAACTGGAAGCTCCTTGTCTTATTGCCTCTAGTTGACGTGCGGACTCATTATGAGTACTCTATTCTATTTGCATTGTATTCTCTTGAGTCTACTGTTGGTGTGCATGTGGATAAAGCTTTTTTTCTACTTTAACAAAAGGGTTCTGCTGTGGTTGCAGCCACAACTGGAAACTGATTTCATCTAGTTTAATCAGCCTAATTAGCATAAGGCGTTGGAAATCGCATCATTTCACTTATGACTGAAGTGCAAATTGCTTACTAAATCAAAGTGAGGAAACTTTGATAGTGGCATGGTACAAAAAATTGCAGATACAGTGAGAGCATTTAGAGGAGAAAATAACAGTATATATAAGCCTTTATAAGCCTGTTGTAAACACAGGGATGTACAAGTTTTGCAGGTGGGATAGATGTATTGTAACTAGTTCTGCATTACAGATGACCACAATGTAGAATCGTATACATGCAACTCACCTAATATTCCCTAAAATTATAATATACTATTTAAGAATTTAAGGCAATATAACTTTTAATTCATCACTGGAAAAGATGGTAAAATAGCTCTGCACTGGCTGTGCCGTTGTTTTCCTATGGAGAGAGCGGTGCGCCATGCCAAAGGTAGAGCTTTTGCCTAGTTGCTGCGCTCAATGTTCAAACTGTTTTAACTTTGACCTTAATTGCCGCTGACCTTTCAAAGCGCAACCAATGAGATAACAGCTGTGTGAAGCGGCACAGGCAAGCAGGGGAGGTAACCATAGAAACAAAACTAACCAGCTTTCTTCACCGCAAGGCTCTGTGCGCACCTCGCAGTGAGCGAAGGGTACATTTCTTATCATGTGAAGGCAGCCTAACACCATCAATCACTGCTGATCAATTCTGAAATAATCGAATGACTGAGCTACTGTAGGTCCTGCTAGGAAAGATTGAATAATACAATTGTAAAATGAACAAAACAATAGAATTCTTGCAGGAAAAAATCAACAAGATTACAAAATGCAATTGTTTTATTTTATGATTTAATTTTTTTAAAAATGTGAATAATAAATACAGAGCCGGAGGGGGTAATATTCCGTGAAGAAATTCTGCATTTCCGAGATTAAAGTGGCACATCTCTTTGAGATTATAAAGAATTTAAAAGGCACTAATTTACAAGAAAAAAACTTGGAGTAATTGTGTTTTTCAGGGAACCACATTGATTCACTTTGAAAAATGCAAGTACCTCAAAATAGTACTTAAGTACTTGAGTAAAAGTATTTTCCACCTCGGGTATTTGCTGGCACAGATTTCGTTGTGAGAAAATGAGAAAATGTATGCACAATAAAAGGTAATCAGGACAGAATCTTACTGATTGTAGCAGTCATTTCCTTTTCCAAGGTCTTGACGAACAGCCCTCCCATGCTGCCAATGCTTTCATTCTATAAATTGGATACAATTAGTAAGTGAGTAATTGCTTACGGTTACTTGATCATAAAAGGACGTGATAGTATGAGGTGGGAAGAGGACGTCCTCTCTTGACTGCAGTAGTGTGTTACTTCGCCATGCCATGTACCTCAGCAGAACAGCCTCAACATACTGTATCTGACATCATTACCCTAAACCAACCAGACTGCACATTCTGTTTTCTGTGTTGAACTGGCAGGACATGCTTGTGTGATAACCTTGTTTACAACATTCAGAAAAAAACAGCTCATGCAATTTTACACCAATCTGTTTGTACTGCTGGTTGTGGATTTTTGTTTGTGGTCTGTCGGTGGGGGCGGCCACCTTATATCTCTTCCTCCTTGCAGCCCTATATCAGGTTTGAATTCACAGTCTGGGGGCTGTGTCTGGCAGACACTGTCTGATTGAGCTTCTAAATAATTCACTATCCACTCTCCATGTACCTTTAAACGCTCTCTAGTTACCATAGATACACGCAGGCTGTTTGAGGGGTACAGCCATGTTAGGCTCTGTCACTGTCTGCCTTTACAGACTCAAAGTACATGTTATGGATGTGATTTCACAAACAAGGGATGTTCTCAAAATATTTTTGTCCTGCTTTTTCTTGTGTGCATCTTTTGTGAAGGAACATTTTTTTGCCCAATTTAACTTGTGCCTGCTGCCAATTTGTGCTTGTAAGAATGATGTTAGTAAAATCAGTTGCCGTGCAATATGAATACTGACGCACAGCGGGACGCCTCAGTATTTAAAGGGACTGATTGGTGCTTTAAAAAAAAATAAATACATTTTAAAAAACAATCAAGCATGTGTTAAAACTCAGAAACTACAGTTGTTTGAACAATATAATAAGGCAAGGCTGGCTCATTTTATTTTTGTTGGTGTTTTTCTATTTTTCTAGTGGCTGTACACTCACAATACCAATTTATTGAAAGTGTGCATGTAAGCTGATGTCTCAGGCTGGTATTTATCAACCTGCTAAAAAGTGAAACTTTGGACTGAAGTGAAAGATAGAAGCAGCTCTGTGAGGCTGCACTTTGGCACAGCTGTGCTTTGAGCTGGATGCTAACATGTTTACAATGACAATGCTAACACTGAAACTTTAAACTGCATAATGTTCAATGTTTTATCATGTCCACCATCCTACAGTAGTTTAGCGTGTTAGCGTGCAAACATAAACTAATTATGAATTATTATGGATTTTGAGTTCATAATTGCATCATTAGTCTGGCAGGTATAAACTGTTCAGGGCAAATTAAAATGTTGACCTGATGATGTGGCTGAATGAAAAACGATTTGATCACCAAAGTTATTACAATTGATCTTGAGGGACAGGCATGTCTGAACAAAATTTCATGGCAATCCATCCAAGAGTTGTTTGCAACGTCACACAAGTACGTAACTTAAATACGTAAGACGACGTTGAGTTTTGGCTTCACACTGGACACGAACAGCGGTGTCCTGAGTGAAAGGCCTGTGTTTGTTTGACCCACCCCTCCACCCCTCCACCCCGACCACCAACAGGTGGTGTTAAGTGGCCAGTAATCCAAGGTGTGAGATCAATCAAAGGTTAAGTAAAACTCAAGCTGCTGGAGAAGTGGTTGTGAATAATACACACACGCTGGTAAACAGGTTATTTATTACTTAACAAGAGCCATTTGGGTTATACTGCTCATAATCATCTAACTACGGAAGGCTTCAGATGGAGTGTTTAATCAGACCTGCACACAGGCATGCATGCAGTGAAGGAGAGACATTCATCCACCACCACACGCACACACCTACACAGATTGACCAATTCACCCGACCCGTAACAGCTGTATGACTCTCTCTGTGACCTGAACACACACCATTCTGATAATAATGCAAGACAGATGTAACAGTGCAACTCAAAAGCAAGCACAGGTATATCTTCTACACTGAGGTCTATCTGCTCTCCACCAGTGCACCGGCTCTGAGCTGAGGATAAAGCGAACAAACTGTTATTTTAGGTCTGGCTCACTCTAAATTGGGGAAGGCAGTGCGACGACTGCAGCGGGCGAGGCTGATATGAATTACCAGTGTGGCTCGACAAAGAAAAGATGGAATAGGTCAGAGCCTGCATTCATCTTTTCAGCGCAGCTTTTGCTCGCAGCGTCACCTTTCCCGGCTTTTATTCCTCTGTGTCCTTGGCCTTTTTCCCCCAATCTCTCTGGGTTAATAAATAGAATTGTGCCACACGGTGCAGCTCAGCACTGATGACATTTTGTCATCTGCTGCTGTCTGCTGGTTTCACTCACGCTGAACCATTGTCACTCATTACACGCACCCACTGACAATACTGTTTATCCAGAGCAATTAAAATGCTGTTTATTCAATAGACTGTACGTGATCCAAATAAATGTTATTAAAAAAGGGTTTAAATAGACCATATGAACTGCAAGCTGATGCTAGTGGGGGATTATATCAGTTTACCCTTGAAAGTACTGCCTTAAATGGGTGAGTTACTCATTATTGAGGCTCTGTCTCATTTCCTCATGTGAGAGCTGCTCCCTGACTCATCATCTTATCTTTGCCCGATCCTCCCCACCACCTCACCCACTCAGGATTATGGCAGCCCTGGATGGGCTGCTGAGAGGATCCCTCCTCCCTCCCACTTTTATGCTTCATCTACAGCATCCATCGGCACAATGGGATTCAGGAGGCTTTGTAGGGAGTACTAAGAAACAAAAATAATTTCCTGCCACCACTGCATGTGTGTGCGAGCATCATCAATACAGCATTCATGTTCGGTGATTCTGTGTGTGTGTGAATTCCCAGTATGGATGTGTGTTTTGCCATACTGAACTTTGTGCGTGTGCGTGCGTGTGTGTGTGTGTGTTCAAGTTGGGTCTTTCGGGTGCTAATTTGTTATAAAATGTCTTTTGTGGATTTTGGATGGTTTTCTCACATTGAAGGTTATTAGCTTTTATTTATCTTTCTTCTGCAAAATTGCAAAAGCGGGATCACTGTTCTCCTGACTACAACCAGTCAAGTGGCAGTTTCAATGTCTGTCCAAAATGTCATCACTTCAACATTTGATCATGTTAGAAATGTGTGTGAAATTGTCATAATTAGTGAATGAATGAGGCCATGAGGCACTTTTGTGAGGTCACATTGACCTTGACCTTTGACCAAAACTAATCTAATGAGTTCATCCTTGAGTCCAAGTGGACATTTGTGCCAAATTTGGAGAAATTCCCTCAACCCATTCACGAGAATGGGACGCACGGACGTACAGACAGACGTATGGACGGAAGGACAGACAACCCAAAGACATAATGCCTCCTTGCCTCGGCTGTCGACAGCGCTGAGGCATAACAAAAATGCAACAAACTCCTTAGTTAGTAAAACATCATGGTGTGGCTTAAACATAGGCACTATTTAACGGACGTAAATGAAAATAAGTGAACGTTGAGTTTTGGTATCACACAGGATAGCTTTTACCCTGGAGAACACTGTTCTCCAGGGTAAAAGCCCTGTGCTTCTTTAACTACCCATCCCTTAGTCCCTTTCGTGGACTTCCACAGACGTCGTTGAGATATGTCATAAACAAATGTAATCTGGGAGAAAATACATTTCCCTCGAAATGTAAATGACAATGCAGTATCGTAATTTTTAGGAGAACAGGCTGACTAGTGTTTGAGCATAAAGACTGCGGATAGGTAGATAGATGGTGTGTGTTTGCTAAAGAGAGAATAAGGCGTGATGTATGCATTTGTGTGTGTGTGTGTGTGTGTGTGTGTGTGTGTGTGTGTCTGTGTGTGTGTAGTTCTCTGCAGTCAGCACGGCAGATGGTTTTGTGTTGAGGGTGTGTTGGCCGCAGCAGCTGCTCTCAGTGCAGCCTCTCTCCATTCTTCTCACCCTCACACATAAACACACGCGGCCCTCCTGAAAAGTACACCGGGATCACCTGATGGAACCAGACACTGATCCCCCTCCATTATTCATGAGCTGACCGAGAGCAGCGACATGACCACCCTAATATGCTGTAAATTCCTAACACACCTCTCTACCTCTCTCTGTCTCTCTCTACCTCTCTCTACCTCTCTCTACCTCTACCTCTCTCTGTCTCTCTCTCTCTCTACCTCTCTCTCTCTCTACCTCTCTCTACCTCTCTCTCTCTACCTCTCTCTCTCTCTACCTCTCTCTCTCTCT